>JAMXBB010000006.1:71720799-71735199 GCA_024138015.1 Lumnitzera littorea | reverse complement strand
ATACATGCTATATACTACAAATACTAAGTATAAATATATATATATAGATATTTACGCATATATATGTATATATGTACATAAGTAAAGAAAAAAATACATACTATAGAATGCAAGTATGTACAAAAAGACATAAAAATATCTACTTATTTTCCTTAGTAATTTGGGAAAAATAAGGATGACAAGGATGTTCTGCTTCTTCTTTACTCACTTTATTAGATTAGAAAATTAGTAGGAATGGAAGATGGATGCTCACGGTGAAAAAAATATAAGTGTGTATGTTTTGTGCTTGCAATTCCAAATGTTTTTACTCAATGGAAAGCAATGGTAATTGTGGGGTTAAAAACAAAAAGAGAATAAGAAGGCAATCAAGGCATGATCTAGTAATTAATAAGATAAGACAACCTCTTTATCCTTTCGTCCTTCTACATATAATTTACACACCTAGAAGTAGAAAAGGAGCACATGGGTAACTGCAATTCTGGAAACCAAACTGGAGGGTGAGGAAAATAGGAGAAAGAAAAAGGAAAAAGAAAAAAGAAAGGAAATGCAGGAAAAAGAAAAATAAAAATAAAAATAATTGATTTTTTTCCAAATACAAAAATTATGAATTTAGTATTTATAAAATAATGTTGAGATTTTATAAAAATTTATTAGTTTAATTGTTACCCATTGTATTTGTAATATTTACGAGTTATATCAACGCGTTAGCTATAATTTATATGCGATTACACATATCAGTCGATAATTCCAATCGATTAAGGTATTATTACTAGTAGATTATATTTATTCATTTTATAAGCTTAAAGTTATAATTTTAGGATTTTTGTCAAGTTTGAGTTCGATTTTAAGTATTTATGCATACATAGGATTTAAGGTTTTTATATATCATCTAAGTTTTGATCGAATTTCTAGGGTTTTTATCATCAATACTAAATTCGATTTCATAATTTAATAAAATTTTTATCTTACCTAGTCTTATTGACTCATAACATTATCTAGAGAACTTAGATCTAAATTAGGGCTTAAACTACTAATTGCATAGGGTTTACAATACATATATAACAAAATTACATATAAATTAACAAAATAAATACATTAAAATACTACTTAATTACTTCCTTTGATGTATTGAAAAGTTGTTGGTCCAAGAGTTTTTCTTCTTTTTCTTATAACTTGTTGAGAAATAGAAAGAAAAATTGATAAACAAAGGGAATAAAAGAAGGAAAGAGAAAGAGTTTTTTTTTTTTTTCTTTTTTATGGATGTGTATGTATTCTTTTGAACTTGATTTTGGTGAAAGACTTAAAATAAAGCAAATGGATGGAGTTTTGCAGTTGGCCAACAAAACAAAAGTAATGAAAGTGAAAGAAACAGGAAGATATGATGGAATTAATTTGATGTGACTAATGGCTTGTCTAATGGATTTGTTTTTATCTTGTTTATGATGCCATGTAGACGAAAGAAAAAGCTACATGGTAGTCGAAACATCAATTTAGAATAGCAATGTGGAAGAAGAAAGAAAAAGTAAAAGAAGAAAGAGGAAAAAATAAAGAAAAAGAAAAAGAAAGGAAGGAAAAAGGAAAAATTAAAAGTATCAGGTTAACTTTTCCAAATGTAAAATTATAGAATTGATAATTATTATCAAATAAAATTCATAATTTTATAAATTTTGTGAATTAAATTGTTACCCATTACGTTTATAATACTTAGAAGTTATCTCAACATGTTAGTTAACAATTTTACGTGATTACGTGTATCAATTGATAATCGTATTCTATTAGGTTTTTAATACTTTAAGGGTATAATTATTCATTTTATAAACTTTGGTTTATAGTTTTAGAGTTTTTGTTAGGTTCGAGTTTAATTTCTAGTATTTATGTGTACATAAGATTTAGGGCTCTTGTACGTGATTGAGGTTTCGACTGAAATTTTTAGGGTTTTTTTTTTCTTCTTCGTATTATGTTTGAGTTTAAAATTTTAATTAATTTTAAACTTATCAACTTCATTGACTTAGGGTAATTACGTATAATATTTAAATCAATTTGTTACCTAAAAAGCTAAATTTGTGGAGTTTACAATTCGAGTCGTCTTGGAATGACTATGACTCGAATTGGGTGAGGTCGACAATTGGATGTCCTAGTTCGGGTAGGAGTCACTGAGGTCCTATAGCGCTTAGCAATGCTTCTTGTGAGGTCAGCCTGCAGTTGCTTAGCTTTAGGATTAGTCGACACTAGTTTTCTCATGGCATGCCGAACTGCTTTTTGGTCTCAGTTTCTAAGTTGTCTAGTCTCTCAACTTATTGGTGGACGATAGGCCTACTGCTAAGTTAAACCCATTTCCCCTTTCGACCTTTTACTATTAGCTTAGCCTCGAATGGGGTAGGTCGTCCTTAGCTAGGGTTAAGTCAACCTCTATCTAAAATAAGTCAGCCTTGGCTCACAACTACACAACTTCGGCTTGGGGATCATCGTAGGCTAATTCCTATCATTTAGCCTCATTTATCACTTAGCTTACTCAAATAGAGGAAGCTAAATAGGTCAATACTTCCAATAGTTACAAGCAATCGTATGAATTTCATTGTATATGTAGTATAGTAGGGCATTTGAGTACAAATTGCTAGGTTAGAAACCCATTTGCCCAATCAATGTAACCCTTACTCAATCACCTATAACCTAGGTTGGAGAGACCATCCTCATTTATCAATGGGGAGATAATCCATGAGGAGGATTTAATAAAGGATTCCAAAGACCTAAGATATAAGTTGGTCAATGCCTATCTCTACCTCCACCCATAAAAAATTCAAAGGGAGAATCTTTAGAGCAATCATTGAGAAATTTTATCCAAAAGTGCGATGCGAAAATGAATGCATAGGAGGCTACTTTGCAAGAGATGCATAGATGGATGATTCAAAGCTATGAGGACATGAATAATAAAATCTTAAGACATGTACTAAGCAATATCGATAAAAACCCAAGAGATCAAGTTAGAACGTCAAATGGAAATGGTAAGGAAGCTAGTGTATGAGAAAAGGAGTTATGACTTAGCGAAAGGAAATTGTTTAGAGGAGAATACCTAAGACCCAAAGACCTTGATGAGGAACAAGATGAACTTAACAATGAGGAAATGTTTACACCATCAGAGGAAGGGTTAATAGCTAAACTCCTAATAATGAAATGGATGAGAACTTCGTGGATGAAGAAATTGAAGAAGCACTTAGTGATGATGATGTATACATCTTGGAGACAAATAGAATAAGGAAAATCAATGAAGAAGAGGATCCTAAGGAGTGCAAAGACATAGGAGTCGATGAATTTAAGGAAGAGAATCTTGAGAAGTTTGAATCTAGAAAAGAGGATGAAGTGAGTCTAGAGGAGAAGCTTAATATCGATGAGTTCAAAATAATGGATATGATGCTTCAAGAGAAAGGTGCTATTGGTCTCTAGTTTGTAGACAAATTGGAGGATCCAAGAAGATTCATTATACTATGTATGATATTAGATAAGTTTTTCCCAAGAGTTCTTTTAGATACAGGTGCATCAAATAACTTTATATCAAGGAAAAAATTTGTAGGAGTCCCAATTGGAAAGCTTTATGAAAGGAAGCCCATATTATATATGAATCATCAATGGAGGTTAGACCATACCTGTAGGAGAACTCCATTTCATATCCATTAGTGTCTGACCATGTGACTTTCTAATTGATTTCATTGTAATGGAAATGAAAGACAAAGATCAACCCTTAGTTCTTAGCAAACTTTAGAGCTATATTAGATATGAATGTGAGGGTAATTGTACTAAAGAGTTAAGAAAGGAAAGTGATGCTCCAAGCTAAGGAACAAATTCAACAACTACTTGAACAAGAACAAGATTCTCTTCCTTAATAGCAACCTTTGGAAGTGATGCTCCAAGCTTAGTTCTTAGCAACCTTTGATTATGATACTTGCAGTTTTACTTGAACTTGCAAATAGACTATAGGAGAATGAGTGACAACTTACTTAGCAAATGACATAGAGATAGAAGTTTGCATTCAACACATCACAAGTAGGGTTTTCAACCAGATTAGTTAGAAACAATGTATGTACAAGCAAAGAAACAATGTGAGATTAGAGAAATTGTGCTCACTCAAATTTAGGTTGAGGAGCTTCACATCATGCATTGATGGATTAGAACCAAATTAGACCTTAAGCATTGGAGAACACCCACCACTGGAGATGACCTTCGAACTACAGCCACCAACCTTATTGCAACTTCTTCTCCTATCACTAATTAGACTAAGGTAGGGAAAGGACCGTCCTAACTATCCTCATTGAACGGGTCTGCATTTCGCTCGATAATCTTAGCTGTTACTCTTAGTTAGTTGTGATGCTTATCAAGTTAGACGTTAGACCAAGTTCAAGTTAGTTTGTCTTGAAGGTTATCAAATAAGCTCAAACAAGTTAAATAGGGCAATATTCATAGAGTAAACATGACATGGAGTTCAGCTCCCACCATAGCAAATTAGATTCAAACACATGCACCACATACACATAAACAACTAACAACAATCATAGGCAAATACATATCAAAGTCTCTAAGTCATATGAAATAATACTTCGGAGTGTAGTGAAGCACTTATCCCATTTACCTAGCTTCCTAGCCAATTATCCCTAAAAGTTTCTAATAGGTTTACAAGTCTAGCTTGTTAATATAAGATAGAGTAGAAATTAAGATAGGTATAATATTGAAATGAAGCAGACCTAATATACTTACCCTTCTAGCTATACATCTTAAATCGGTGATTGGGCTTATTATCTATATGTAAGATTCGAGTTAGATAGGTTAAAATATGTTTTTAGGTGATTATCTTATTTTTACCTTATGATTATTAAGTTAATTAACTAGCCTTATAGTTAATATAAAATACATATATCTTTCTATTACACATATATGTAGGTAGAATACGTATAATCCTAGTATATTACCCATTATATAACCTTTGTTATAAATAAACATATAATACAATGCAACATAATGATCATATGTATTTAATCTATAAAAGGGAGTGCTTGTTATATCAAATTAGTGAAAATATCATTTTAATAAGTAATATATGATTATAACGTATGTGTATATTTTTTAAATAATACTAACTACATTAAAAATATAGTACAATATGTAATTTATCTTGTACCTAAAATCATCATATGTATCATACGTATTGGGGATGGAATTAATTTGTCACCATTTTGAATGCATGGTTTAATTTTCTTTTCTTTTTTTTTTTCTTCGATAAGCTTCTTGTAGCTATCTATATGTAATATAGGTACTCATTATAATAGGGTCATTAATAACTTTTACACTTGCTACTTACGTTATAATTTATATTGTTACACCTTCAACCATATACATAGAAAAGATCATTCACACCGATATATATTCAATTAGTTCCTTTACAAGTCATTAAATGGAGTAATAGAAATATAGTTTTCAATATTCTAAGTTTAAAACTTGAAACGAAAACATTTATGAAATTGTACATATGAATTCCTTCATTTAGAAATATAATGAGGTTACAAATATATCTTCTCTAAAAGTATTATATATCATTTAAAAGCCAATACTTAAAATTAAGAAAATAAGAATACCTAAAAATATCGAGCATTGGAAAGCTAAATCTTATAACTCATCTCTTTTACATACTATCCTCTTATTATTTTCTTACATTTCTTCCCTATTCTCTTTTTCTTTCTTTTTTTTTCCCATTTTTCTCTCACTCTTTTTCTGTCTTTCCCTCTCTCTCTTCTTTTTCCCTCTCTATCTCTCTTTCCTCCCTCCTTCTTTCTAATGGTCTGATTGTGTTTCCTGTAAATTGCTTATGCCATTTGTTTATAAAGTGAGGTTTTACCGCCTTAGCCAAAGAGGTTTCACTTTTTTAAAGTGTTTTGATTTAATAATATATGCATATATATATATATTCCTATTTTCGACTCATTTGCTCAAATATCCCAAAAATAATCTACTGATGGTGGCATCAAGAATTACGGCTACTTGCTAATTACGTTTCGAGAGGGTTCAATATTATCTTATTTATGATCGAGTTTTATACAACACTTTGAGTATATTTCATCTTGATATAACACAAACAAATAATCCATACTATTCTTTGAAAATAATAGAACATTGCATTATACATTTAATCTCAAATTTTTATTTTTAAATTAATTAAGATTTGACTCGATAAACTTTATATTATAATTTGTATTAGTTGTATTTCAACTTATTTTTAAAATCTGATTTTACATGACTATTCCTTCTAACTTTTAGGGAACTCATATTACCATTTAATCTTATTCAAAACTAATTTTTCATTGGTCATAGATTCTAACATATAGCCTTAAATATACTTTTCTTTAATATATAACATATTCGTAACATCACAATTTGTAAGTTAGTTTACTTTCTTATATCCTAAGAATTACTAACCTAAATAATATGGTATTACTAAGTAAGTAAAGTTTACAAACTTAATATTGCATTTATAATGGGGAAATTTAGAGACCTTACATATTTGATACTTTGAGTAATATTTGAATTGGTGTGATTAGATTTTGATGTTATGATCAAATTTCAAAAACTTCTAATGTAAGAATCTTTTATATGCTATTGTTTGAATACATTAAGATATTCAAAAATTTTTAGGTGTTTAGTGAAGTAAGTATGTCAAAATTTTCCTATATAGTAATTCTCATAATCTTGCCATATCTAGGTATAAGATCTTAATTGTAAATTTTTTAGGGTCTCATACTTTGCTCCCCTTACAATAGTTTCATGCTCAAAACTATTGTATCTAAAGTTTCCATATAAAGTATACTGGGAATGTTTATCTTATTATATGAACTTACTGGGAATGGCAATTTATTATACATTATCTTTTTTTTTTTTAATTCTCTTATCACCTCTTATTTCCTTTGCTTTTAACTTCCTTAGTAGCCTTTCAAATTCTTTAAACCATTCTCTCCTTAACCTTCTACGCTTGCCACTTGGGCCATTAACTTATTTTATGCAATTCTCTCTATAGTAAACCTTACTACTTTTTTTTTTTTTTTGGGCCATTTAGTAAACCTTACTGCTTGTATATCATTTTCCATTATTACCCTTGTTGATACTAGCATTGCACTAGGTGTTTCACCAAATCCATTACATTTGAGGTGCCAATTTGTGTTTTACATGTTTTGTTCTTAAACTTTATAAACTCAATTATCTTTTGCTTGTTGGGCAATGCTATTAGGGTTATTAACATACTTTTGTTAATTCTTATTAATACTACTAGATATCTACAATTAATTAGAATAGTTACAAGTTTAATGCTTTTAGATTTGATCCCTTGTATAACCTAGAATTATTAGTTTACCCATGTTCCTATTAGAGGATCCTTTGATCATGATAAGAGCACCCACTTAACCAATCATGATAGAGGGCTTTATCAGTAAAGTTCTTTCAAATGTTAGTTACTCATTAATTCCAATCAAGGGAATTAGATAAAATTATTATGGGGTTTATGATTTGATAATGTTTCGATTGGGATGATTTTGGATTGATTATATATATAAAATCTTTTTCAAAAGCTAATTATGGAAGTTAAAAGTCCTAGATTACATGTGTCCTACTTAAGTTGTTTATTTTACTATGTTAATTTATATTTCCTACTAAGATTTACTAATATGTATGTCAATGTGAGTTCAGTAAATTTCTATTCTAATTAGATATACGAGTAATATTCACTATATTCTTACTAATTTCAAATTATTTTCTACATTCTAAGCTTCATAATGCCTCAAGATCATTACACTTTTTTTTTGTATGAGTTACTATTTTTACAAGTGGTTGTAACCTTTCTCTCATTATTCTTACCAAACCATCACTGATATCATATTGACATCTACTCCCCAATCTCTTGAACCACCATTACCTTTACAAAACCTAGTGTTTTTTTTAGTTGTAGCAATACATACATTCATTCAATAATATTATTATCATCTTAAGTTTCCTAAAGTAATATTCAAATTACTCAATTACATTCATTGTACTTCTTTACTTAGCACCTAACTTAATTGTTTATCGAAGTTAAAATATTCAATTCCTTTTCCTTCATGATATGCTTTCATGAACCATATTTACTGAGTAAAAATTTTTTTCTTCTCTTTTATTTTTTCTCTACTTTAACTCTATAGCCATAAGATTGTAAACTTGTAACACCTATAACACCTGAATCCTCTTTTTGTTTTAGGTTCTGTAATATAATTTTAGCACCTTCTAAATCAAATGTATTCTCCGATATATCTTTTATTGTATCTTTTACATTACCTACAACTGAGTTCTAATTAGGATTAATAATATTATTAGTTCATTTTGTATAAGTTATCGCTTATTCCTTATTTTCTATGTACACACTTCATCCTATAGTGGTTATGTTACTATTATTTTCACTAGTGAGATACTTCACATGGCTTAGCACAAATGTCCACGAGAATGAGTTTGGCAAATCTTGACTTGTCTCAATCTTAAACTCAATTGAGATGGTCCATGACTCGAATCAACTTGACTTAATTTGACTCAATAAGAATTGACATAACTCTTGATCGACAAACTCATAAGGCATTGATATAAACTTAATACTTTACATAACATGACATATGTAGATCATTAACAAAGATACGAGACTTGATGAGAATGACACTTGAGAATTGTAGACTTGCTATTTTCTTCTTGTTTATCCATTATGCTAATATATTTGTGAAAGATCTCATATTGTCTTGTTTATATTGTTTTCTTCATTTATCAACTAATAATGATCATAGCCAAGGTTGTAAACCTAACTTTTGTTCTGTTATTTTCAAAGTACATACTTATTACAAATGGTAAGATAAATTATTTAGGTAACGAAGAGATTTATTTGTTACTACTATTGGCTTTTTCAGCATACTTCTATTGTCCTTATTAACCTCATCATATCATATATTTATGTTCATAATATATTAATTATACATTTGATCCTTTGTATTAACCTAAGACTATCACTTATCGATGTTCTCTTCAAGATATGGTCATGTTAAATTATACATAAATTAATATGGTAGGAGTATTATTTCTTAAGCCATTTTTCAAGCTAGCTTGCTATTATGGCTTACCTAGTAAGGATATTACATTAAAGCAATTTATTTCTCATTTCATTTGTAATTTGTGATAGGAATTTACTTAGTTAGTACATCATTATAGGTAGCAAGTAGGTTTGAGAAGGAAGTTCTTCCTATATTAGGTTTATAAGAGGTATAGGGTAACATTCACTATGCCTAGTTAAATAACTGTCTACCATAAATAAAATTAATAATGTCAACAATGTACATGGGTTGTTATAGATAGCACTTAATAGATAATTACACAATAAATAATTCATAATCGCCTCCCGTAGCAAAAATTATAAATGCAGCTATTTCCAGAGTCTTAACCAATTATACGTACAAAATTTTAATTTATTAGACATAGTTATTTACACAAGAAATGTGGAAAGAACATAGATGAGTTATAATATTACAATCATAATGATTTCCTTTGAGTTTTCCATATACCCTACAATATAGTCCATCATCAAAATTCTTTTTATGACTACATAGGTATACGATAGCATTAGTATTTGTTGAATCAATATTGTTTATATATTTTGATTTAGTTCTGATCTTGCATACAAGCATCCACTTGTATGTTACAATTTATAAAATTATTTAAGTACCTCTACATCTTAATTACACATTACTGACTAATTAATTGTAAAATTCTACTTCCATAACTTCTTAACTATTACATCTATGAAAAATGAGATAGACATATATAACAACTTTTTGATGTTACATCATTAATATTCCTAAGCTCTTACATACCATGACTTATGTAGTGCTTTTCTGGTTCTAAACTTATAAAATCCTATTCATATAGATATTTTGATTAATTACACACTTGACTACACTTTCAAGATAATGAAGTTCTAGGGTACAACATGAGTTTAGCTTTAACTAAGAAGCACCACATAACTCATCTCCCTTATTAGATTTAATCTTGTTAATCATAATGATGAATTACATTCTATTGTACAAAGTTAAACTAGGAGTTCTAAGATTTTATCTACTTGCAAGATATAGACAAAATCATAACATCAATGGAAAGGTGTGTTATCAACTTATTGTTTCTTAAATTTACTCATATTAATAAAAGTCAAAACCTTACATGCTTTATTCTTAACCCCTTAGTATTATTTAAAAATATCATGTAAAGATTTGTCTTATTATCTTCAACTACTTAACTCTCTAAGTTTAAATCTTTAGCTACCCACTTATCCCTTACTCTTAGTGTTTACCTATGATGTTAATTAAATTTCATTTATTCCACTTTAAAGCAAGTTCTTAAGAATGCTACTTTGAGCGAGTTCTTAAGAACAATGCTCTAATACCAACTCATAACAGTCTCGCCTAAAAAAAGTGGAGTCATAATAGTCTCGCCATATAAACCATCTTAAGATACAAACTGACCTTATAGTTGCTATCATAGACTGAATTCACATCAAGCATACTCGAATCTATTACTTTGAAGCATCCAGTTCGACCTTGGCTTGATATAAACCTATGGAATAATTTTTGGAAATAATTGATAAAGCAAACTCATAGTTTGACTTTAGATAAGAGTGTTTGTAAAACCTACATGTATATGTATTCTGTATACAAATCAAAAGATTGAAAACTAGCAAGCACTTGAGAAGACTTGGGTAGTTTTCTTAGCAATTAGGAAGAAGTCAATAGTAAGAACAAAATTTAGATAGATTCTTCTTGATATACGTATTCTGTATACAAATCAAAAGATTGAAAACTAGCAAGCACTTGAGAAGACTTAGGTAGTTTTCTTAGCAATTAGGAAGAAGTCAATATTAAGAACAAAATTTAGATAGATTCTTCTTGATCCTCACTCCTTAACCCCATTTACTAAATTTTTGGTTTTAGTTGCAATACTTATAGTTCTATTCTAAACTTGCAAACAAACTATAGGGGAATAAGTGATAATTTGCTCAGTAAGTGAGACAAAAAAAGAAGTATGCATTTAGCACATCACAAGCAATGCTTTCAACTAAATTAGTTTGATGCAATGCACGTATAGGAAAATGTCATCGTATGATGTTATCAAGTCTATTGTGAGATTAGAGAACTTATGCTCATTCTAATCCAGGTTAAGGAGTTTGACGCTGCGTACATGTGAATTAAAACAAAACCGAGGCTTATGTAATAGAGAACACTCTCCACTTGAGACAACCTTTGAACTATGGCCCCCAACCTTGTTGTGACCTCCTCTATTGTCACTTAATTCGACTAAGGTGAGGAAATGATCATTTTAGCTATCCTCATCGAAGAGGTTACTCCAATTATGTTGCGATGCATGTCAAGTTAGATGTTAGGCTAAGGTCAAGTTAGTTTATCTTCAAGGTGATTAAACAAGCTCAAACAAGTTAAATAAGGCAATATTCATAAAGTAAACATAATATAGAGTTTAGCTCCTACCATAGCAAATTATATTTAAACACATGAACTATACACACACAAACAACTAACCATAATCACAAGCAAGTTTATACCAAAGTCTTTAAGTATAAAATAATACTTTGGCTTGATATAAAACAACTAATCCTACCTAGCTAGCTTCCCAACCAATTATCTTTAGTCTTTAGTAGGTTTACAAGTTTGGCTTGTTAATCTTGGATAAGATAGAGTAGAAATTAAGATACATATGATATTGGAATGATGCAGACCTAATATACTTATCCTTCTAGTTATATACCTTAAATCGGTAATTAAGGTTATTATGTATATGTAAGATTCGAGTTAGATAGGTTAAAATATTTTTTTAGGTGATTATCTTATTTTTACCTTATAGTTATTAAGTTAATTAACTAGTCCTGTAGTTAATATAAAACACTATTAAATATATTTATAATTCTATTACAAATATATGCAGGCAGAATATGTACAATCCTAGTATATTACTTATCACGAAACCATTGTTATTAATATAATTATAATATAATGCAACATAATGATCATGCATATATATTGTATAATAGGGAGTGCTTGTTATGTCAAATTAGCAAAAATATAATTTTAATAAGTAATATATGTTTATAAGATATGTGTATATTTTTCAAACAATACTAACAACATTAAAAATATAGTATAATATGTAATTTATCTTATACCTAAAATCATCATATGTATCACACATATTGATGATTTAATTAATTAGACACCATTTTGAATGCATGGTTTATTTTTTTTTTTCTTTTTTCTTTATTTATTATTATCATTTTCTTGATAAGCCTCATCTAGCCTATATGTAATATAGGTACTCAATATAATAGGGTAATTAATAACTTTTACGCTTGCTACTCACGTTTTAATTCATATAGTTACACCTTCAACCATATACATGGAAAAGATCATTCACACTGATATATATTCAATTAGTTCCTTTATAGGTTATTAGATGGAGTAATAGAAATATAACTATCAGTATTCTAAGTTCAAAACTTGAAACAAAAGCATTTATAGAATTGTATGAATGATTTAGTTCATCTAGAAAAATAATGAGATTACAAATATATCTTTTCTAAAATTATTATATATCAATTAAAAGACAACATTTAAAATTATAAAAATAAGATTACCTAAAAATATCGACAATCGAAAAATTAAATCTTTTAACTCATCTCTTCCACATGCTATGCTCTTGTTTTTTCTTTTTTGTTTTATATTTTTTCCTTGTTCTCTTTTTGTTTTTTTCTTTTTTTTTTCCTTTTATTCTTTCTCTTCTTCTCTCTTTCCCTCTTTCCCCCTTGCAGTCTTTCTTTCCTCCCTCCTTCTTTCTAATGGTTTGATTGTGTTCCTTGTAAATGGCTTATGCTAGTTATTTATAAAGTGAGGTTTCACTACCTTAGTTAAGGCAATTTCATTTTTTTTTTAATTTTTTTGTTTTAATAATATATGCATATATATATATTCCTATTCTTAACCTATCTCCTCAATTATCCCATAAACAATCTACTAGTAGTGGTAACAAGAATTACGGCCACTTGATAATTATTTTGAGAGGATCCAATATTATCTTATTTATGATTGGGTTTTATACAACTCTTTGAGTACATTTCATCTTGATATAATACAAATAAATATTCCTTACTATTCTTTGAGAATAATAGAACATTACATTATACATCTAATCTCAAATCTCTACTTCTAAACTAATTAAGATTTGACCAAATAAACTTTATATTATAATTTGTATTAGTTGTATTTCAACTTATTTTTAAAATCCAATTTACATGACTATTCCTTCTGACTTTTAGGGGATTCATATTACCATTTAATCTTATTTGAAACAATTTTTCATTGTTCATAGATTCTAACATATAGCCTTAAATATACTTTTCTTTAATATATGACATATTTGTAATATCACAATTTGCAAGTTACTTTACTTTGTTATATCCTAAGAATTACTAACCTAAATAATACGATATTACTAAGTAAGTAGATTTTAAAAACTTAATATTGCAATTATAATTGGGAAATTTTAGAGACCATACATACTCGATGCTTCGAGTAATATTTGAATTGGTGTAATTAGATTTTGAAGGATTCTAAGCTTACAATCACATTTAAAAAATTTCCCATGTAAGAATCTTTTATAGTCTATTGTTTGAATATATTAAGATATTTGAAAATTTTTATTATTAGGTGTTTAGTGATGTAAGTACATCAAAAGTTTAGTATATACTATTAATACATTCTATAATACTATATTTTTTTTACAAGGAATCTAACTACACAAAAGCTAGCAAGTTTGGATTATGAAGCATTATATATGTCATGACCCTATAGGGGGCTTAGTAGGATTACCTAAAATTTTCATATCATGTATGCATCCATGATTAGAAAATCATCTTGCAAGTCAAAGGTTGTAAGATTCTAAATAATTAATCACTAAAGTTTTTATTTATTTAACTTGCTTATCTTACGATCACATATATGTGACTATAGATATCCGATAAGCCATAGTCCAATAGAACTGCAGAGAATCGGTATCCCCTACCAAATAATAAGATTGGGTAGTAAAGTTCTAAAACTCAAACTTACTAAAGTCACAAACTTTAAATATAGTATACAATAATTCCAATGAACCATATAGTCTGTCCTTAGAGTCTAACTTATATGCATCTTGACATTGGTACTCAACCCTCAGTTCTTAACCCATGCCCGATCGTATAGCAACCTGCAAGAGAAAACTATTGGGGAGTAAGCTACAAAAGCTTAGTGAGTTAATTTCCCTCAACCA
>JAMXBB010000006.1:71246641-71720412 GCA_024138015.1 Lumnitzera littorea | reverse complement strand
GGTACATACATATATATTTATACTAGAATTATGTAAATTACTAATTAGAGGTATAAAAAAAAACAAATACATAATACATACTATATACCTCGGTACATACATGTAGACATACTTAATCTTATATTTCTATAATTAAATATAGGTATTCATATACATAAACATATACTATTAGTATTATGTGTACAAATACCATAGAATATCATAAAAATACCATAAAAATACTATAATTCTACACATGTATACTATCATATACATATATATTTCCTAAAATAAATTCCTTACCTTGTAGTTTTTATTTTTTTCTTCTTTTCCTTCTTCTTTTTCTTCCTTCTTTCTCTCTTTTCTTTCTTTCTTTTTCTCTCTTTTTTTCTCACGGTGTACAGATTGTGTATGTGTGTTTGTGCATTTTTTTTTCTTTTTCCATATTTATATTAAGTTCCTTTGCTCACGTGATGTTGGCTTCAATCTTAAGCTAAGTAACTTTTTATTAATGTACATAAGACAACAAATATAACATTATGTGGCGGCTTCTTTTTGCTTTCAATTTGCTAACTTTGTTTCTTACGTTTTGTGTAGGGTAAGGAATAAAGTGGAAATGAAGAGAGAAAATGAGATAAATTGAAAATAGAAGAGAAGGAAAATGAAAGTTATTAACAAATATGTGTAATTTTTTTAATCATATAAATTATAACGAATCTACTTGTAGATTAGTTTTCAAAATTTTGTGAAATTTTATCAATTTAACTGGTACCCGTTACAATTATAATTTTTACAAGTTATTATGGTAATTTCATTACAATTTTGTACAAATAGGTGATTTAGTCGAAAATTACATTTGACTATAATTTTATTGCTATTGTGTAATATTTAACTATTTTATAGGTTTACGTTTATAATTTTAGGGTTTCGAGCAATTTTGAGTTCAGTTTCGATTAATGATGCATAAACTAGTTTTAGGGTTTTAGTAAGTGATTTAGGGTTTTGATAAATTCCGAAGGTTTTGTTATTGGTGTTACATTTGATTTATTAAACTTCATTTTTTATTATTATTATTAGCCTTATCGACTTATTGTACAGTTTAGGACACTCGGACTTGAGTTAAGGTTCAACTACTATCTTTCCTAAGGTTGACAATATATATATTAGCCAAGTCATAGAATATTAGCTTAACCAAAATACTTTCCCAATTGTCTTAAAACCAAATCCTTTGGAACTAGTTACTAAATTATGGTGCTTACAATTCACGTAACTTAGTAATCGTCATAATCATGCTATATTTAAGTGCAAGATCTTAATTGTAAATATTTCATGGTCTCATAAATTATAAGATATATATCTAGATTAAGTTAGGGATAGGAAAGTTAGACATAAATATTGAACTTTTCTAGTTTTGATTGGGCTTTAATGAATTTATTAATTTCATGATAAGTTATCCCTTCCATGCAAATTGATCATTTGTCCTTTATGCTTTATGCCTTTAAATTGAAGTATGTTATCATTTATAAAGTTTGCATAAAAAGAAAAAAAGTAAGATGAGGTGATTAGGATTGCATTTTGAAAGAAGTCCCTTGTGAATAAGTCATTAACACTTCTCATAACTTTATAATCAATTCATGGCATCTTTGCTTTGTTTAGCTATAGGTATGGTTTAGAGGTTTGGAGTTAGGGAAATGTTTTGAGTTGGTGTTAGTTTTCTTGTTTTTCTAGAAGTTGACACATATATATACACAATTCTTTTGAGGAATAAAGTGGCCTATTATTGTTGTATGAATTGAAGTGGGTACTGAATTTTACATGAACATTCCATGATCAATGCATAATGAATGCTTGAAGAGCAAGAGAAAAAGAGTTAGAATAAAAAATGATGGGAATTGAGTAAAAATCGTTACAAACCAAAAGTATGATCTCACCACAAAAGAAAAATGAAGGTGAAAAGTAAAGAAAAGAAAATGAAAGAAGTATAAAAAGAAAGGAAAAAGTTGAAAAATGCAAAAAGCTAGAAAGAAAATAATGGGCAAGATACAAGAGTTATTCTAAAAGTCGGGGAAGCGAAGTAAGATACAATTTGGTAGTACCTCTCTATTTGCATGGCATTAGCATACATAAGAAACTGATAAGGTAAAAGTACATATGTGGGCTAACCAATTAAACACCAAGACCTCTCACTTAGTCTAAAACGTTAAACTTTAAATTTCTTTAGCTTAACCTAAATGAGAAGTTGACTTTTCTAAGCATTGATTTTGAATTAATTACATGATTTTTGATTTGTGAGCATTTGATTTAGCATAGGTGGAACAATTTCAATATCACTTGGAAGGATTTTTGTACCATATTGAGTACATGCAAACTTTGAGCTTTTAGTAATCTATCATATTCTTAAGTTTAAGCAAGCATTAAGGAAGTTCATGCTTGCCCTATTATTTTATGAACAATATGATTTCTAGCTTGCTTGAGGACAAGAAAGGTTCTAAAGTTGGAAGTGGTTATCATAGTTTAAAATGCACAATTTTTCCTAACTTTAAAACCTACATTTGTGGATAAGTCTAGTAAAATCTTGTTAATTGTATATGAAATTGAAGTTATGTGCAAAATGGATCAACTCTAGTAAAATTGCTAAAAATGCATGAAAAGAATTGATTTTAGATTAATTTTATTAATTTTGTATCCTACTTATAAGTGTAGAAGGGCTACCATGGTCTTGGTGGCCCCTACCATTCAATCTTAGAGGCTGAAATCAAAGGAGTTAGAGAATTTAGAGTATCAATTGATTGGTAACCTTCCTACCCATCGATCAGTATGCCTTGAGGCATCAAGATTCCATTGATAAATCAAGTGATGCAGCAAAAGAGAGGACAATGTGTTGAACAAAAAGTGCAAGGGTGGAATTACTCATGCTGATCTATTGGTATCACCTATATTGATCAATAGATATAAGGAATTAGGGTTAGGGTTTTTCTAACTTAAAATGCCAATTCCTAAACACTACGTTTTATAAAACATAAGAAGGCCTAGGGCTGGCACATGTCTACCAACTGATTAGTAACCTAAATTTATAAATACTTCCATTTGTAGCAAAGAATGTAAGCTATAATTAACATATTCCTAGGTTTTAGTTTAGAATTCTGAGCTTGTTATCTCATTTATTGTTTCTTTAGTTTGTTTATGATGTTTAGCACTTGTTTTTATGATTTGGATGCACATTTGAGCTATATTAAAGAGCTATTATCAGTTTATCTTTATCTAATCACATGTTCTCTTATTATCATCTTGTTACCTGCTCGCCAATGGAATTTCTTGCTACCTTTTCATCTATCATTGTTGTCATTATTGATAACTTGAGTAGCTAAGTAGTTTCTAATGGGTTTATGATAATGTGGATGTTGTAGTAGGTAAATCTTTGTAGTTTTAATATAGGTTTGATTATTTAAACAGGATTTTTATGTTTGATACTTCATTTAAACTCTTTGTGGTGCCTATTAATGAAATTTTCAATGGATTTCCTTGTTATTATGAGATTGAGAGGAGATTAGTCTTAAGAAGTTCTCTTAAGAGTTAATGGGTTTGCATAGTTATGAGACCAAGAGTAGATTAATTGTTTAATTCCTTAATTGAGTGATTGAGTTGGTGAAGTATCAATAATGGGTTCTTACAACAATGAGACCTAAAGGAAATTAGGTGTACCCTATTGAATTTACATTACTTTAGGTGGTTCTAATGGATTAGGATAGGTTATGAGATGGAGAGGAGATTAACCCCTAGTTTCCGGGACTATAATACATGATTCATGATAGGAATTAAGTATTTAGTTGATTGTATAGGAAAATGAGGCTAAGAAGTGATTTTTCACTACATAGTTGAGTGAGGTACCCTACCTGAGATCATGTTCAAGTGAATTACATCAAAATTGAGTTAAAAACCATTCTTAATATCTTAATGGCATGCTCTTACAACTACTTTGGAAGCATGTCACAAGCCCATTTCTTTATTATTTTTGTTAGTTGTTACCTTTTGCTCTCATTTAGTATTCCATTTACAAATCCGAACTATCCATTCAATTCACCTTAATTAGAGTAGCAGGTTAAGATCTAGTACATAGCCACATCCCTTTCACTTGAGGAATTTAACCTTATGAATATTCACCAATATTATTACTACAAACGATTTGGTACATTGGCCAATCAAGACTACACCAATTTGAAAATTTTCATTTACAAAATTTTGAGTCTACGTGCCACTTTAAGTCAGTTTTTAGTGCTTTTTCTAGGGACTAACTTGTCTATTCAAAATTTTCATTTTTATCAATACACCATGTTGTCCAACAACTCCCAAGCATTTGGATACAATGTCTTGGAACCTATGGCAACAAGAAGTTGCCATAACCAGCCTAATTGAAACCACATGAAGTACCTATAATTAATTGAGCAATGCAAATGTATATGTTCAAAACCTAGCTTAGTAATATTCTAGTTTCCAAAAAACTCAACCCTTAAGTTCTTTCATACCATGCCATGAATGTAGCAAGCAATATAACAACCCAGTGTGAGGCATGAACATCAAGTTCCATTTCAAAAATAACTCAATTAGCTTAGATCCAATCTTATATCCAAGCTTTATAATTTAACCCTTCATTTAGGATTCACTTAGGTGAATACCTAGAATGATAGTTCAAGTTATAGGTTTTCTAAGTAATAAGACACCTCAACAAAACATTCATACATGAATATACATTTCACGTAATCAACATACATTCAAAAATCATGTATGCAACCAATCAATCACATAATTGTAGTTTACACACAACAACTCTAAGTCAAGTAAACATAAGTCTACTTGCTCAAAAAAAAAAAAAAAAATCCACTTACCAAGGCTTCTTAGTAAGTGCAAATCCTATGCTTCACGATGAGGTCCTTCCTTACCTATTGAGCTTAGGAAAAGTACGTATAGTTCCTAAGTTAACTACAAGTTGAAACCAAACCCCTATAAACTTATGTTTACTTATCCTTCCAATATTACATTTCTAAACTTTGATTGACTGTATCTTCTTCATTTCTTATTCGATTCTAGTAAACTTTATATAATTACAATCGCTATTTGAGTACTCTTCAACTATCTTAAAAGAAAAACTAATTAATATGATTATAGGGTTGAAAATTCCCTTTTTCGCTATAGACTCGATCGTACATTATTGTAACTATGTAATTGACTAATAAGCTCTAATTCTAAGCTAAAAACCCCTAAAATTACATTTCCTAAACTTGATTACTATCTACTATGTACCAAGAATATTGATCTTATATTAATCTAGCAAATATGTTATTAGTATTAGTTACTATTTTACAAATTAGGATAATATATAGGTTTATATTACGAAAATGCATAATAAATAGTATGTGAGACCAATTAATTCCATGAGAAATAACATGAATACAAAAAAATATATACTAACCATCAATTACGCTTAACTAACTTATTGCCTATTCTTACAAAAGTAGCATTTTTAGCTCAAAATTATGGAAACTAGGAAAATAAGCAAATTTACAAGTAAGATAAAAACCAAGTGTTCCAAATTTTATTATAAACTTCCAGAAGTCAAAATATACTAGGCTAATTGATTAATTTATTCAAAATCTAATTATTTCAAAAAATGGATAAAATTGCCAATTTGATTGAAAATGAATATGATAAATAGTAAACATGTATATTTTCAAAAATTCTTATTACCATAATTAAACTCATATATTAAGTGTATTATATACAAAAATTCAACTTGAAATGACAATATTTAACATTTCTAAAAATTATTTTAATTTTTTCCCAGAGAGGGCATTTTTCATAAGCACCATATATTTTCGCTCATTATTTAACTAAAATAAAATTGTTAAATTAGTCTATAACTAAAATAACCCCAGAGAACATTTTATTTCATAATTAATTAATAAGATTTGATTTTTTAGAGAAAAAAGAACATATGTTCATATAATAGAGGAAGTTCAACCAGTAGTCTTTGACCACTACTCTTGTCAAAAATACTTCTCCAGTTACTAACTTTTTGACCCTAAACCAACCTTGACTAAATTGCACTATGCTTTTCTCTTGTTTTTCTTTTTTTTTTTTCTAATTTTACCTTAACTATTTTTTTGTTGTTTTGTAAATGAAATATATTGCTATATTTATAGGCTTAGGGTCAGTTGCATGGAAGCATAGGTGCCAAGTGTCATTTTCCTCGTATGACACGATTTAAGTAGGTGATAGGTATCCTATTTTTACAATTTAGTTAATGAATCACCATCTTAAGTTGTTCCCAAGCTGCTACATCTTGTTTAGATGAGTTTGATGACTCATCAAGTCATTTTTAAAATAATTATAACCAATTTTGTACTATTTTCTTATATTTTATAATTTTATATTATCATATATATATTCAATACATATTATGTATATTCAATATATTACATATATATTATGCATAATTTCACTTCACTTTATTATTTCTATAAATTGAATAACTCATCAAGCTTAAATTTTACGTTTTCAATAAATATTGATTTTATTGCTAAACTAATATTTTTATCAAATTAGACCTTTTATATACTTTATTTTGAGAAATTAAATTTACCGAGTTACTTCTTCTTGCTTTTCTAACTATACAGTGAAGTTTGAATTAAAACAAATAATATTGCTTGATGCCTTAAATTTAGGAACTCGAAACCTTGAGGTATCACAATTTAGATAATTATTGGCAATATCATAAATTCATTCACAATGATAGCGAGTCTTGCAATGCTGGAGTCGGCTCTACTAACTTATGGTTTAATGTAATTGAACATAGTCTTTGGTGCTTCATTGTTATTAGCCATCACTCTAGTCTCCTCAAACATAAACAAGAAAAATGAAATTAAATTTGAATTAACTTAAAAGAAAGAAATGGAAAAATAAAAGATAGAGAAATAGAAGCATTCCTAGTAATGGTATCAAAAACTTTATTGAGGTTGCTGAGCAGCTTAGGCAAGTGTACCTGTCAACTAATAGTATAGAGGACATTAAAGTCTATGGTTATCCATCTCACAAGAGTTGAACACTTACTAACTTGCATTAAATTACTCTATCAAAATAGAATAGCAATAGCGATGATGAAATGAAGAATTGAAGTAATTTAAAGAATCAAGAATTAATCAATAACTAACTACTAATATTGGAAATAATTAACAAAAACCTTAAATAACTAATAATGATGATATCTAGACTCTGTTTACTAAGAGATTCACATGCAGTGGATTGAGGTTTCTAATGTGTTTTTTTTTTTTTTCTTATTAACTAGAGGAATTCAATTACTAAATTAGTAGGAATCACTTCTCTATTCATTTCTAATCCTAATTATATTCTATATGAATCCCTTTTGTAATAAACCAAATTAGAACAGTATTAAGATTAAGAATTCTATGAACAAACAACTAATATCCCAATATTAATTTCAGAAGAAATTTTTAAATTATCTTTAAACTTATAGAAAATCCCTTCAATTAAGGTAGATTTATTTATGTATTGACCTCGCAACTTTAATATATAAAATCTAATAATTAAGCTAAGACCTTAGAAATAACACCCTAATCAATACAAAACATGTAATTAATTTAATAAGAACAAGAAAATTACATTAGAATAATTGCAATTATTCTAACGTAATTTTCTTATTGTACTAATGTAATTTTCTTATTCTTGTTAAATCAATTACATGTTTTGTATGGATAAAATTATTATTTCTAGGGTCTTAGCTTAATTATTAGATTTTATGTATTGAATCAAGTACGCTACATGTTACCTCAAGGCTTCAGGTCTAGATGTCTACAAATCTACACTATAGATATGATAAAAATAATAACTTTCGAGATAAGAATGAATAAAACCCTAAAGAATAGGAGCTCTAATATCTTTGACAATGGCATCTCCTCCCCCTTTATTGTAAATCCTTAACATTCATTTATATTGTATGGATAAAATAAACTTCAAATGGCAATTCTTTTAAAATCATGGGAAGTCTACAGGCAACAACATGGCTGTAGAGTTTGGGCACGGACTACTTCTTACATTAATTCTTCAAGAAATTGACTTAAATTAAATTACAAGAGGAACATAGCTACAAGTCATTGCCATAGAGTTCAACCATGGTCTTATACTTATCCAAAAATTCCCTAAACTTCACTTAGAAATTGAAGACAGGGGTTTCATGACCGTAGAGTGCAATCATAGTCTTCCTATTCTCTTGATTCTTAGACATATCCCCTTCGGTGGTTGCTATCCTTAAGTTATTCTTTGAAATTGGTGAAATTTCCTTCAAAAATTATATAAATTCCAGTCTTTTCACCTTATTGTTCCATTAAAGTCTTGAAATCAAGAAATAACTTAAATTAGTAGTAAAATCATCAAAATAACTCAAAATAATAAGGAAAATAACATAAGAGATGAGTCAAAATTATAGTCATTATCATAAATTCGAAATATTTGTAACTCCATGTGCTAACCAACTTGACCATAATATTGAGTCTCTTAACAACATGTTAGAAAATCCTCCTTAAATAGTGCAACATCTCAAATGTATTACCTTACTATACTTAACTAGTGGAAATAGGTCTTGAACTGCAAAACAAACAAAGTAAAATGAAAATAAATTCTTCTAATTTGCTTCTATGTCCTCTTATAAGTCTTTTGATTTCTTTTGAATAACTTATGAACTTCTCAAGATTGCTTCAGATGTTGCCTCTAAGTTTTTAGAGTTCTTCTAATCAACTTCCATACTTATTGAAATTCCTTCTAAGTTTACTTCTAAGTCTTTCCAATCTGTCTTTTATTCAAACTTCGAAAACTTCTAAGAATGCTTATAGGTCTTTGTTTGTCAAAAGTTTACCATCTTATCCTTTGATGATTGGAAGCTTCCAACTATGCTTCTAAGTTTTTAAACTTCAAACCTTATTTATAAGTCATACTTTTTGCTCTTCCTTCTATCTTTGATTTTATATCTCTATTATTATTGTCAATATTTAATACATTTATTAATGAATCTTTGGTATTTAATATCATCAAATCATACAACCAAGGGATCCAACACACCTAATGGCTAGTACCATATGTTTGGCTAGTAACCAACCTTGCATTCAAAAGATTTGTTTAGTTTGGAATCAATTTTCTTGTCAACAAGTTGACTTGGGCCATATCATATACAAGGTTAATATATTAGAACAAAGTCACAAATGAGTTATATAGATGGAATTGGATGCTTAAATGGACATATCTAAGTAGACCACAATACTAATAGCTACCTAAGATCACTCTGACGAAAACATGACTATTGGTTTTGGTTTCTATTCCATTCATGTTTCATATTATTTTGAAGTCATGAGTTACTCCAAATTTGGGATTTGCTATGAATAACTTTAAACGTAGTTGCCTAAATAGTTAATAGAAAGGAAATAACTTATGATTGTTGCATTAAACTTGGCTTATTTGTGTATCAAGCATTTACTTCTTATGTGCATATGTATGTATAACCGTGTAGTTGGTACTTCATTTACGCCTATAGGGAATTTTTCCTCCCTAAGTAGAAGAGAAGATTAAATTCTTGCATTGAAGTTAAGACTTTAAGATGGGGGAATGCTAATATCAAAGGACTCATTATAAAATAAAATAAGTTGTGATAGTTAGTTATATATTATATGTAAATAGAAGATATCTATAAGAGACATTGGAGGAATTGTTGATTATTTTTAAATTGTGGACTTTCAATTGTTTTGAGCTTTCACATGCTCATACTATGAAAAGAGTACATTGGGAATGTCAACTTCCTTTAGTTTTGAGGTGTGATAGTTTCTGAAGGCATATTGAGCTATTTGAGTAAGTGCTAACATTAAAATGAATGCATAAATTATCAGGCATAAATTAGAACATTGTTCATTGTACTATTCACAATAGTTGATAACTAAAACAATCAAGGAAAGATTGAACTATCAAAGATACAACAAGTCCATATTCTTTCAATCATGAATGAAATCACTAATCTTAGCCTTATATTTTTAATAAAAAAATTTCATACACCAAGCTATAGTCATGAATCTCATTTACTTATATCACAATCATCAACTTTAGTACATCCTATGCATACCTATTTCTTATACCCATAGAGAATAAAGAAAATGGAAAATGAAGGAAATTGTTAAAAATTATGAAATCTTGAAAAAAAAAAAAAGTTAAAAGAATAAGAAAAATTAAAATTTGGCTTCTAAGGGTCAAAGGTAACTTTTAAGCTTGAATTTACATATGCCATTTGATCAAATTCTAGCTTAATTATTTTAAAAGATGATAATGAGGTTAATTTAAGTAAAATGTAACTTCAAATAGGACTTCATTGAACTATAATTGCTTGTTTTAGGCAAAAATCAATTTTTAAGCTAACTAGATCATGAACAAATTGAAGCTCAAATTATTGTCAAATAACTGTAAACCCCTAAAATTATCAACCTAGCTTTTGTAATAGACTCGGCTATGTTAGACAATTTAGGAGTCGACAAGGCTAATGAAAGTGAAAATTCTAAAAGAATTACTCAATCGCGTAAAGAATTTTTCTACCTTAAATGTAAAAGATTTTATTCAAAAGTGATAGAAACCCTAAAAATGATTATCTTAAAGACATATGTGCACTAATCCAACATGATATACCCTAAAACCCTAATTGATAAAATAATGCTTATATTTTGTTAATCTATTAGTAAAGGGTTAGAGATGACCCTTATTCATACTTATATGCTTTAAATCCTTAGGTAATCCATTAGAAATTAAGATAATAAGTCATAGATTATATTTACTTCTTAAGCAAGTGATTAAGATAGTTTCATTTAGAGTTAGAGTAATAGTTGAAGATTAGGTTATATGTAGTGAACCTTAACACTTAAATTAGTACTTTTTGCATTTGTTATTCAAAGTAGTTTATCAAATAAGATATATAGGCTATAAAGACCTAAAGTAAGATCTCATCAACAATGTTTACTAATCAATTCATCAAATATCTCATTTCCCCTCATTTCCTTCATTTTTCCTCTAATCTCCCTTAATTACTACATTATGTGCACAAAATTACACATACTTAAGGAATGTTGACTAAGGTAATGCATGTTGACCAAAGTCCAAGGGTTGACCAAGTCAACACATGTTGACTAAAGTCAACATTTTGAAAAGTCAAAAGTCTTAAGAGATAAGGAAAATATCTTAGTTCTTAATGATGGTTTTCTTTTCTTTTCCTTTTGATTTTTCTTTTCTCTTCTCTCTTAGTGTTGCCATCCACAATTCTCCCATCTTGGTCCCACCATTTGTTGTCTTCCATAATTGAAAATAAAACAAAAGAAACAAAGCAAAAACTTCCCTTTCATGCCGTGAACTTCCCTCCCCTCTTTCACTTTCATTCCTTTTCTTTTGTCTCCATAAACTTCAACAAAATTAAAGATATGTTCTTAAGTTGTTTTATGTTACTTTATGTTATTCATTAGTTAGTTAATTAGGTAGATTAGATAAGTAGTTAGGTGTTTAGTGATGTCTTGACAAAGAGGAAACAAAGTTTCCATCTTTAAGTATAGAAAATGAAGAATCATGAAGGAAATGGAAGAAATACATGTGTATGTACTCTTAGATATGTGTACATAAAGAAATATCAAAGGAATACAAGTATATGAACCTTTATACATAAGTATGTATCATGTACATAACCTAATTTAAGACCATATCTAACTATATATATATATATACTATACTAAATACATACATAGAACTACAAAAGGATGAAATTGAGAGGATTTTCTTAAGGAAAAATTTGGCATACAAATTTTTAGTATAAAAATATGTATCCAACTGTATAGGTATATGAGTAGGAATACATGTATAAATACGGTATAAGTATATGTATGTATAAGGCATATGTACATAAGTATAAAGTAAGAAATAAATGCACATAAGACATGTACATGTGACATAAGCATGAGGTAATGCTTATGTAATCAAATGATGAGGTGGATGATGACATAAGCATATGATGACATAAAGAAAAGATGACATAAGCAATGACATAAAGAAAAGATGATGTAGGCAATGACATAAGCATAGGTTTAGAAAATGAGAAAAGTAAGAAAAGTGTAGGTAATTAGATACTTAAATTAGAAAATTCTAATACACCTTCTAAATTAGATTATACCTAATTTAGTATATGAATTGGTAATAACAAAGTAGATCCCTTAATTATAAGAATTTAAGGAATAAAGGATACAAATATAAGTAATAAGAATACTTAAGTATTATGGCTAAAAATTTCTATAAATTTAGTTCATAATGTAAAATAGGGGTCTTAACATCCAAAATAAACATTACCGTGTGAATATACGTCCGAAAACGATAAAAAACGACTATAAATTCATAAATATCAGAAATAAAACGAAAAAGTTATATACGATTGAAATTAAAGTCTTACCAATTAAAAGTTAATAGTAGTCTAAGTAGAATTAGGTAATTAAATGTTTAGAATTATTAGTTAATTCAAATACTTATTAGTGTTGTTATCACATAATGATCAGGTGACCTTGAGGTGAACGAGGACCTCCTAATCGATTACTATGATTAGGGCAAATCACCATGGCCGAGTGAGTATTTACCCAATGATTCCATGCTTGTTTTGTGATTGTAGATAGTGGACTTAAATATTATTGTTAATTAATGATTGTATGGGGTTTGGGAAATGCCTGTGTATGTTGGTATGTCTTGAGTTGTGAACTTATCTTAAGTATTGATAATGCTATGTTTGTTGCATGGTAGTATAGAAAATGGTTGTGTGCACAATTGGATGGTCATAGCATAATTTAAACCTAATTATACTCGGCCTATAAAAAGAGATTGAGACAAGCATTAACATGCATAGCATAGATACTATTCCAGCCGTCACATCACACAGAGGTAAAGAGAGGCCATTCGGGGGTTGATATTATTCATTTATTTGGTTCTGTACGGTACACTCGTACAAAATGACCTTACCCTGGCCCGCGGGAACACTAGGCGTTGGAGGCACCAACCACCTGGCTAAGGGTCGAGTCTAGAGGCCTCTGTTTAGGGGTGAGTGTGGACTGCGGGGGCCCAATCACAATTATACTAGAACTTGGGTTTTTAGAAAATAAAAGAATTATTTGATATAAGTATGGAATGTGGGATTCCGTAGTAAAGTAAGTTATAGTATAATACCCGGATCTGATTGGTGCCGTGTAAACTCCAACCCTGACTTCGGAGGGCGTTAAATCTGAGTTACGTATATGAACTAGTTAACTATACGTATTGTTTGACATACTGGTTGATCATTCATTCATATGTTTGAATATAATGTACTTATAACTTGCTTGTGGTGTGGCTGAGGGTTTTGCTCACTAAGCTTAGGCTTACACCCCTTTAGACTTTTGTTGCAGGATAGCCTGTTCGTAGAGACAAGACGAGGAATGCCGCAGGTTAGCTTGGGGACTTGGGCAAGAGCGAGCTGTTATGTGTATTGAGATAGAACAGTTTATATAGACTCTTCCCATGTACTTTTCTTTATCTTATTATTATAGACTTAGACATACTTAAACGCTGTGTAATGTAAGCTTTATAACTTAAATTTTATATAAATATGTTTGTGTAATGATATCATGTGAGTCTGGATGTTCTTTGGAAACTAGTGGTTGTAGAGCCTTGTATATTGTGTGAAGAGTTCTTAATTGGAAGGGTAACCAATCAGGGGTTCTTTATGCAGTATACGGCGTCTGCTACGACTAGGCCATCCTCAGTTCGTGACAATAACTCAATTTAAAAAAGCATTTTTTTTAACTTAATTGTTTTCCTGAGCACAAAAATTAATTTTAAGAATCAGTATGCTTAAGCTAATTATTGTCCTAAAATCCATTTTGGCTACATCAACCCAACACATTTAGCTAGGGACATTTCATTCCATCTTTCCCTCTTCTTTCTTATTCTGTTTTGATCTTGAATATGGACTTGTCCATAAAGTTAGGGATGGATAGCTATGCTATGAAGTGATGGGGTAGAGTCAGTTGATGAGGTATCGAGTTATGTTGTTAAGCTATTGCCATTTATTTAAATTTAGTTCGGTTGAATTGTCATGCATCTCAAGAATCATTTTGCTCACTAATTAGATCATCATTTTGATCCATATGCATACATTACTTATTGTGCTGACCATATTCATTGATTTGGTAGTTTTGCTATAAGTATCCAAGTTTTTCAAAATCTCTAAGTTATTAATTTGAAGCAAGCAATTGTAAAGAAAAATTTTTAGATTATACATGAATAAAGATAGAAGTGTAGTGAACTATCTACATTACTTAAGAATTATAAGATCAAATCTTTGGTTTAGATTGTTAACCTTATATTTAACTTTTGATTCATCATTTGAGAATGAGACGATGCCATGATAGGAGTTAGGTTTTTGCATTTCAAAAAGTTGATTTATATGTATCATGTTCTTTAAGGTCTCATAGTTGGTAATAGTTTAGCAAAGATGCTGAAATTGAGTTAGTCTTGAAAAAGGATTTCTCCAAACAAAAATAAAATAAAACTACCTAAAAATCAAAAGTTGGGGGTAAATCCAACCAAAAATAAAAAAGGAAAAACAAAGAGAAAGTAGAAAAATATAAAGAAAAAGAAAAAGAGGGTACATGTGGATACATGGGGTGCCCAATAAGCATGAGGTGCATCTTCTTAAATGAGAAATTCTTAAATGGGTTCATAAGTCCCAAGTGTCCATACTGTGAAAAAGGTAAGGAATAAAAAGCTCCCTTCAACAAAAGTTTGGGATGCATATAAATTTTTTTTGGGAAATTCGAGTGAAGAATAATTTGATTTGGTCATTTTTACTAGATTATGTTTGGTTAAGGGATAAAGTAAGGCATATACATGTCAAACACTCTAAGAAATGTAAAGATCTCTCTTCCTTTTGATGAAATTTTACTTGATCTTGAATTAGCTAATCTTGAGTTAAATAGGAGGATTAACTTTACAAATCATAGATTAGTCATTGAATTCTCCTACATGTGTATTTAGGCACATTTGATCATCTATCTCAAAAATTCATAAGCAAACGATTGCTTGCTAAGTGCTTTGTGATATATAAATCACAACTTGATGAGTATTAACTTTGTTTAGGTAAGGCATGATTTACTAAATTAATGAATAAGAGGATTTGAACTTTTCATGTGATCTTTTCTTTATTTAGACCTACTTAAGGATAAGCAAGCTTTAAAGTTAGGGGTACGTAATAAGCGTGTATTAAACACAATCTTTTCCATAACAAAATCCTATAATATATGTGTGACTTGTTGTGCTTTTCTTGATATATTAGCATGAAAATAATAAATTTACATATGAAAGGTCAGCACAATAAATTTGTGAAAAATGATTAAAATGTGTGCATAAATGGTTTATGTTATGTTCATATTTTTTTCCTTATAACATGAGTTTTCTTTTACATACATGTGATAGGAAAAATGTGCAAAAATAAAAAATATATATGTACATCCAACTTCATTAAGTGTAAAATTATCCATGAAGCCAAAGTACAGATTAAGATCTGAATCCAAATTTGTATCACAACATATGGAGGATAAATTGAATTCCACTTTCAATTCACTTCCAAGAGTTGCATTTGCATGGACCATCATTATCTAAAATTGAAAAGTTGAAGATTTCTATGGGAGTTCCGAACAACATAGAAGACAATTCCTACTTAGAGCATCATTGAACAATTCATAAATGTTTGGAGGATCCACTTGTGTATCTTTAGTGCATCATCAATTGAATGATCCTTTTGCTAGAATTTATATATTCTTCCTCTACCATCTACTTTTGTAATTGACACATGGATGGACATGAAAAGAAAACACAACATGGACTTGCACACACAAGATCTACCCCATCTCCATTTGTGCCCTACACGCTTAGGATATTTTATTATATTGAACCTCCTATTAAATTGAAAAAGGTAGACCTAAGGGAGACTCCATTCTTTATTCTTTAAACACCACAATAAATCAAGGAAGAGATAAACTTACATTAGCTTAGTTAAAGTTATAAGGTTTTAATTTTCAAGCAAAGTAGTTTTATTTTTTAGCTTTTCTTGAGGATTCCAACTCAGGAACAAATGGGCAACTTCATTTGTACATGAATTCAAATACAAGATCTCTACAACAATATTTTTCCATTTCTTTCATTTATTCCATGTTATCGATGTTGTTGAAACTTGTTCTTATTGAGCTTTAATAATATCATTAATTGATTTGTGTTGGAATATTTATTTGGTGTTTTGTGCTATTAGTTTAGGTGTTTGAAGTTGAGTTATTGATTTCCGTTTCATCAAACATGGATTTTGAAATATTTTGGACTACATGTTAGGCTAAGATTATGCTTGGGAAGATCATTTCTAGTCTATTTCTATGAATGATTAATTTATATTAAGGGTAAAGCTTTAATTTGATTATGGATATAGACAAATTGCTTAGTATATGCAAACATGATATAAGCTAATAGTATACTTGATACTAAATAATATTTTGATCAATTGGTTCTTTGTAGAATTTAATTTAGGTGTTGGAAGTCCCATTTAATTAGACTAGGTTATTTTAGTTTCTAAAAAATTAAAACTTATGACTTTTTTGTTGAATTACTTAGCTTTAGACGGTTTAATCATGACTAAGAGCTAGCATATCATTCATTGTGGAATATAACCTTGACTTACTAACCATATTACTTGCATGACCCAGTACACTTGTCGATTTTTGCTCACTTTAAGATTAGTTTTATCAAAACCATATTGTTATTGTTAATTTTCAAGTATAAGTAAAAGCGAGTCAGCTAACACATGTCTACTGATTGATCAATAGACCTTCATATCGATCGATCAGTAGCCTAAATTCATAAATACTCATATTTGTAGTAAAGATTGCCAGCAACAATTAGCATATTCTTAGGTTTTAGTTTAAAATTGCAAGCTCATTGTATGGTTTATTGTTTCTTTGGCCTGTTTATGATATTTAGTACTTGCTTTTATGATTTTGATGCACATTCGAGTTAGATTAAAGTGCTATTATCATCTTATCTTTGTGTAATCACTTATCATCTTGTTATAATCTTGTTGCCTTATTATCTAATGGAATTTCCTACTACATTCTCATCTATTATTACTGTCATTGTTAATACCATGAATAACTAAGTAGTTTTTAATGGGTTTGTGATAATGTAAATGTTGTAGTAGGTGAATCTTTGTAGTTTTGATATGGCTTTGACTATTAAATGGGGTTTTGATGTTTGATACTTGATTTAAACTCTTTGACATGCTTGCTAACAAAATTTTCAATAGGTTTTACTTGTGATTATGAGGCCAAGAGGAGATTAGTTCTAGGAAGTTCCCTTGAAAGTTAATGGGTTTGCATAATTATAAGATTGAGAGGAGATTAATTGTATAATTCCTTAATTGCATCATTGAGTTAGTGAAGTATTGATAATGGGTTCTTGCAACTATGAGACTAAGAGGGGATTAGGTATACCATGTTGAATTTATACTATTTTAGGTAATTATAGTAGATTTTGAGTAGTTAAGTAGGGTGCCCTACTCAAGATTGTGCTTAAGTAAATTATGGCAAAACTTTGTTAAAAACCATCCCTAATATCTTCATGGCATACCCTCTCTACTACTTCCAAAGCAAGTCACAAGCCTATATCTTTATTATTAGCGTTAGTTGTTATCTTTTGCTCTCATTTAGTATTTCATTTGCAATTCCAAACTATCCACTCAGTTCGTATAAATTAGAGTAGCAAGTTAGAATCTAGTACTTAACTACATCCCTTTTCACTAAGGAATTCAATTACGTGCTTAGGGGCTCAGTTATCACTAGGGCTTACTGTAGTTAAGGAGATGAGAACCAAATGGGTCTTTTGAAGTATCGAAGAAAATAGAAGGGTAAGGTTGGAGAATTGAATGTAGTAGTTGACGTGAAACTACTCAGAGGATATGACTTACCTACAAACACAACATGGCTTGGCACTTCACTTGATGTAACGCATAAAATAATACTAAGGTCCACTCATCATTAATCTTGAGCTACTCAACAAGACTAGATAAGAGTGTATGGAAATGGACTTGGAGAGGAAAGTCTTGCAAGGACCAAGTATATTCAAAATGTCTTTAGAATGTAATATATCTTACGTCTATAAAGAGAGGGGACTATTTATAATTAATCCCTAGGGCAACGTTACAATTAAAGAAAATTACAAAAAAGGTAATCATGAAGAGAGATTTTTAGTACATACGAAAATGGGTAAATAGGACAAATGACAAAAAGGGAAAAATAGTATAATACTAGGCAAAAGGATAGGTGGCAATAAGATATTAGTTCCATACCGGTAGCAAATATATGCGTTGCCGTATAGAAGTAATAGAGATAATAGGTTGAAGAGTAGGGGTAGACATGAAGGGAATCTCAATACTCGGTACCTCAACCTTAGCACAAAAATGGGCTGGGAGATAAGTGTAGTGTTGTATGGCTAAAGTCCTTAGCTTTGACACTGGGTTGGTCGACCTTGACACTTAGCATTTAGGCCTTAGCATTTGGCTAATAATGTTTGGCACTTAGAGCCTGATAAAGTAGTATATAGACAAGACAAGCCCTTAAGGAGTTCTTCCACCATTCTCTTGTAAATTGCGCTTCGTCTTTGGCAAGCTGATTAGAGAGAACTCTTCTGGCAAGTGATTGAAGGCTTTGGAGGCATGCATAGGTAAGAGGACTAATGGTCGATAGTCCATCATTCAACCTGGTGAATTGATGGAATACTAACCTTTGAGCCACTCACTCAAGCTCACCTTAGAGGTCTGCAAGGCCTAGGTAGAAAAATTCAGTCTTCCCAATTTGGTCTATATGAGCTCCAATATTAGGAAGGCCTATTGCTAAACTTCTTAAGTGCCTAGCATTGGAGATACTCTACTTTGCTTAGTTCCTCGCCTAAATGCTAAGCTTCCCAATGACTACCTATTAAGTGTTGAGAACTTAGATGCCAACCTACCTAGTGTTGAGTCTAAGCTCCCTAACACTAACCTCCAAGCTCTTCCATGCCACTCGATCGTACCCTACTATGCCAAACTGTCATCTCCATCGAACACCTCAGCAACACTCATTAGAACAACTCATCGGTAGCACTCCAATGCCTTACCATCTTCAATACAACTAAAATAATAGCATGCTACCTGTCCGAACCTTTTTCTAACATTATATTATATTCCTTTTTGTTTTGTTTGTCTTATTTACCCTTTCTAGCTTGCACTAGATATCGGTATTTTGTATTAGCCCTTTTTATAATTTTGTTCTTTCCTTTGTTGCCTTAGGGACTCACTATAAATAGTCCCTTAATTGTTGTAGCAAAAATGAATCATCCTTATTACTAATGAATATTCACTCTTGTTCTTATGAGATACCTTCTCCAAGTACGTCATTTGTAGTCTTATCCAATCTTGTTAAGTAGCTTGAGGCTAGTGGCGAGTGGACTTTAGCTCTTTACTTATGAGTAATATCAAGTAGAGACTAAACTATATAGTGTTCCTTAGTGAATTACATTTGAAGAGTATCTTTACAAAGCTACTATCTTGATTTTGCTGACTATTCTTGCTTTGTTCGATATCTTAAAGGATACATTGTTCAACTCTATAGTAAGACATGGTGATAACTTTGCTCCTAAGCACATCATATACTCTGGTACTAAAGCTTAAGGTTATGACTCAAAGCGAAGTGTTGTAGTGGTTATTTCTTATAGTTCTTATGCTTTGTTGTACTATGTTTCTCTATTTTGAAATAGACCAAGTTATTATAGATGAGCATATCTAAGAGTCTCAATTGTTGATAATCCGATGTGATATCAATGAGCCAAAAGCGTAAACCATTGCAAGATTCATTTATGGTTTGAGAACTAAGATTGGGTACATTGTAGAGGTGAAAAGACTTAGGACTCTAGATGAGATTATTCAAATTACTAAAAGAGTTGAAAGGTAGAGCTAAAGTCAACTTAGCCATGGTCTAAGCAATAGACTTAGCATGTCGAGTTGACTTAGATATTACCAGGCTAAATATATTTTTGAGGTAGACTACTAGGGTCAAGCTTCAAGCAAACCTAATGAGGGCTGAGGTAAGGCTAATGCTGAAGAGCTTAAGGTCAAGAAGGACCAAGGTCAGAGCTCAAGATGGAAGACCAAAGAAATTAAGTGCTTTTAGTGTCTCAGCTTTGGACATATTGCTAGCCAGTATCGAAACAAACATGTGATGACCATACATGTTTACTTAGGGGGAATGGCTTCATTCCCCCCATATTTCTTAAAATACTCTTATTATAATGTTTAGTTCAATGAATTGTGATTCATAGAAATAAGGAAATGGGATTCATACTTTTAAACTTGGAATTGCCATTCCATATGTACAAGACACTCATTACCCTTCTTCTTCATCCTTAATATACAAATTACCACCATAAACCACAACCACTACCAACGATCGCTCCACCACAACCAATAACCACTCTACTCCAACAGAAAAGAAGGAGACAAATAGTCACCAGACCCAATTACCATAATGAAGCCTCAACCTTATGATTGCACACTATTTTGATGTTCTCAAGTTGTAGATCCAGTATAGTAAGAAGGTTCAAATCTGGCTAAATAAGAAGGTGACAAAGTGTCATCGAACCATGACCCACCCACTCGAAAAAGGAGCAAATCTATTTTAATAAGTTGCTACAAGTGGTTTATGGTCTAGTTTGTTGATGTTTGCCAAATCCAATTTGTTAGCTACTGTTTTTACATTTGGTTATCTCCCTGATGCTTTGGTTTATAGATATGGTTTATTAGATGCTAAAAGTAGCTCGCATATGATCTATTCTTTAGTATTTGTTTATTGGTGCTATGGTTTTTTTAGTGGAAGTGGTGCACTATTTGGTGTTCATGGAGTTTTGTGTCTATTGCTATAGAGGAAGGGTTTCCTTGAATTTTTTTCTTTTTTTATCATTTTATTAGTTATTAAGGGTAATATGGTCTTTTAGATCTTATTGCGGGTTTATTCTTTAGATGGCTTTTTGTTCAAGGTAATAAGTTATTATGAACTTATTCCATTCCATGCTAATAGGATTCCATTCCTTCCTAATTCCATTCAATGAAGTGAACATGCCATAAGGGTAAGACCCTACAAATTGAGGTGGAGATTGCGAGTGAAGGAGAAGAGGAGGTAGATGTTAGGCAAATGTTGGATGTGTTTCAAGAAGATTATGACACCCTAATTCAACCTAAACTTAGGGAATATTGTATGGTTGTCAGTATATCCCTCACTATTATTGCTACTGATGAGAATGAATAGTGAGATAATCTTTTACATATGAATTGCCACTTGAATGGCAACCTTTACACCCTCATTATTGATAAAGGAAGTTGTACTAATGTGTTAGTACAAGGAGTGGTGAAGGATTTGAAGTTGCTGATCTATTCTCACCTTAAACCATACAAATTACATTGGCATAATGAAAAGGGATGATTTCTTGTTACCGAGGAAGTTAAAGTATCAATCTCTATTGGGGATAGAGAGAAGGACAAGGTGTTATGTGATGTCTTGCCCATATACGCCTCTGACATACTTTTTAGCCGATCTTGGTTATTTGATTTGTGAGTACTTCATGATAGATATCAAAACACATACATGTTCCAGAAGGACGGTAAGAAAGTGATATCGGCCCTAATGAACCTTAAAGAAGTTCAAGAATCCCAAGCTAAGAAGATAAATGTAAATTACTCTATACTTTCAAGGCATATTTAGGCATAGAATTAATCATAATTGTGAATTAATTCTTTAATTTTGGTACTTAATTGTGTAATGTATTAATTTCAAGTAAATCATGAGCAAGAGGATGAAATTCACACAAGAACAATAACTTTTAGGGCAATCATGTTCGTAAGGAGAAAAAAACATTAAAGTAGTATCGAGATTCACTTAATCAAGGGCGTGATAATGAAGGAATGAAAAGGCCAGGCTTAATTATGCCCTTCATCATGAGCGTGATTGAGGAAGTATTAATGATCCCTCTATCAATCACAGCCATGATTGCATAGTAGGAAGGTGATCATGCTCTCAATCACAGGCGTAATGAGATATAATAAAGCGACGAGGAGTTCATGGCATTCATTACAATCATGATTGGTATAGAATTTTGTTTTCCAAGATTATCAGCCACCGAGTCACTAGCGCGATGTAAGGGGCACAATTGTTCTTTTTTAACCTTTCCACATGAACCAGTACATAGGAAACATTAGGTGGTGCCTTGAAAAGGTAGATTTAAGTCCTTTGATGGAAAAAGTATAAATATATCACAACTTTTGGAGAGAAGATATCATTCAGAACATCAATTCAAAAAGGAACACCTAATTATCCATATTTATACCATTGTGTTCCCATTTACAGTAGAGTTTTCTAAGTGTTGTATCATACATTTCCTAGAATTACTCAAGAGAGAGATGACGGGATTCATTGTTCATATGTTATAAAGATTTCTACAGTGAAATTCAAACAAGGTTGTATTTCTTACTTATCTTATGCTAATTTTTTTGTTATTTCTGCATTGCATTAATACACTTTGCTATTTCATCATGTATGAGTAGTAATTAGGACTTGCTACATCAACTAGGTATGAATAAGTCTAAGAATTATCGAATTCTTGATAATTGTTAGTTCTGGTGAATTGAACTTAATCAATCTAAGAATAGTATAGTGCAAGATATTGTTTTATGCTAGATTTCAATAGAATATGTTGAGAGATAATTCTATTAAATAGGTTTGATTCATTGGAACAATTTACTTCGAATAATAGAGATATTATTAGGAAAGTTGCTATATTCTTAGGAAAGGATAAATTAACATGACATCAATACGATTCGAATTCTCTATTAATTCAAAACAGATTCTAATAAACATAATTAGGATTAGACATAAGCAATTTTGAGAAAGATGCTTACATATTTATAATTTCCAACAGATAACAATTATTAGGATAAAAAGTGTGTTGGTAATATCATACCATATAGGTGAGCAAGTCCATATGTTAATCATTATAGTATTAATAATGTCTACAACAGTTGTAGTAGAATGGTGTAGTTTATCTAGTAAATTAGATATTTTAATCTTTTCACCACTTGATAAAATTGGTCGCTAATTAATAACAAGAATAATAACTACTAGTGTTTGAATCCTTTTCCTAATGGAGGCAACCCTATACTTATTGTACTAACAAATGATAGGTATACTTGCCTATTTAATTGAGTAAAGGATAAAATATAAGAATTTAATTTGTAAAACTTAAAATCTTTATTTAGAAGCAATCAAGTTTTTGGTGCCGTTTCTAGGGAAACAACATCATCATTGGGAAAATTAGGATTCCTATTCTTCTAGCATTTGTTTTTCTTTTATATTTGTTATTGGTTTGGTTGAAATATTTGTGCTCATATTGGTTTATTTTGCCATTTTGCAGTTTATGACCTAGAGCAGCACAACCGATCTAGCTAACTTTGATTCTGAACCTAAGAGAACACTCAAAAGTAACTTGAAGAAAGTCCAAAAATATTTTGAGAAGCAAGCTTTTGCTAGAAAGGAAGTAAGAACATAAGAATTGTTGAGAATCAAAAAGGAGTCATCCAGAATGAATAATCAAAATCAAAACGTCGAGTTGCCATTAGGAAACCAGTTCTTGAATCTGGAAGATGGTATCTAAGGAGATCCGCCATTAAATTTGGACTCACCTCTTAATGGAAATCAGAATGTAGTACAAGTAAGAAATGAGCCAATAGTAAATCCGCTTATAGCTCTTAAGACAATATTGGATTGTTATAGGCCTAACTTGGATGAGGCTAGTACCAACATAGCTCAACTTAGAGTTCAAGTCAATATGTTTGAAATCAAGCTGAATGTCATTCAAATGATCTAGTAATGTGTTCAGTTTGATGGGTTCAGTGATGAAGACCCCAACAACCATTTACAATAATTCTTGGAAATTTATGACACCTTTAAGATAGGTAGAGTTTCAAAGGATACTATTCGACTTAAGCTATTCCTATTTTTAGTAAGATCCAATGCAAAATAGTGGCTCAACTCTATGCTAAAGAATTCTATTAATACTTGGCAAGGGATGGCTAAGCTATTTATGAGAAAATACTTCCTACCTTCAAAGACAGTTAAGCTAAGAGTAGATATCTCTTCTTTTAGTCAAATGGATTTAGAAACTTTATATGAAGCATGGGAGAGGTAGAAGGAATTGTTAAGGATGTGCCCCCCTCATGGTCTTCCGAATTGGTACCAAGTTCAGACATTCTACAATGGGTAGAACTACACCACCAAGTAACTCATTGATGTAGCTACTAGAGGAAGCTTAAATCATAAGTCACTAGAGCAATGTATTCAATTATTTGAAGATATGGCTAATAATCATGATCAATGGTAATCTATAAGAGGAAGAGAAAGAAGGATAATAGGAAAACATAAGTTGGATACCACTTCCGCTTTAGCTTATAAGGTGAAGGTATTGATAAGAAACCTTGATAGCCTCACAATGGGTCAAAAGAGTTGGCAAGCCCTTCAAAGATGGATCAAGTAGAAGAGGTTGACTACATGAGGAATCTGATCAAACCAAGGAATGATCCTTTCGGTAACACCAACAATCTAAGTTGGAAGAATCATCCTAATTTCAGATGGGGCAACAACACCAATCAAAGTTCTAACATGCAACCTCTTAGAATTTAGAAACAAGTGCCACCTCCTTAAAGTAAGCCAATATCCATTAAGGAGATGTTGGCTCAACACATTAAGACTTTTGAAGTATGTCACTAGGCAACTGAAACCACATTGAGAAATCAAGGGGCATCGATTTATAACTTGGAAAATCTAGTTGGGTAGATTGCAAAAGCACTTTCAGAAAGGGTTCTAGGATCTTTTCTAAGGAATACTAAGACAAACTCGAGAGAACAAGCTTAAGCGATAACTTTAAGACAAAGAGGAGTTGAGACTTCTCTAGTCGAGGAATGAAGCTACATACTCTAGGAACATCGAGCTTGAGATGTTAAACAAGCATGTATTCTTGATTAGACTATCAATTTCATTTTATTTGTTTTGAGTACTTTGAAATTTATTGTGTTTTAATTTAATTAATTGTTGTTATTGTTATTCCTTTAGATTGTTTTAAGTATCTTGTTTATAGTTTGATGCATAAGGAAGGGAAACATTAAGTGGAAGTCATGGAAATTTAGAAGGAAGAGAAGAATTTCACTAAGTATGGGGACGTGGATGGAGATTGGAAGGCTAACATACATCACGGCCGTGATAAAAAGGTAAGTACTTAATTTTTTAAGTACTGCATCTATCACTGTATCAATCACCACTATGATAAATTAACAAGGTTAATCTATTTATCCATCACAGCTATAATCACTTCCTTACAACATTTCACACTTCAATCACAACTGTGATCACCACCCTAGGAGTTTTTCAAGCCAATCACAACCGTGAGAAAATGAGTTACAAGTGAAATTTGATTATAGTACTAGTCATAGGTTTGTCTACGAATGTGACCATCGAAGGGTGAAGGCTATGATGGTTCAAAAATTTTGGACACAATGCTAATCACGAGGCTCATCATACCAGTAACTCAGCATAAAAAGGACATCACGGCTCAAGTTACGGCCGTAATCATGTTCCTGCCACCTTACTATATAAGCAAATTCCCCCTCTCTCTCTCCCCCCTCATTTCTCACATTTCAAAACTTTACCTTGTGATAACCCTCTCCATGCCTATTTCTCACAAAAAACCTTCATCATTTTCGTCACATCAATCCCTAATCTAACTCATTCTAACACTTGTACGATCATTCTCATCACAATAACACTCTACTACAGTATGATTTTCCTCTTTTTCTTTGGTTTTTCTTTACATTTACAGTGATTCATTTCATGTAACTTTAGGGTTTATATATGTGTATTTACTATAAATTGTGAAAGTGCTATTATAGTAATAGTAGTTATGTTTGTATCATAATTAGACTTCAATTTACATGATTTTGTGGTGGAAGTTAGCATATCAAGATTAAACCCTAATTTCTATGGAGAATGATAGTGTTGGTGATTTCTACAAATTAGGCCTAAGTTGATGAATTAGCCTCGTTATAGTACTTAAATGTTATGTAGAATTGTATTGCTAGTTGTTGTTATGTATGATCAAAATCATTTGTTTATGTGTAATAATGTAAATCGAGTGTTGTATAGTTGAGGGAAGACATTAATCCTTATTTAATTCTCGGTTACAAGTCAAATCATTATGAATTTACTTATGCAATGTGTACTTGGAAGTTTGTTAGGGTTGATCAAAATTAGTCAATAGATGCGTTATGTTTGTAAGTGGAGAGAATTTGGGATGGGTATGCTTAGTTTGAAGTGTACTTGAATTATACATGAGCTTGAACTAACATTGATATTTGCAAATGACACCAAAAAAATCAACCACCTCTCAGCATAAGAGACCGAGGGTTGATAGGTCTGCTTCTCCTCCCCCTAGATGATTCAATGTAGCAAGTTCCAGTAGGGTGGTTACTCCACCAACTAGTATGACTGAGGAGCAAAAAGAGAGGTTTAAGCAATTTTCCGCTAAGAAGATTATCAAGCAACATTTTTTGGTAGATCGAGATGTGCTTGGGGAGTACGGATTGAAGATAGTTATACAGCGGTTATTAGGAAATAGGCCATAACTGAAGTTGTTTTCGGTTTAAGAGAAGGCTTATAAACAAACAACTTTAGCTTTTCTCTTACCTTTTAAGATTAAGTACAAGTATATCGGCTCCAAGATGGATAATGAGGTGGAGTTCTTTGCATTTAGATGGACTTACACCTTCGATATGTTAACATTCATTTGGGCAATGGGGTTGTGTACCCGAGCTGAACTTGAAGATGAGAAGTTTGTTGATCTACCCATAAGTCTTCTACAAGGAACTTTAATAAATGAGTTTTGGAGAGAAATCTCCAATGAGAGCACTTTTGGAGCAAACAAATCCAAGGCTTCCACTTTGAAGAAGACTAATGCTTAAGTCTTCCATTACATTCTAATGAGGACGATTTATGAGAAGCATGAAAGCCTTGGGGTAGTGGGGGAGCATGATCTATTGCCCTTATATAGTGTATTAAAGGGGTTTCTGATAAATGTGGGCATCTTAACCGTATTTGGACTTCGTCGGTAAATGTTCGATAAAAGTAAGATTATTTTCGTTAGAGGGCTAATTACAAGGATCCTTAGAAATTTGAGGTTGTAACCTATAAGTAACATGTTAAGCAACTCTTGCATTCATCTAAAACTACTTCCAAGAACCCCTTTTAATCAATGGGGTATTGCAAGAGTCTTAAATCCTGATTTAGACATTGAAGACCTTGGTGCTCCTGATTATGCACGATCAACATCTGGCTTCTCAATTAGGAATTTAAAGAGATTGGAAACTAAAGTAGCTGAGATTAAGGAGACTCAGAAGGGGATTGTTGAGCTTTTGAAGAATATAGCAACAAAAGTGGGAGCAGTTATGTCGAGCCTAGTTTTTTCACTCTCTTAGTCCTTTTTTATAAAATAAGCCTTCCTTAAAGCAATCAGTACTAAACCCTACTTGTTTAATACTGATCCTCAACTAAGGTTTAAAAAAAACCACTTCTTTTTTGTTTTGAAGACAACTTTGGAGTAGCCCCCCTAATCAAAGTCAAGAAAAACAGTTAAGCTATAATAACCAATTGGGTGGATTGATTATAATTTAGCCACTAATTTAATGATTAAAACCAATTTTATAAAATGATTTTTGAAACCAAAGAATCTAGATCTAGGGGTTAGGAATTTTAAACCCTTACGGGTACCATTTACTTTCCAAAATTAGAATTAAACTTAAAAATCACCTTTTTAATTTTGAAAGACAAAACTTGGTTATTAGTTACTCTAATTGGATAAACAAAATAATCTAAACTAAAGAAAAATGGAAATTAGGTTTTTTCATTTTTATCATCATCCCGTAGATACCTATGTACCCGATATTCGGGAGTAGTCGTATGTAGTTCTTTTAATGAAAACTTTAGTAGGTTGGTAGTTTTAATTTGGAAAACATGTTGAATTTACGTTTTTAGTTCAATTTGGTTTATTTAAAGAGATTTCTAAAAAAAAAAGTAAGGGTCCTAAATTGAAATTTTTATTTTTGGAAAATCTAAAAGGGCCCTAGTTTTACCTAGGGTTAATTTTTGTATTTTTGAAAAAGACGTATTTCTAAAAGAAAAATTATTCACTAGCCTAATTAATTATTTTTATTTTTTTTACTACATTATCTTATTTATTCTTTTTATCTATTTCTACTATATTAAAATAGAAAAAACTATTTTTTTTTTCTTTTCTTCCTTCTTTTTCTTGTTATATAGTTTTTTTTTTTTCTTCCTTCTTTTTCTTCTCTCTTTTTTTTTTATTTACATTTACAATTATAAAGAAAGAGCAAAAGAAAAAAATAATAAAAAATAAAAAATTAAACAACAACAACAACAACTAAAAATAAAAAGAAATAACAAAAATAAAATAATAAAAAAAATACTTCGGACAAATTGGGAGCATAGGTCAGACCTAGGTACGTCAGTCGGGTCGGACGTAAGTCGTTGGGTTAAGTTGTGTGAATCTGGGTTAGGTCATTAGATTCCTTCTTGAACAAGAATGCGAAGGGGCGATTCTAAGAGTTTTGGGCAACAAATCGAGTGGGAAAGGGAGTTTTTGTGATTATTTGATTAGGTTTAGGGTGGTAAGATTGATGTTGTGATGATTAGAGGTGGTTTAGAGGATGGTGCAAAGTGGTGGTTGCGGTGGTGTTCGGGTGGTGGTCATGGTTGATGGTTGGGCACGAATGAGTGGTTGAGTTTAAGGTTTAGGGTAGTTAGGAGTTTAGCCATATGATTGGTTTAAGGTAAAAGTGGCTGGAGGTGGTGGTTCAAGGAGAGGGGGTTTAGTGATTAGGGTTAGGTGGCAACGACCATGGTAGCATCGTTAGGGGGTACAACAAAGGTTGAAAGAGGTTAGGTTAGAGGGCTAGTGTAGTGGCGAAGCTAGCTAAGGTGGTAACTAGTGGTGGTGAGCGAGAGGGAGAGGGATTTGAAGAGAGAGAGAGAGGGGGTAGAGAGAGAAAGTGGTTTGAATAAGCGAGAGGGGGCTTATAGGTTGATTTTGCTAGTTATGAGTCATTGTTTGTGCTCCCATGAACTCCCTAACACCCTTTATATACTTGAAAGCAATCTAGAAATCAAGGAAAGTCAAAATCAAATGAAAAATGACGAGATTTGAGTTTTTTTTCGATTTTCAAACTTCAATTTGAGTAGGTTTTTTATTGAATCTAGACTTGTTTCTTATGCCAATTCACAGTAGGCTATGTCTAGTTTGCAATTTTGCCATTGATTTGGTGAAATTGCAATGAAAAGTGATTCAAAAATGAAGTCAAAGGTGGTTGCTCAAGGAGGAAAGTGTGGCAAATCTAAAGAAAACGAGGAGAGGGAAAAAGAGAAGGAAAGGGAAAGAAAAACGGGGCTGACGTAGGGCTACATCAACCAACTCGACCAGCTAAATGCTATCATGTCTCACCATGTAACATGTGATAGTTGACATAGCATGCCATGTGGCACCACATTAGTTGTTGTCCAATCCTGTGCTGCCACATGTCAAGATACGTAGCACAATCAAATCCTGACATGTAGCAGTTCCTGATGTAATGAAAAATAAAAAAACCTTGTATTCCTCCTTCATAATTCGAACCCAAGACCTTAAGCTTAATACCCAATCCAAGTTCATGTGCTTAACCATTAAGCCATTGGCCTATACCTTCTCTATATATGCAATTAAATTGCACATATAGACTAGGTCAACCTGAGCTAGATTCAATTTTAAGCCTAAGTCCAATTGTCTAACTTAAAAAATCTATTCTAATAAAATGTTATTTTATAAAATCTTTTACTTCTTTTTTTCAATTTTCTAAATTTTTTTCAATTTTCTTATTTTCTAAATTTCTCAATTTTTGTGTTTCTTATCCAAATTTCTTATTTTTTATGTTTTTTCTTATTTTTTGAAATTTTTTTATTTTCCTAAAATTATTATTTTTTCTAAATTTCTTAATTTTTTTATTCTTTAATTTCATATTTTTTGTGTTTTTCTTAATTTAAGGCCTATTAAGAAAAGAAAATAAAAATAAAAATAAAAATTAAGGGGGCAAAAATTAGGTATCTACAGGATATTCCCTCTTATTTCTCTCGTCTTCAAACCCAAGAGAACACAGGTCATAGTTAACCACCAGGTCCTCCACCAATAAGAGCTTTCGAAGAAGAAGAAGAAAAAGGATATGAAGAGTCAAAAGAGGAAGGCTCTAGTGATGAAGAGGAAGGCTTATAAGAGGATAATAGTGATGATGAAGAAGAAACTCAAGGAACCTAGCAAACACCAGCCAAATAAGGTGCTAGAGATGAGAGTGAGGAGGAGTCATCTAGGGAGGATGAAGATGATTTGGATGAAGAGATAGGAGATGAGGCTAACTAACCTGTTTTCTTTCTTTTGTTGTATTTTGTTAATTTTAGACTCATTATATGTTTGAGAGCTTAACTTTACGGATATGCTATTAATGGAGACTCTCACATCATGAGTTTGTTGTATTTTTTTTTTTTTTTGGTCTTGATGGTTAGGTGTCTTTTATTGTTCGAGTTCTTGTGGTATTAAGAGTTATACTCTTTGATGGTTTAAGAATCAATAAAATAGCCTAACTACATATTTTAGGGAAGGCCAATTCTTTTGTTTATTAAGAGTTTTCATCTTTTTAGTTATTCTATTTCTATGCTTATTCTATGTTTACTTTCATCAGACATTAAGGACAATGTCTCTCATTAAGTGCGGGGAAGGGTAAACTCTGTTTATCAAAAGTTTTCCACTTAAGTTGTTTATTCTTAAGTTATGAGTTTACTAAGTAGATTGTAAATTTCGCATAGTAGTACTTCATTTTGTGCATAACTATTTCTTGTAGACTTAGTGCACATGATCAATATTGTAGGACAAAAATCTAAGTAAAGTAAACTTACTTGCCATTTAATGAATGCATTTAGAGATTAAAAGTGAATTGGAGTCTTTAGTTTATGGTTAATTAGTTATGCTTCTAAATTTTCTAAGTAGTATATGTACTTTTCAATTACTTTTAGGATTTCATTTAATCTTGAGTGAAAAGGGCAAATGAAATAGTTCACTTGTTGATACTTCTTGAGAATCTCTTTAAATTAGAGTAAATTGATGTTTTTAAGGACTGAATTAGTAAGTACGAGCCTTGGTTCCTCAAAAGAGCAAAGTTTGACCACGCTACTAATGAAGTCTTTATACCATTGTAATAAGAATCTATAAGGTTCAAGTTAGTAAGGGTGGGCTTTGGTCCCACCGAAGAGTGAAGTTTGACTCTGTTGTTGATCTTTGTCCTTGTAACTAAGTTAGTAAGGGTAGGCTTTAGTCCCTCAGAAAAGTGAAATCTGACTCTGTTGCTGATTGTGGGTATTCTTACTTGTCTAAAAAAAAGAAAAAGAAGAAGAAGAAGAAGAAGAAGAAAAGAAAAGAGAAAAGAAAAAAAATGTGAATGTAATGTGTTAGTTGTTATTGTAGAGATTCAATAAAAGAAGTAGAAATACAGGAGAAAGATGGATGCAATATACTTTTCTTCTAGATTAGTGTTCTTAAGAAGTAATTGAAGGGTTTTTATACACTCAAGGAGGTAGATGAAGTATAACCAATTTTCGTTTGATCTATTTGGCTTTGTATTAACTTTGGGCCATTGGTATTTATTGTTAAATAGTAAAGGTGAAGTATGTTTTACTATGATTAGTTTTAGAATATTGCTTTTTCTATTCTAAGAATACAATGGGGTATGGACAAAGTTAAGGCAGTAAGAATCCTTTGTTAAATATGCAATTGATTATTTTAAGTGTAGCTTGAGGACAATTAAAACTTAAGTGTAAGGAAGTTTGATAAGTGTAAAATACTCTACACTTTCAAAGTACGTTTAGGTTGATCATAATTGTGATTTAATTCTTAAGTTTTAGTATTTAATTGTATAATGTATTGATTTAAGGTAAATCACGAGTAAGCAGATAAAATTTACACTAGAACAATAACTTTTAGGGAAATTACGACCGTAAGGAGAAGAAAACATTAAAGTAGTAATAGGATTCACTCAATCACGAGGGTGATAATGAAGGAATGAAAAGGCCAGCCCTGATCATGCCCTTCATCACGAGTGTGATTGAGGAAGTATTAATGATTCCCCTATCAATCACAGTCATGATTGCATAGTAAGAGGGTGATCATGCTCTCAAATCATGAGTGTGATGAGATGTAATAAAGTGACGAGGAGTTCATAGCATTCATTATGGCTGTGATTGGTATAGAATTTTTTTTTCGAGACTATCACCCCCCAAGTTACAACCATAATAAAAGGGGCACAACTATTCTTTTTCAAACTTTTCACACAAACTAGTATATGGGAAACGTTAGGTGGTGCCTTAAAGAGGTAGAGTTGAGTCATTTGACGGAAAGAGTATAACTATACCACAACTTTTGGAGAGAAGATATCATTTGGAATATCAATTAAAAAAGGAACACCTAATCATCCGTGTTTGTAGCAATGTGTTTCCATTTATAATAGAGTTTTCTAAGTGTTGTATCATACATTTTTTGGAACTACTCGAGAGAGAGATGACGTGACTCATTGTTCATGTGTTGTAAAGATTTCTATAGTGAAATTCAAACAAGGTTGTATTTTTTACTTATCTTATGTTAATTTTCTTGTTATTTCTACATTGCATTAATGTACTTTGTCATTTCATCATGTATAAGTAGTAATTAGGACTTGCTACATCAACTAGGTATGAATAAGTGTGAGAATTATTAAATTCTTGATAATTGTTAATTCTGGTGAATTGAACTTAATCAATCTAAGAACAGTATAGTGCATGACATTATCTTAAGCTAGATTTCAATAGAATATGATGAGAGAGGATTCTATTGAATAGATCTAATTCATTGGAACAATTTACTCCGGATAATAGTGATATTATTAGGAAAGTTATTGCATTCTTAGGGAAATGGATAAATTAACATGACATTAATATGATCTAAGTTGGTTGTTAATTTAAAAGAGATTCTAATAGACACAATTAGAATCGAACATAAGTAATTCTAAGAAGGATGCTTACATACCTGTAGTTTCTTACAGATAACAATTATTAGGATAAAAAGTGTATTGATAATATCATACTATGTAGGTGAGCAAGTCCGTATGTTAATCATTGTAGTATTAATAATGTCTATAGCAATTGTGGTGGATTAGTGCAGTTTATCTAGTAAATTAAATATTTCAATCTTTTCATCACCTAATAAAATTGGTCATTAGTTAATAGGAAGAATAATAAGCATTAGTGTTTAAATCCTTTTCCCAATAGAGACAACCCTATACTTATCCATACTAACAAATGATAGATATACTTGCCTATTTAACCAAATAAAGGATAAAATGTAAGAATCTAATTTGTAAAACTTGGAAGCTCTATTTAGAGGCGATCATAAGATATCTAAGTCCTTATAGAAGAAGTTGCCAGTGATTTCTCGAGATGTATTCTTAAAGGCCATTAAGTCTTTGGAAGTGTATTGATCAAAAGACTACTTAGGCTAAAAGAGGTTAGAACATTGCTCGTTGAGCTACAGGCCTTGCTCTAAGAGTATGCTGACCTGTTTCTTGACAAGCTATCGAAAGGATTACCCCCTATTAGAGGCATCGAGCATTGCATTGACCTCTAACTTAGAGCAACTTTGCCCAATTGATCTGCTTAAAGGCTTAATTTAAAGGAGATAATCGAGCTCAAGAAATAAGGACATGAACCAATTAATTGAGGCTACATTAGAGAAAGTATGAGCACTTATGACGTGCTAGCTATACTTATGCCAAAGAAGGATGGCTCTTAGCGGACGAGCATTGACAATTGAGTTATTAGTAAAGTCACTATTAAGTACAAGTATCCAATATATCAATTAGATGATATGTTAGATGAATTACATGGTGCATAGATCATTTTGAAGGTTGATTTGAAAGGTGGCAACCAGCAAATCTAAATGAGGCTAAGAGATAAGTAAAAGACAGCTTTCAAAATGAAGGGTGGTCTCTCTAAGTGGTTAATAATGCCCTTTGGACTTACTATTGTGTCAACAACCATTATGTGACTTATGAATCATGTTTTTAGATCTTTGATAAGTACGAGTGTTGTGGTTTATTTTGATGATATTTTAGTGTATAGAATCAACCTCAACTCTTATGTCAAGCACTTACAAGCCATATTTGACATCTTCTAAGCTGAACATTTATTTGGCAACATGAAGAAATGTGTGTTTTGCCAAAGAGAGGTTATGTTTCTCAAATATGTTGTATCTTACAGGGTTATTCAAGTTAATGACGAAAAGGATAGAGCTATTCTTGTGTTAGCTTCGTTTTATCAAAGATTTGTTTGAAATTTTAGTTACATATGTGCACCATTAACCAAGCTAACCAAAAAGAACTCCAAATTCAAATGGTCAGAGAAAGCTTAGAAAAGTTTTAATGATATTAAGTCCAAGTTGACTTCTACTCCAATGCTAATATTGCCAGACATTGACAAAGTCTTCGAGTTGGAGTGTGACGTATCTACAGTTGGCATTGGTGCCGTACTTATGTAGGAGCGATATCTTTTTGCATACTTCAATTAGAAGCTTAGAGGTGCTACTCTAAATTACATAAAGTATGACGAAGAATTTTATGCTCTTGTTTAAGCTCTTCAAAACTAACAACATTATTTGTTACCTAGGGAATTTATTATCTATACAAACCATGAGTCCTTCAAACACCTCATAGGTTAGCAAAAGCTCTCCCAACATCATGCCAAGTAGGTAAAGTTTCTAGAAACCTTTTGCTATGTCATTAAGTATAAGAAAGAGAGTTTGAACACTCTAGTTGATGCCCTATCATGTGGGCATGTGCTTGTGATGATCCTTCAAAATTTCATACTTGGATTTGGTACTCTCCCAGATCAGTACGAGTAAGATCCTTTCTTTGGGCCCATTACAACCAAGTGTAGTTATGAAGTGGTGGATGGGTTCTACTTGAGCCAAGGAGTTTTGATGAAAGGTAGGTGTGTATGTAAGCAAAACAGATAAGCCTAAAAACTATTAGTATAAGAAGCACATATAAGAGGCCTAGCCAACCATTTTAAGGGAAAGAGGATGCTTTAACTGCTAAAGGAGCATTTTTATTGGTTAAGGATGGTAAAAGATGTGCATCAAGTTTTAGAAAGGTGTGAGGTGTGTAAGCAAGCTAAGGGAAGGAAAGAGCCCTATGAGGAGCACACAACTCTACCAGTGCTTGATTGACCATAAATGGACGAAAGCATGGATTTCATGCTTAAATTATCTCGAACAGCTCAAAAATATGATTCCATTATGGTGGTTGTCGACTGGTTTAGCAAAATGAGCCACTTCATTCCCTATCATTAAACCGATAATGCTTTATTTATAGCTAACCTCTTTTTGTAGGAAATTGTGTAACTTCATGGAATCCACAAGAGTGTTGTTTTAGATTGGGATAGAAAATTTACAAGCTTCTTTTGGCAAACTTTGTGGAAGAAGCTTGGCATTAAGCTCTTGTTCAATACTTCTTACCACCTACAAATAGATGACCAAGATAAGGTATCGAATAGAATAGTTGGAAACCTACTATGAGCTACTATTGGGAAGAATTTGCATGATTAGGATTTATGTCTACCCATTATCAAGTTTGCATAAAATTGCTCCATCCATAGCTCAACAAGAATGTTACCTTTTGAAGTTATCTAAGGACTTAACCCAAACTTACCACTAGACATGATCCCTAACCCTACCCCTAATGAGAACTAATCTAGCTTACAACGTGTCAAGGAGTTTCAGTAGTGGCATAAGAAGATCGCTAACCAATTAGCCAAGACAGTAGCTCGACAACAAGAACAAGGAAATAAAGGAAGGAAGAATGTTGTCTACAGCTCAGGAGACCTAGTTTAGGTTCACCTTAGTAAGGAATGGTTCCAAGGGAAGAGATCAAGCAAGTTATCCCCTAGGTTAGATGGTCCCTCCAAGTTCTTATGATGGATCAATAACAACATGTATGACCTAGAACTGCTTAAAGGATATAGACTGTCATTGACCTTCAATGTTGCTCACCTGATGCCCTATATACCTAACGAAGAGGTCGACTAAGATTTGAGGGCAAATCTTCAACACTACCAACGAGTTGATGGACTATTAACCTCTACACCACTCACTTAATCTCACCTTAGAGGCCTACAAGGCCTAACCTAAAGAAATTAGTCCTCCTAGCTCACTCAAAATGAGCTCTAATGTCAGGAAGGCTTGTTGTTGAACTCCCTACATACCTAGCTTAGACAAATTCTACTTTACTTAGTCCCTTGCCTAGATGTCAAGCTGCCTAGTGACTACCTGTCAAGTGTTGAGAACCCAAATGCTAACAACCTCCAAGCTCTCTTATGCCACTCAATCATACCCTATTCTGTTGAACTATTGTCTCCTTTTAACACCTTGACAACACTCATCAAAACAGCTCGTTAGCAATGCTCCAGTACCCTACCATCATTATTATAGTTGAAATAATAGCATGCCACATGTCCGAATTTTTTCTGACATTGTATTATATTCCTTTCTGTTTTGTTTGCTTGATTTACCCCTTCTAACTTATACTAGGTATCTTTATTTTATATTATCCCTTTTCATAATTTTGTTATTTCCTTTGTTGCTTGAAGGGCTTACTATAAATAGTCCCTTATTCGTTGTAGTCAAAGTGAATCATTCTTATTATTGATGAGTATTCACTCTTGTTCTTATAAGATACCTTCTCTAAGTAGGTCATTTACACTCTTATTTAATCTTGCTAAGTAGCTCGAGGTTATTAGCAAGTCGACCTTAGCTCTTTACTTGTGAGTAATATTAATTAGAGACCAAGTCGTAAAGTATTCCTCAATGCGTCACATCCAAAGAGCAACTTTATGAAACTACTATCTTGATTTGGCTGATCATTCTTACTTTGTTCGATATCTTGAAGGACTTATTGTTCAACTTTACGATAAGACTTAGTGGTAACTTAGCTCCTAGGTATATCATGGATACTCACTTGTATTATTATTGTAGACGATTTAGCATACTGGTTAGTTAAGATGACAACATTTTGAAAATTTTCATATATAAAAATTTTGAGCCTACATGTCGCTTAAAGTCAATTTTTTATGCTTTTGCTAGGGACTAACTTGTATTTTCAAAATTATCCTTCTTAATCAAAGATAGGAAGCAACCCCTTAGACCAATCGCATGAAGCCGAGCTAGGGGACTCTAAGGACTTACTCGAAGAATACTAGCTTAAAGTCCCATCTGAAAGGGAAATTCTTATCCTAACCTCTACGTTTCCCTCTTCTACTAACTTAATTGCCAAGCCTTTACGTGTGTTAGACCTACCAAATAGCTGTGTTATGACAAAATGTCCAAGCTAATAGCCCCAAGACTATCTAAGTGGAGCTCTTGAATCGATAATAAATGTCTGACTCCAACCCAAGCTAACTACTCTACAATAGGATTGATTGAGCCTTAATCTGATCTAGATCAAGTCAAGCCATGACTACAAATTATTTTTCTTCTCTTCTTTGTACGATATTTCTAACATCTAGCCATCAAGTGATATGTGTCTTCTAGTATGGCATTCTAGAAGGATTATTTACTTTCCATATTAAATATTCTTTATTTCTTTTACCCTTTTTAATATGTATTGCATAACCTAATTATAAGAATACCCTTTTGTCTTTTCATATATGTAAAGTAACCCTAGTAGATGGGTATATAAACCCCCACTTAAATGTACACTAACAATCAATCATCAATATAAAAAATTATTCAAGTTTCTTTTGAGTAACCTTAGTGTTTTCATTATCCTTCAACTCTTATCTATTCCCTTTAGCAAAGAGTAGTGGTGAGTAACCCTTTAATTCGAACTGGTAAGTCATATCTAGTGGATTATAAGCCAAGTGGGATCGATTGGTGTGTTATATCTAGTTAGTAGCTGCTCAAACTTTTGCTAGCTTTCCTTTTTCCTTTTGGTTCGTTAACTTTGTGTTGCACTTTTATTTGTCTAACTCCGGAGACGCATCAACTTTGCTAATATTAAAGCATGGTTCTGAAATGGAGTGTATGAAGTTGCAGTGAAGTTTTGGTTTGCTTTGTTGTTAATGGGTGTCGTGTTCCTTTCGTAGCCACTACAGTATGTTTTTTCGAAGTAAGCTAGTGTTATGAGCCATGTAATAAAGGTTATTATATTGGTAGGTGAAGTTCTTTATTACCTTGTTCTTACTTTATTTTTCACCACGAAAATAGAGCAAGTTTCATTCCTATCTTCCTCAAGTGATTACGAAGTGTTGAAGCTATTAGAGTATGTTAATTGAAGTAATAGGTAGTACGGTAGTAGTATTTTCCATATATTGTGTTGTTAATCTACTTGATAAATATTGTATCATGTCAGATTTGAGTATTTAGGGTGTTATTGGTGACCAAAGTAGTAGTGCTCAACCTGATCGTAGTCATAATGACAATAATACCGTAGGGTCAGTTGATGATAAACTTAACAAACTCACTAATCTTATTGAGAGTCTAGTAACATGCAAGTTAATAGACAACAACTCCATGGTGTACAGTGCCATAACCCATTATAAAATACCCTTGAGAGATACTATAGCTAAGGTAACTGAGCCAATTGCCCAATTCAACCGTAACGAGCTGGAGCAGTAGCAAACTAAGTAACTAGACGAAAACTGGAATTAGAGGAATTTAGGGAAGAGGATGAAGAGTTGATGTCAAGGAGTATAGTGAGGAAAAAGAAGAGACTGATTATTATCAAGTATAGGAATGAGGACGCCAAGCCCCTTGAAGACTAGATAATATCAAGGTCCAAATCCTATCCTTCAGTGGAAGTAGAGATGCAAATAAATACTTAGAGTGGGAAGAGAAGGTCAAGAAGGTGTTTGATTGTTATAGGTACACAGATGTTGTTAAGGTTCAACTTGTTGTATTAGAGTTTATTGTATATGCCACAATGTGGTGGAAAAATTTGAATGCAACTAGAGTAAGGGATGGAAACTGAGGTATGAGAACTTAGGATGAGATGAAAAGGTTGTTAAGGAGTAGATTCATGCTTAAGACCTACTTATAAGATACATTTGCAAAGTTATAGAAACTTCACTAAGGAGGTCGATCTATTGATGACTTTGTGAGAGAGTTTTAGATGCTTATGATCTGAGCTGACATAGAAGAACCAATAGCCCGTACAGTATTGAGGTTCATTTCTAAGCTCAATTTTGAGATTCACAACATTGTGGAAGTGTAGAGGTTTTATATCTTAAAAGAGGTGATAAAGATATCACAGAAGATCGAAAAGTAGAGGAGAAATGCTTTGAACTAACTTAGGCTAGCATTCTCTCGAGCCCCAATTTCACACTAACTTATTTAAGTAGAGCCAAAGAGATCATGTCGAGTTAAGGAAAGGAATGACCAACCTAACAATAGTCGAGTAGGCTAACAGGGCTAAGCAAGCTAGTCGAACCGAGCTAAGACCAAACTAACCTCAAGGACATATGAAAGAGGACAGACATCTGGATGAAAGACCAGCGAGGTGAAGTGTTTTAAATGCTTAGGCTTCGAATACATGGTTGCTAAGTGTTTGAACCAACATGTCATGGTGATTCGAGGAGATGTAGTGGATAGTACCGACGAGAGCAAGCTTAAAGAGGAAAAGGATATGGGAAAAGCCAATTTCAAAGAGAAAGAGGAGACCTGTATCTATGCAGACTAAGGAGAAGTGATGACCTTAGTCCTAAGACAAGTACTAAGTTCCCTACCGAACTCTAAGGAAGACTAAAGGGAAAATTTATTCGATACAAAGTGTACCATCAAGGGTAAATTATTTCCTATCATTGTGGATGGGGGAAGTTGTACAAACGTCATTACACAATCCTTTGTGTAGAGGTTAGGATTACCAACCTTACAAGTTAAATTAGCTTCATGATAAGGGTGCTTTAAATGTGACTTAACAAGTAGTCATACCGCTCAATGTTGGAAACATATATAGGGATGTAATAGTTTGCAATGTCGTCCCCATGGGAGCTTCACATTGATTGCCTAGATGACCTTGGCTGTTCCATTGAAGTGTTACTCATGAATCGTATAAGAACACCTATGCCATTGTTAAGGATAGAAAGAAGATTGTGTTGTAACCCATGACCCTGCCCTAAGTAATTAAGACCTATAATCAACTCACCTAAGCTAGTAAAACGAAGCCCTTAATGATGAGTAGAAGATAGCTCCTAGTTGTTAAGAAGGCTAAAGATTGTATATTCATTATAGTGGACCATTTTAGCAAAATGGCACACTTCATTCCATGCCATCAACCTAAAGATGTTTTATATATTGCTGATTTATTTTTACAATAAGTTGTTTGATTACATGGAATACCAAAGACCATCATTTTAGATTAAAACACAAAATCCTTGAGCTATTTCTAGAACTAAAGTTGTATTTAGCTCCAATAGCCACCTTCAGACTGAAGTGGTGAATAAGATGCTTAGCAACTTAGTTAGAGCTATCGTAAAAAAGAACTTAAGGAACTAGGATCTGTATCTACCAATTGTAGAATTTTCATACAATAGAACTATCCATAGCACTACTAGGAAGACCCCATTAGAGGTCGTCTATGGTCTTAATCCCACTATTTCCCTAAACTTAATTAATACCCTTGTAGCTATTGAAAGGAGTCAATTCGGAGTTGACCAAGCTTAAGAATTGCAAGAGCTACACTAGTCTATAACTAAGAAGATCACCATGTTCAATTAGAGACAATAAGAGATTGATAGCCAAGGCCACTAAGCTGTTTCTTTCTAGCCAAGAGACTTAGTATGGATACACCTTAGCTAAGAACGATTCCCACACTTGAGATAAAGTAAGTTATCACCTTAAGTTAAAGAAGGTCAACCACAACACTTATTGGATCGAGTTACCTGATGATTATGGTGTCTCCTCCACTTTTAATGTATCTAACCTGATTCCTCACCATCCATCAAAAGACCCTATGAGTGTCCTAGAAGAAGAGCCAAAGACCACTTTAGATTTGAGGACAAATCTTTTCGACCCCTAAGCAGATGAGAGAAATCTACCACCTTGACTGATCACACGAAGCTGAGCTAGGGAACTCCAGGGACTCACTTAATGAATACTTGCTTAAAGCCTTAATCGAGATGATTATTCCTACCTTGACCTCTGTATTTCCCTTTTTTACCAACTTGCCTACCAAGCCTTTATGTATGCTAGACCTACTAAACAGTTGTGTTATGAAAGAAAATCCAAGCAGATGGCCCTAAGACTATCTAAGCCAAGCTCCTGAACCAACAATAGATGTCTAACCCCAACCTAAGCTAACTCCTCTACAATGGGACTGATTGGGCCTCAATCTGACCCAAATCATGGTGGCCTCAAATTGCAAATTCTTTTTCTCATCTTCTTTGTACTATATTTCTAACATCCAGCCACTAAATGATACATATCTTCTGGCATGACATTCTAGAAGGATTCTTCAGTTTCCATACTAAATATTCTTTATCTTTTTTACCCTTTTTAGTATGTATTGTATAACTTAATTGTAAGAATACCCTTTTGTCTTTTCATACATGTAAAGTAGCCCTAGTGGATAGATATATAAACCCCCACTTAATTATATATAGACAATCAATCATCAATATTAGAAATTAGTCAAGTTTCCTTCAAATAACCATAGTATTCTCTTACCTTTCAACTCTTATCTATTCCCTTTAATAAGGAATAGTGGTTAGTGACCCTTCAGTTCGATCTAATGAGTCATATCCGCTAGATTATAGGTCGAATAGGATCAATTTGTATATCATATCCAGTTGATAGTTGCCTAAACTTTTGCTAGCTTTCCTTTTGGTTCGTCAATATTCTAGTGCTCCTCCATGTGTCCCACCACATAGACGCATCGATTTGTGCAACATATCGTCTATTAGTTTGGTGCCATTGATGTGGAAAAGGCAATTACACTGATATTAAATGAACCGAGGACTCTATGCCTAGGCTTCGGCATAGTTGTAGGTCAGTACATATCTCAATTGAATTCCTGTTGATTTTGAGTAGTTTAGTTACTAAATTCTTTACCTTTATCTATTTTCTTGTCCAATTTAAGTTGATCTTGCTATTTTCTTATTAATTTGAGTTGATTTGAAAATAAAGTTTAGAACTTTAGTATTGAATTAATTGGAGAAGTGTTTCCTTAACCAATTTGTAATGAGCTAGGAAGATTGTTGTTTATATTTTTGCATCAAAATTTGCAAGTTGTAGTTTGGAGGTTCTATTGGATTTAAAACGAATAGATTTAAGAATTGTCCGTTTGTACACAAAGAGGGGTAAGAGAATTAGTAGAGGAATTTGATTTTGAGATAGATTGAACATTTCATCATAGAATTAGGGAAAGAAGGAGAGTGAAATTAAGATAAATGGAAAATTAGCAAGGACCCTTTGATGGAGGAGATGGAAAAGGAGTTAATGGAAATGGAAATAATGGATAAGGAGGTAACCAAAATGTGAATGGTAACAACTAAGCCTTATGGGAATACTATGTCCTAAATTTGAATGAGGTTACACTACCCATCACTCGACCAAGCATTCAAGCAAATAATTTTGAACTTAAACCTATCTTAACTTAGATGGTTCAACTTAATCAATTTAGAGGATCACCATTCAAGGACCCCCACGAAGACCTCTAAAATCTTTTGCAATTGTATGCCATAATTAAAACAAATGGGGTATCGAATGATGTGATCCGCCTGAGGTTATTTCCATTTTTATTAAAGGACAAGGCTAGAAGTTGGTCAAACTCTCAACTACCTAATTCTATTACTACATAGGGTGACTTAGTCCAAAAGTTTTCGTCTTATTTCTTCTACCGGGTAAAACGATGAAAATGAGAAATGATATCACCATGTCTAGACAATTCGATAGGAAGTCATTGTTTGAGCGTTGGGAAAGTTTAAGGAGTTGTTAAGAAAATGTCTCCTCATGGTTTACCTATGTAAAGTATCGTGAATACTTTTTATATTGACATGGGGAGTCAATTGAGGATGATGGTCTATGCTACAACTACAAGGAGTATAATGAACAAAAGATTTGAAGATGTGTATGATATGTTTGAAGAAATTGCTTCGTATGCTCATGGTTGGCATTCTGAGGGAGCTCCACCAAGGAGGGTAATGAGTGTAAGTGAAGAAGAAGAATTAAGATGGCTTAGAGAGGAAGTAGTGATATGGCTCTAAGTGTACATAGCGAACATGAACTACGAATGTGTATATTGAGTTTAAGTGGAAATGAGGAATATGAAGTGAAATGGGATTTTGAATGTAAATGTAGATGGGTATCACGCACCAAGACACAAACACAACCAGGGGTTGAGCTTCAAATGGGTTTCGATACAACTCATGAAAACTGAACCAAGGCTCAAGGTTTTAAATGAGGGTTAGATGCGACTCACTAACTTGCCCAAATGAAGGTTTTCACCATAATCTTAAGAATAAAATTGATAAAAACATAAGAAAGATTAAAGAGTAAAATAGTACTCAATAATCTGAAGTACAAACTTTAGCAACTCACAAAGGTATCAAGTATATTCTTGCTTAAAAGGAAGGTTCAACTCCTTCTGTTAATTACAAATATTGCTATTTACAGTACATTGTAAAACCCTAGTGGCAAAAATGTAAATAGAGTATAAAGCCTTAAACCCTAAAGTAGGCCCACAACTAAAGTTAAGGAAAATATTTACAATGTGTACAAAACTGTTCGCTTAATAGGGAGGTCAGCAATTGGATGTCCCGGTTCGGGTAAGAGTCTTTAAGGTCCTATAGTACTTAATAGTGCTACTTATGAGGTCGACCTATAGTTATGAGCTCTAGGATTGCTTAGTACTAATTTTCTCATACTGTACTGAATTGTTCTTTAGACTTAGTTTCTAAGCTATTTGGTCTCTCAACTTCTCAATAGATGATAGGCCCGTTGTTGAGTTGAACCCTTTCTCCCTTTTGACCTTCTACTATCAGCTTGGCCTCAGATGGGATAGGTCAGCTTTAGCAAAGGATATGTTGACCTCTATCTAGAATAGATTAGCCTTAACTTGCAACTACTCAACCTTAGCCTAAGGATCATCATAGGTTGATTCCTATCATTTAGCTTCACTTACCACTTAGCTTGCTCAAATAAAGAAAGCTAATAGGTCAATACTTCTAGTAGTTACAAGTAACTATATGAATACCATTGTATATGTGGTAGAGTAGGGCATTTGAGTACAAATTGCTAGGTTGGAAATCCTTTTGCCCCATCAATAGATAGTCAGGAGGAATAAGTTAACATAGAGGGGAATGTTAATCAGGGAGAAAGAAATCGTAACCCTTGCTCAAACACCTATAACTAAGGTTAAAGACACAATCTTAATTTTTCATTGGGGAGGTAATCCATGACGAGGATTTAATAAAGGATTCAAAGGACCTAGGATACATGTTGGCTAGCACCCATCTCTACCTCCACTCATAAAAAGTTTAAAGGGAGAATCTTAGAGCAATCATTGAGAAATTTTATCCAAAAGTGCAATATGAGAATGAATGCATAGGAGGCTACCTTGCAAGAGATGCATAGATGGATGATTTAATACTATAAGGACATGAATAATAAAATCTTAGGACATGTACCATGCAATATCGATCAAAACCCAAGAGATCAAGTTAAAACATCTAGTGCAAATGGTAAGGAAGCTAGTGTATGAGAAAAGGAGTTATGATTTAGTGGAACGAAATTGTTTGGAGGAGAATACTTGAGACCTAAAGACCTTGTTGAGGAACAAGATGAACCTAATGATGAGGAAATGGTTACACCATCAAAGAAGGGTTAATAGCTAAACTCAAAGGGGATCTCAATAATGAATTAGATGAGAACTTTATAGATGAAGAAATTGAAGAAGAAGGACCTAGTGATGATGATGTATACATCTTAGAGACAAATAGAATGAGGAAAATTAGTAAGGAAGAGGATCTTAAGGTGTGCAAAGACATAGGAATTGATGAATTTAAGGAAGAGAATCCCAAGAAGTTTTAATCTGGAAAAGAAGGTGAAGTGAGCCTAAAGGAGAAACCTAATATTGATGGGTTCAAAATCGTAGATATGATGCTTGAAGAGAAAGGTACTAGTGGTCTCTAGTTTGCAAACAAATTGGAGGATCTAAGAAGATTCATTGTACCATGTATGATATGAGATAAGTTTTTCCCAAGAGTTCTTTTGGATACAGGTGCATCAAATAACTCTATGTTGAGGAAAATTATGCGAGAGTCCAAATTGGAAAGCTTTATGAAGGGAATCCCATAATATATACAAATCATTAATGGTGGTTGGACCATTTCATACCCATTAGTGTTAGACCATGTGACTTCTTGGTTGACTTCATTGTAATGGAAATGAAAGACAAAGATCAACCCTAGTTCTTGGAAGATCATTCTTAGCAACCTTTGGAGCTATATTAGATATGAAAGTGAGGGTAATTGCCTTAGAGAGTTGAGAAAGGAAAGTGATGCTCTAAGTTAAGGAACAAATTTAGTAACTACCTGAAGGAGAACAAGAGTTTGATCAAGAAAAACAATTCAAAGGTAGCTATCTGAGGAAAAGAAGAATTCATGAGCAAGGAGAGTCGAGCATGAGGTATAGAGCTAGAGGATTTGAACCTTAGAGGAAGTATGAGGACTTACCATGAAGAAACATTGAAAAGCTAGGGTGAAGATTAAAAATCAACACTTGGTAGGAGGCAACCCAACCCACCATCTTTTCTTATCTTCTTATTTAGTTTATGTCCAAGTCTTTTTATTTTTTAAATTCTAGAGTCTTTTTAATTATGTCTCTTTTATGTTACACAAGCATGTGAATAAATAAAGGAAATGTTAAATCCATCAATTAAGAGACATGATTAGCAAATTCAGAGGAGGATAGAGAATTCAGAACAAACTAGGAAACAAGGGTAGTTATGTTCTAACTTTCTCTTTTACTTCCTATTTCATATATGTTGAATTATGTCACACCATAAAAAGGTGGTGTAAACTCCGCAAATCTAGCTTTCTAAGTATAGAATCAAACCCTTAAACTGTAGATAATTTCTTGAAGTCAATAGAGTCAGTGAGATTTAAAAGTGATTAAAATCTTAATTCAAAACCTAAAGTGAATATTAAAAACCTTAAATTATCAATTAAACCTCTAATCACATACAAAGACTTTAAAACCTTAAGTATATGTAACTATAAAAGTTGACCTCAAACCTCGTCAAAACCTTAAGATAACAAACGAAGATTTAATCGTGTAAAAAACTTTTATACCTTAAATATATAAAAACACTAGAGATTGTACTCGAAAGTAATAAAAATCCAAAAACTATAACTTTAAGGATATAAAAGCACTAATTAACCATAATTTACCCTAAAACCCTAATTTATAATATAACCTTAGTATTATACTAAATCATTAGCAAAAGATTAAAAACAACCTTCAATCATTCATAAATATTTATAATACTAAAGTAATCCTTTAGAAACTAAGATATTGCATCATAGATCACATTCATCTTCTAAGTATATAACTAGGTTAATATTATAGAGAGTTAAGAGTTTAGTTGATGCTTATGTTACATGTAGTAAACATTAATACACTAAATAACACTTTTCATAATAATTATACTAAGTAGTTTACTAAAGGATGTATATAGGATATAAATACTTAAAGAAAGATCTCATTAGCTATTTTTACTAATCATTTCAATAAACCCCATATTCCTTTTCATTTCCTTAATTTTTCTCCTAATTTTCATTAATCACTTCATTATATACACTAAATGACATGTAATTTTGAAAAGTTGACCAAGTCAACACATGTTGACTAAGCTCAAAAGGTTGACTAAGTCAATATATGGAAAAGTTAACAGAGTGTCATTTTTACACTAGAATCTTCTCTTTCTTTCCATTGATTTCTTTTCTTTTCTTTTAGATTTTTCCCCTTTTCTCTCCCTTTTGTTGCTGTCCACTTCCTCCTCACTTAGGACCCCACTTGTCTTCATCCTTTTAAAACACAAGAAAACACAAACACATCTCTTTTCTCCCCTTTACCAAACCATAACCCCCTTGCCCCATTAGTTCTACACTTTCCTACTTCACTTTCACAACTCCTATTATCATAAATCAAGAAGAAAAAGGTATGTTATCATATCATTTTCTATCTTATGTAATAGTTAATTGTATAAGTTAGGTTCGTGTAGAAATTTGGTATAATATGTGCATATGTGTTATTGGAAGTGGAAGCTTCATATTCATGCTTAGAAGTGTAGGAATCCTTAGCAAATGGAAGAAGAACATATGTACATATGCTTAAGTATGTGTATATAAGAGTATACTTGATAAATACATGTATGGGAACTCTTGTACATGAATAACGATTATGTACATAACCTAAAATGAGGTATATACTAGTTGTACATACATATACCTTTCTAAATACAACCTTAAAATGTAAAAATATGAAATTTGTGAAGCTTTCTTAAAAGGGAACTTTAGGCATACGAAAATACGTATAAAAATACGTATGTCACCATATGTGTATACGGGTATATATACTAGTATAGATACTTTTATGTTAGAAGTATAAGTATGTATATAATATATGTGTAAAGTATATGAACACATAAGGATAAGTATGCATATCTAATGGATGATGTAAGTAAATGATAATGTAAGCCATGACATAAGCAAATGATGACATAAGCAATGACATATGGCTAATGAAATTACGAACTACTAAAATAGAACATAAAACTAGCCAATAGGAATAATTAAGTTTCAATAGTTAAAATTTCAATAAATTTAGTCTATATCGTAAAACACGGGTCTTAATGTCCAAAACAGACAACACCATGTGAATGTGCGTTCAAAAACGATGAAAACGACTATAAGTTAGTAAATATCAGACTTAGAATGACAAAGTTACTAAATACATAAAAGAAATCTCATAATTTACAAATATAAGAAAATAGTTACTATTAATCCCATTAGGTATAGTAAACCCTATAATAGATTTTTAGTTAACTAAGAAGTCTAACTTCTCAGAATACTGATAAGTTTTACTATCTTTTATGCATTTCAATATCTAGTTCTAGAAACATTAATGCTTGGAGAACGAGCAATAATCCAAGTGAAGAAGTTCTAATGACCTACTACTTGTTTATGCATGTTACTTGTATGATGCTTTATTACTTGTTGTTGCCTATATGTCTAAATAACTATTTTGCTTGTATACCATCATCTGTGTGATCACCTTTTTAAAATTGATAAATATAAATATTTGACCAGAATAACCAGTTTTATTCGTCACATATCTATGACTCAATAAATGTATGGATGGAGAGTGCTAGCTTTGCAAAACTTTAAGGAAAGTATTTTGTGGAAAACAGCTTTTTTTAATATTAAACATATTTTATACAATTTTGATAAGGATTTGCAGAGCCAGAAATAATATTTTTATCACTAAGGCAAAGCTAGCATGGGATCTCTAATTGATAGCGAGAGGACTCACTTTATTGTACCAATAAGGCCTTGGATAATTTTGGTTTTGAGAGGACTCGCATGTTTGTGCTCGAGGGGTCTTGAATGGTGGATAGTCTTAGTTTGGGATCTAACTATTTGGATTGGAACCCCTTTTCTCGACTAGGGTAATAGTCAAGTGTTGCCTAAAGGGGTGGTGCCCCTAGGTAGCCTCATGCGGATAAGTTGAGGTGTCCTGTGTAAGTAAGTACAAGAGATAATCAAAGTGCAGACAACTTAATTCTACATTATTCATAGTTCTGGACTCCTATGAATATCCTGCATTCATCACGCCTGCATTCATTTTATATGTAGATAGCTTACTTACATGTGTGATAATAATGTGTGATAACTTGCTTGCACAGTAATGGTGAGGGACGAACTCACTGAGCTATTATATGCTCATTCCCCCTTAGCTTCTCTTGCAAGTTTACTTACGATAGGATTGAGATAAATCTCGAGTGTTGAGTGTGAGATGAAGATATGTATATTAGTGTTAAAATTAGCTAAGATCTTTATAGGTGACACATAAACATCCTTTGTAGAAAATATTTATATGTTAGAATTTAATATAATTTAATTTTTCTTGCAGTTTTCCAATGTTGGTATATCCTATCTTATTATTTGGTAGGGGACACCAATTCTTTACGGTTATGAGGAATTGTGGGAAACCGGACATCCATGGTTATTTATATTTATATTCTATAGTAAATTAATTACCTAAAAATTAGTAGCCTTAGCGATTAATCATTTAGATTCTTACAATTTCTAACTTATAAGGTAATTTTCATATAATGGGTGCATACATGATAAGAAAATTTTAAGTAATCCTACTAGGCCCCCTCTAGGGTCCTGATAGGTGGAGTTGTAACAGTTTTACCATGTGAATAATCCTAAGATAAAAAATGACTTTACAGCTTCTATCATAAACCTAATTCACACCAAGCGTACTCGACTCTACTTCTTTAAAGCATCTGATTCGATACTTGCTTGACATAAACCTATGGAATAATTTTTGGAAATAACTAATAAAGCAAACTCATAGTTTGACTTTTCAAAAGAGTATTTGTGAAACCCATATGTATATGTTATTCAGTATACAAATCAAAAGATTGAAAACTAGTGAGACCCCTTTGAAGACTCAAGTTGTTTTCTTAAAAGTTAAGAAAAAGTCAATAATAAGAACAACATTTAGCTAAATTTTTCTTCATCCTCACTCCTTAACCTTGCTTGCTAAAGTTTTGGTTTTGGTTATCGTACTTGTAGTTCTACTTTGAACATGTAAACAGACTATAGAGAATAAGTGATAACTTCCTCAACACATGGCATAGAGATAGAAGTTTGCATTCAACATATCACAAGCAGGGTTTTCAACCAGATTAGTTAGATGCAATGCATGTACAAGCAAATACATTACACAAAGTTATTTAGTTTGTTATTAGATTAGAGAAATTATCCTACTCGAATTCCAGTTAAAGAGTTTGACACCGTGCACTCGTAAATCAGAACCAAACCGAAACTTATGCAATGGAGAAAACTCATCACTCAAGATAACCTTCAAACTATAGCCATCAACCTTATTGTGACCTCCTCTCCTATCACTTACTTCAAATAAGGTAGGGAAAGGACTATTTCAGCTATCCTCATCGAAAAGATTTGCATTTGGCCCAAGAATCCTAGCTGCTACCCCTAATGGGTTGCAATGCATGTCAAGTTAGATGTTAGACTAAGTTCAAGTTTATTTGTCTTCAAGGTAATTAAACAAGCTCAACTAAGTCAAACAAGGAAATATTCATTAAGCAAACAAAACATAGAGTTCAACTCCTACCATAGCAAATTAGATTCAAACATATGCACTACATATACACAAACAACCAACTCCAATCACAAGCAAATACATACCAATGTCTCTAAGTATTATGAAATAATTCTTTGAAGTGTGGTGAGGCACTTATCCCACTTACCTAGCTTCCTATCCAATCATCCCTAAAAGTCGTTGATAGGTTTATAGGTCTAGCTTGTTAATCTTGGATAAAATAGAGTACAAATTAAGATAAGTACGATATTGAAATGAAGCAGTCCTAATATACTTGTCCTTCTAGATATATATCTTAAATCGGTGATTAGGCTTATTACGTATATGTAAAATTCGAGTTAGATAGGTTAAAATATTTCTTCAAGTGATTATCTTATTTTTACCTTATGATTATTAAGTTAACTAACTAGTCCTATAGTTAGTATAAAATACATATATCATTCTATCATATATATATGTAGGTAGAATACGTATAATCCTAGTAAATTACTCATTGTGTAACCTTTGTTATGAAACAGATAATATAATGCAACATAATGATCATACATATTTGTTGTATAATAGGAAGTGCTTGTTATGTCAAGTTAGTGAAAATATCATTTCAATAAGTAATATATATTTATAACATATATGTATATTTTTCAAATAATGCTAATTGCATTTAATTTTCTATATGTATGTAATACAAGTAACTATCTTATTTATATGTAATACAAGTACTCATTATAATAGGGTCATTAATAACTCTTACACTTGCTACTCGCATTATAATTCATACTGTTACACCTTCAACCATATACATGTAAAAGATCATTCACACTAATATATATTCAATTAGTTCCTTTACAGGTTTTTAGATGGAGCAATAAAAATACAGTTATCAATATTCTAAGTTCAAAACTTGAAACGAAAATATTTTTGAAATTGTATATATGAATTGCTTCATTTAGAAATATAATGAGGTTGAAAATATATCTTCTCCAAAACTATTATATATCAATTAAAAGACAGAACTTAAAATTATGAAAACAAGATTTCCTAAAAATATTGGACACTAGAAAATTAAATCTTCTAACTTGTCTCTTCTACATGCTATCTTCTTATTATTTTCCTTATTTTATATTTTTTTCCTTGTTCTCTTTTTCTTTCTTTCTTTTTTCCTTTTTTTTTTTTTCAGGCTCTCTTCTTCTCTCTTTCCTTCTCTCTCTTTTTCTCCCTCTCCATCTCTCTTTCCTTCTTCCTTCTTTCTATGGTCTAATTGTGTTTCCCATAAATGGCTTATGCCATTTATTTATAAAGTGAGTTTTCACTACCTTAGTCAAGGTCGTTTCACTTTTTTTAAAATTTTTTTTTGTTTTAATAATATATATATACACACACATTTCTATTCATGACCCATCTGCTCAAATTCCCAAAAATAATCTATTAACGGTGGCATCAAGAATTATGGCTACTTGATAATTATTTTGAGAGGGTTCAATATTATCTTATTTATGATCGGATTTTATACAACACTTTGAGTATATTTCATCTAGATATAACACAAACAAATAATCCATACTATTCTTTGAAAATAATAGAACATTCTCAAATCTCTACTTTTAAACTAATTAAGATTTGACCTGATAAACTTTATATTATAATTTGTGTTAGTTGTATTTCAACTTATTTTTAAAATCCAACTTTACATGACTGTTCCTTTTGACTTTTAAGGAACTTGTATTACCATTTAATCTTATTCGAAACTAATTTTTCATTGGTCATAGATTCCAACATATAGCCTTAAATATACTTTTCTTAATATATGACATATTCATAATATCACAATTTGCAAGTTACTTTACTTTGTTATATCCTAAGAATTACTAACCTAAATAATACGATATTACTAAGTAAGTAGAGTTTACAAACTTAATATTGCATTTATAATTGGGAATTTTTGGAGACCTTATATATTTGATGCTTTGAGTAATATTTGAATTGATGTGATTAGATTTTGATCTTATGATCACAGTTAAAAAATTTCTCATGTATGAATCTTTTCTATCCTATTGTTATATTCGAAATTTTTTATTATTAGCTATTTAGTGAAGTCAGTACGTCAAAATGTTCATATATACCTATTAACACATTCTATAATACTATATTTTTTTATAGGGATTATATTTGCACGAAAGCTAGCAGGTTTGGAATGTAGGGCATTATATATATATATATGTGCGTGTGTGTGTGTATGTGTGTGCGCTAAGTCATGGATTATTAGCTTAACCAAACTATTTTCACAATTGTCTTAAAATTAATTCCTTAGGAACTAGTTACTAAAATATAGAGCTTACAATTCACTTGACTTGGTAATTCTCATAATCTTGCTACATCTAAGCGTAAGATCTTAATTGTAAATTTTTCAAGGTCTCATACTCTACTCCCCTTATAATAGTTTCGTCCTCAAAATTATCATATCTAAAGTTCTGATATAAAGTATACTTCTAAATTAGTCATCAATTTGATTATGGTTTAGGGATATCTATCTTATTATATGAACGTACCATGAATGGTAGTTTGTTATGCATTATCTTTGTTTTTTTTTTAATTGTCTTATCTCCACTTATTTCCCTTGCTTGTGACTTCCTTAGTAGCCTTTTATGCAATTCTCTTTATAGTAAACCTTACTACTTTTTTTTATTTTTTATTTTTGGTCTTCTGGTAAACCTTACAAATTGTATATCATTTTTCATTACTACCCTTGTTGATACTAGCATTGCACTAGGTGTTTCACTAGAATCCATTACATTTTAGGTGCTAATTTTTGTTTTACATGTTTTGTTCTTAAACTTTATAAACTCAATTATCTCTTGCTTGTTAGGCAATGCTATTGGGGTTATTAACAAACTTCTATTAATTCTTACCAATACTACAAGATATCTATAATTAGTTGAAATGGTTGCAAGTTTAGTGCTTCCAAATTTGATCCCTTGTATAACCTAGAATCATTAGTTTACCCATGTTCCTATTAGAGGATACTTTGATCACAATAAGAGCACCCGCTTAACAAATCATGATAGAGGGCTTTATCACTACATTCTTACTAATTTCAAATTATTGTCTACATTCTAAGCTTCATAATGCCTCAAGATCATTAAAATTATTTTTTTAATTTTTTCATGAGTTGCTATTTTTACAAGTGGTTGTAACCTTTCTCTCATTATTTCTACCAAACCAGCACTAATATCATATTGATATTTTCCCTCCAATCTCTTGAAACACCATTACATTTATAGAACTTATTCTTTTTTGTTTTTTCTTTTTTTTTTTTTTTGAGTTGTAGCAACACATACATTCTTTTTGTAGCTATCTTCATTTACTTTATGATAGCATTTAATAATATTGTTATCATCTTAAGTTTCCTTAAGTAATATCCAAGTTACTCAATTATATTCACCATACTTCTTTACTTAGCACCTAACTTAATTGTTTATCAAAGTTAAAATGTTCAATTACTTTTCCTTCAAGCTATGCTTCCATGAACCACATTTACTAAGTCAAAACTTTTTTTTTTCTTCTATTTTATTTTTTTTTCTACTTTAATTCTATAGCCTTGAGATTTTAAACTTGTAACACCTTAATCATCTTTCTGTTCTAGGTTCTGTAGTGTAATTTTAGCACCTACTAAATCAAATGTATTCTTAGATGTACCTTTTATTGTATCTTTTACTTTACCTACAATTGAGTTCTAATTAGGATTAATAATATTATTAGTTCTTTTCGTATAAGTTATAGCTTATTCCTTAATTCTTATGTACGCACTTCATCCTATAGTGGTTATGTTACCATTATTTTCATTGGTGAGATACTTCACATAGCTTAGCACAAATATCCATGAGAATGAGTTTTGGCAAATCTTAACTTATCTCCATCTCGAACTTAAATGAGATGTTTCATGACTCAAATCAACTTGGCTTAATTTAACTCAATAAGAATTGACATAACTCTTGATCAATAGACTCATAAGGCATTGATATAGCCTTAGTACTTAGCATAACATGACATACGTAGATCATTGACAAAGATAGAAGACTTAATGGAAATGACACTCAAGAATCATAAATTTACCATTCTCTTCTTGTTTATCCATTGTGCTAACATATTTATGAAAAATCTCATATTGTCTTGGTTATATCCTTTTTCTCATTTGACAACTAATAATTATCATAGTCAAGGTTGCAAACCTAACCATTGTTTTCTTATTTTCAAAGTACATACTTAATACAAGTGGTAAAATAAATTATTTAGGTAATCAAGAGATTTTTTTGTTACTACGATTGGCTTTATTAGCATAGTTCTACTATCCTTATTAACCTCATCATATCATGTATTTATGGTCATAATATATTAATTATACATTTAATATTTTAACATTTGATCCTTCACAATAACCTAAGACTATCATTTATCGATATTCTCTTTGAGATATGGTCATGTTAAAATTACACATAAATTAATATAGTGAGAGTACTATTTCTTAAGCCATTTTTCAAGCCAGCTTGCTATTATGGCTTACCTAGTAAGGATATTACATTAAAGTAATTTATTTCTCATTTCGTTTGTAATTTGTGATAAGAATTTACTTAATTGGTACATCATTATAGGTAGCAAGTAGGTTTGAGAAGGAAATTCTTCCTATATTAGGTCTATAAGAGGTATAGGATAACATTCACTTCTAAATTTTTGGTTATTCTTTGCTATAAGGAGCGTTTGTTCTATAAATGTCTTATTCAGTGATACTATGCCTTGATAAATAACTATCCACCATAAATAAAATTTAATAATGTCGATAATGTACTTGGGTTGCTATAGATAGCACTTAATAGATAATTAGATAATAAATAATTAATATTCACCTCCCATAGCACAAATTATAAATGTAGTTATTTCTGAAGTCTTAACTAATTAAACGTATAGAATTTTAATTTGTTAGACATAGTTATTTACAAAAGAAATGCGAAAATAACATAGATGAGTTATGCTATTACAATCGTAATGATTTCCTTTGAGTTTTCGGTTTACCACATATTATAGTCCATCCTCAAAGTTCTTTTTGGCATTTGTTTAATCAATATTGTTTATATATTTTGATTTAGTTTTGATCTCACATACAAGCATCTACTCATATGTTATAGTTTATAAAATTATTCAAGTACCTCTACATCTTAATTACATATTGCTGACTAATTAATTGTAAAATTCTACTTCCATAACTTCTTAATAGTTACACCTATGAAAAATGAGATAAACATATATAACAAGTTTCTAATGTTGCATCATTAACATTCCTAAGCTCTTACATACCACGACTTAAGTAGAGCTTTTCTAGTTCTAAACTTAGAAAATCTCATTCATACAAGTATTTTGATTTATTACACACTTGGCCACACTTCTGAGATAATGAAGTTCTAAGGTACAACATAAGTTTATCTTTAACTAAGAAGCACCACATAACTCAACTCGATTATTAGATTTAATCCTGTTAATCATAATAATGAATTACATTCTATTGTACAAAGTTAAACTAGGAGTTCTAAGATTTTATCTACTTGTAAGATATAGACAAAATCATATCATTAATGGGAAAGTGTGTTATCAACTTATTGTTTCTACATTTACTCAAATTAATAAAAGTTAACACCCTACATGCTTTATTCTTAACCCCTTAGTATTGTTCAAAACTATCATGTGAAGATTTATCTTATTATCCTCAACTACTTAACTCTCTAAGTTTAAATCTTTAATTACCCACTTATCCCCTACTCTCAGTGTTTACTTATGATGTCAATTAAATTTTATTTATGTTGCTTCAAAGTAAGTTCTTAAAGTGAATTCTTAAGAATAATACTTTAATACTAACTCAAAACTATCATACCTAAAAAAAGTAGAGTTATTATAGTCCTACCGTGTGAGTCATTCTAAGATAAAAATTGACCTCACAATTGCTATTATAGACTTAGTTTACACCAGGCACACTCGACTATATTACTTTGAAGTACCCAATTTGATATCAACTTGATATAAACCTGTAGAATAATTTTTATAAATAACTGAAAAAGTAAACTCATAGTTTAACTTTTGAAAATAGTGTTCATAAAACCCACATGTATATCTTATTCGATATATAGATCAAAAGATTAAAAACTAGCAAGCCCTATAGGAAAACTCAGGTGGTTTTCTTAGCAATTAGGAAAAAGTCAACAATAAGAACAAAATTCAGATAGATTTTTCTTAATCCTTGCTCCTCAACCCCAATTGCTACAGTTTTGGTTTTTGTTGTGATACTTGTAGTTTTACACTAAACTTGCAAACAAACTTTAAAGAAATGTGTAACAACTTTCTCAATAAGTAGGATGGAGACAAAATCATATATTCAACACATCACAAGTAGGGTTTTCAACTAGATTAGTTTGATGCAATGCACGAACAGGAAAATGCCATCATATGATGTTATCCAGATCATTATAAGATTAGAGAAATTATACCCACTCTAATCCGAGTTGAGTAGTTTAATGTTACACACTTATGAATGAAAACTAAACCAAGGCTTATATAATGGAGAACACCCTTCTCTTGAGACAACCTTCGAACTATGGCGCCCAACCTTACTGCGACCTCCTCTCCTATCACTTAGTTCAATTAAGGTGAGGAAATAACCATTTCAGCTATCCTCATTGAAGAAGTCCGCGCCTAACCTTAGAATCCTACCTATTACCCCTAGTGGGTCGCAATGCATGTCAAGTTAGTTTGTTTACTAGGTGATCAAACAAGTCAAATAAGGCAATATTCATGGAGGAAACATAATATAAAGTTTAGCTCCTACCATAGCAAATAAGATTCAAATATATGCATTGCATACACATAAACAACTAACTACAATCATTGGCAAGTACATACCAAAATCTCTAGGTATTCTAAAATAATACTTAGAAGTACGATAAAGCATTGATCCTACCTAGCTGGCTTCCTAGCTAATTATTCCTAAAAGTCTCTAAAGGTTTATGGATCTAGCCTGTTAATCTTGAATAAGATAGAGTAGAAATTAAGATATACTTGATATTGGAATGAAGCTAATCTAATATACTCATCCTTCTAGTTATATATCTTAAATCGATGATTAGGCTTATTATGTATATGTAAGATTTGAGTTCGATAGGTTAAAATATTTTTTTAGGTGATTATCTTATTTTTACCTTATGGTTATTAAGTTAATTAACTAGCCCTATTGTTAATATAAAACATTATTAAATATATATATGATTCTATTACAAATATATGCAGGCAGAATACGTACAATCCTAGTATATTACTCATCGTATAACCATTGTTATAAATATACTTATAATATAACGCAACATAATGATCATTGGTCTTTATTGTATAATAGGGAGTGTTTGTTATGTCAAATTAGTGAAAATATAATTTTAATAAGTAATATATATTTATAACGTATGTGTATATTTTTTAAAAAATAATATCTATATTTAAAATATAGTACAATATGTAATTTATCTTATACCTAAAATTATCGTTTGTATCATACATATTGATGATTTAATTAATTAGACACCGTTTTGAATGCATGGTTTAAGTTTCTTTTCCTTTTCTTTATTTATTTATATTTTTCTTCATAGGCTTCATCTAGCTATCTATATGTAATATAGGAACTCACTATAATAGGGTAATTAATAACTTTTACGCTTGCTACTCATGTTTTAATTCATATTGTTACTCCTTCAACCATATATATGGAAAAGATCATTCACACTAATATATATTCAATTAGTTCCTTTATAGGTTATTAGATGGAGTAATAGAAATATAGCTATTAATATTCTAAGTTTAAAACTCGAAACGAAAGCATTTAAGGAATTGTATGGATGAATTAGTTCATCTAGAAAAAGAATGAGGTTACGAATGTATTTTTTCTAAAACTATTATATATCAATTAAAAGATAACATTTAAAATTATAAAAATAAGATTACCTAAAAATATTGGACACTGGCAAATTAAATCTTCTAATTTGTCTCTTACATATGAAGTCCTCTTTTTTTTTTATTTTATATTTTTTCCTTGTTCTCTTCTTTTTTTTTTTTCCTTTTATTCTTTCTCTTCTTCTCTCTTTCCCCCTCTCTATCTCTCATTCCTCCGTCCTTCTTTTTAATTGTCTAATTGTGTTTCTTGTAAATGGCTTATGCCATTTATTTATAAAGTGAGGTTTCACTACCTTAGTTAGGGTAGTTTCACTTTTTTTTTAATTTTTTTTAATAATATATGCATATATATATATATATATATATACATATTTATTCCTATTTGCAACCTATCTCCTTAATTATCACAAGAAAAATCTACTGGTGGTGGCATCAAGAATTATAGCCACTTGATAATTATTTCGAGAGGGTCTGATATTATCTTATTTATGATAAGGTTTTATACGACTCTTTGGGTATATTTCATCTTGATATAACACAAACAATTATTGCATACTATTCTTTGAAAATAATAGATTATTACATTATACATTTAATCTCAAATCTCTACTTCTAAACTAATTAAGATTTAACCCAATAAACTTTATGTTATAATTTGTACTAGTTGTATTTCAACTTATTTCTAAAATTTGCCTTTATTTGACTATTCCTTCTAATATTTAGAGGACTTGTATTATCATTTGATCTTAATCAAAACTAATTTTTCATTGGTCTTTACTTCCAACATATAGACTTAAATATACTTTTCTTAATATATGACATATTCGTAATATCGCAATTTACAAGTTACTTTACTTTGCTATATCAAAATTGCTAACCCAAATAACATGTTATTACTAAGTCAGTAGAGTTTATAAACTTAACATTGCATTTATAATTGAGAAATTTTAGAGACCTTACATATTTGATGCTTTGAGTAATATTTGAATTGATGTAATTAGATTTTGAAGGATTTTGATCTCACGATCACATTTCGAAAATTTCCCATGTAAGAATCTTTTTAAGCTATTTTTTGAATATATTAAAATATTCGAAAATTTTTATTATTAGGTGTTTAGCTAAGTAAGTACATTGAAATTTTTGTATATACCTATTAATACAGTCTATAATACTATATTTTTTTTATAAGGAGTCTAATTGCACAAAAGCTAGTAGGTTTGGATTATGAGGCATTATATATTAGCCAAGTCATAGACTATTAGCTTAACTAGATTACTTTCCTGATTGTCTTAAAACTGAATCCTTGTGAACTAGTTATTAAAGTATGGTGCTTACAATTCACTCGACTTAGTAAATCTCATAATCATGGCATATCTAAGTATAAGATCTTAACTGTAAATTTTTTAAGGTCTCACAAATTATAAGATATATATCTAGATTAACTTAGGGGTAGGAAAGTGAGGTATAAATAATGAAGTTGTCTATTTTTTATTGGGCTGTAATGAATTAATTAATTTCATGATAAGTTATCCCTTCCATGTAAGTTGATCCTTTTTCCTTTATGCTCTATGTCTCTAAATTTAAGCATGTTATCATTTATAAAGTTTGCATGAAAGAAAGTAGGATAAGGTGATTAGTATTACATTTTGAAAGAAGTCCCTTATGAATAAGTCGTAAACACTTCTCATAACTTTGTAATCAATTCATGGCATCTTTACTTTGTTTAGCTATGCTCAATTTAGGCATGGTTTAGAGGTTTAGAGTTAGGGAAATGTTTGACTTAGTGTTAGTTTTTTTGTTTTTTCAGAAGTTGACCTGTATACATAGACAATTCTTTTAAGGGTTTAAGTAGTTTGTTATTGTTGTGTGAATTGAAGTCGGTAGTGAGTTTTACATCAACATTCCCCAATCAATGCACAATGAATGCTCAAAGAGCAAGAGAAAAAGAGTTGGAAAAGAAAATTACGGGAATGGAGCAAAAATCATTGAAAACCAAAAGTGTGATCTCACCATAAAAGAAAAATGAAGGTGAAAAAGAAAGAAAAGAAAATGAAAGAAGTATAAAAGAAAGGAAAAAAGTTGAAAAATCTAAAAAGCTAGAATGAAAATAACGAGCAAGATACGAGAGTTATTCGAAAAGTCAGGAAAGTAAAGTAAGATATAATTCAGTGGTAACTCTCTATTTGCTTAGCATTAGCATACATAAGAAATTGATAAGGTTGAAGTACGTATGCAATTGACCAATTAAACACCAAGACCTCTCACTTAGTCTAAAATGTTGTACTTTAAATTTCATCAGCTTAACCTAAATGAGGAGTTAATTTTTCTAGGCATTGATTCCTAAATAAATTACATGGTTTTGATTTGTGAGCATTTGATTTAGCATAGGTGGAACAATTTTAACATTACTTCTAAGGATTTTTGCACCATCTTGAGTGCATGCAAACTTCGAGCTTTCAATAATCTATCATATTGTTGAGTTTATGCAAGCATTAAAGAAGTGCATGCTTGTTGATAAGGATCAAGGACCGATTACATACTCTTGAGCCCAAGGGCTCTCTTAGGTGGTTCACCGAGTTGTCCTAGGTAAGTTAAGTGTCGAGGAGTAATGCTTACCCCAGTCTGATCTGCTAAGCTACTTCGCTCTCCATGCCATCTAAGGTGTTACCGAGGTGATCAACTGATGTGCTAAACCGAACCCTCTATTATGCACTAGTCTAAGTGCTAAATCTAAATACAACAATCTCCATGGTGCCGAGGTCGAGCTGTCAACTATTAGGAGCTAACCATCCAAGGCCAACCTAAATATGAGCCATTCCTAAGCTAACCCCAATCTTGTCCCAATAATCAAGATGCCAAGCTTCCAACACCAAACATACTTAAATAGAGGCCTACCCTTGCTCGGCTCATTATACTATCAAAATCTCAGAGTAAAATGTATGTGTGTTATCCTTTTTGACAATCATATTATCCCTTTTGACAACCGTATTGTTCTTCTTGACAAAGGATGTTCACTGCGCACGAATTCATATTTTTCCCTATAAATTATTTTCCTTCCTTTTTCTTTTTCTTTAACAAATATGGATCCATTTTTGTAATTTTTTGTAACATAGAACTTACCCTAACAAGGTACTATAAATAACCACAAAATGTAATAGCCACAATAGAATATTCAAAAGACTACGCTACACATTTTACCCTCTCTTGAGCTAAGTATCCTCTTTCTTACTCTTGCGCTACTCTTACCTAGCCCATTCAAGCATCGACTAGTAACGAGTGACCTCTGGCCATACTTGTACATCATATCAAGTGTGAATTGAGTTCGTATAAAGCATTGGTACATCATATCCATCATTGATGCACGAGAACCCCTGCTCACCATCAACTATTGTTTACTTTTTAGGCCATCTTACGGATTAGACCTATCCCTTTGGTTATGCGTGATATTAGATTTGTGTGTTCATCCATGAGTCCATATTATCTTGGGATCAGAGTTTAGTTACATTCAAAGTTAGATTCTACTACTATGTTCTTTTGATAGTTTGTCACTACTCTCTTGTGACAGAGGTTTTATTGTTTACATTAGAGATTGGTAGTTGAGTAGTTTTCTATACTCTATTTTTCTCCTATTTTCCATACGCAAAATAGAGTGTGGTTAAATGTTCATTTGATTGTCATTGTGAATTAACCATCAATGTCAAACTCAAGTGTTTAAAGAACTTTAGGAAACCAAGAAAGTGGTACTCAACATGGCTAAAGGCAAGAAGGAAGCTTCACACCTCAGTCAGTGGATGATTGATTAGATAGGTTTACCAATTTGGTAGCTAGCTTGGTGGCTGTTATACAAGAAGATAAACAACAAGCTTGAAATAACCTTACTAGAGAACGTAAATAGCAGCAGTAAGGCAATGGTTAGTTTAGTCGAGTTAATACTCCAGCTCGCTTACCCCGAGCTAAAGGAATTGGTAGGGATGCTAGATAAAGGCTAGCACTTAAAGAGATCGAGGAGGAAGCAAAAGGGGGTGACAAAGCAAAGGAGTACTATAAGCCCAAGGAAAGAAATGCACGAGCCCCTAGAGTTGAGGGATTAAGGATGCGTATTCCAAGTTTCTCTAGAAGTGGTGATGTAGAGGATCACTTGGATTAAGTAGATAAGATTGTAAAGTAGTTTGAATGTCACAAAGTGCTTGATAATGCAAAAGTAAGACTTATTATATTGGAGTTCGCTGGTTATGCCACCTTGTGGTGGAAGAATTTATAAGCCACCAAAAGAAGGGAAGGAAAACAAGAGATTGGCAGTTAGGATGATATAAAGAGAATCATGTGGAGAAGGTTTGTGCTAAGCTATTATCTACAGGATGACTTTAAGAGATTGTAAGAACTGAGATAAGGAGGATCGAGTGTAGATGCTGATGTTAAGGAATTCCATATGCTAATGATCCGATGCGAAGTCGTAGAGCTCGAAGACTGAACTATGTCTGATTCATTAATGGATTGAAGTATGAGATTAGGGTTGTCTTAGAAACCTTAAATGTTAGAACACTTGATGACGCGATTTGAGCTGCCTAGAGGATAGAAAGGCATTGAACAAGAAGATTCCAACCCCCTGTTGGTCATCTATAAAGTAACTGAACTGTTCTAAGTCGACCAATGTGAAGGGAACCGAGCAAGATTATTGAGACCTGATCTATTCTAACCACCTGAGGCAAGGAGAAGGAACCTTCAAGGATGTTTGCTAAGGCAAGAGTTTAAGGAGGAAGACGAGTGAGATCAAGTGTTTCAAATGCTAAGGATATGGATATATGGCCGCTTAGTGTCTGAACAGGAGAACAATGGTGATCTGACACGAGGTGCTGATTGTTGAAGTTGACAGTATTGATGAAGAAGTAAAAGAGCTGAAGGAGGAAGGACAGATCAAGCTATCCAACGAAGAAGTCATCTACAACAAGGAAGGGAACTTAATGCCAACCGCTCTAGTACTAAGGAGGATAATGAGTGTTAGTTCTGTACCTAAAGACGAGTAGAGAGAAAATATCTTCCATATTGGGTACAAGGTGAATGAATCATTATACGCGTTAATCGTTGATAGTGGGAGCTGTACCATTGTAGCCTCTGCATTTATGGTCCAGCAGCTAAAATTGTCGACCATACCCTACCTGAAACCCTACAAGCTTCATTGACTTAGTGATAAGAGAGCCCTATAAGTGAACAAATAGGTGTTTGTGCTAATCTATGTTGGCAAGTATCGAGATGAAATGCTTTGTGATGTCCTTCCTATGAGTGCCTCCTACCTTCTACTTAGACAATTATGGATGTTTGACTTAGCAGTTATCTATAATGATAGGAGGAACACATGTTCTGTAGAGCATGAAGGGAGAAGGCTGAAATTGAGTCTCATGACTATAGAGCAGGTAAAAGTTATGTAGTCCCAGCTTAACCAAACCCTGAAAAAGGAGGCCTCGGTATTAACCCGAGCTAAACTGAAAAGAGAAATGGACCTGAAAGGACCAACCTATCTGCTTATTAGGAGGCTTCTAAAGATGAGACCTGGGGAGGAAGAGCTGCTAAGTGAGGTAAAAACCTTATTGGAGGAATTTGCCCACCTATTTCTAGAAGAGTTGCTAAATGGTCTACCTCTAAACCGTAGCGTCGAGCATGCAATCGACCTTCAGCCAGGAGCTGTGCTACCAAACAAGCTTGCCTACAAACTAAATCTTGAATAGGCTACCGAACTACAAAGGTAAGTAGATGAGTTGATGAAGAAGGGGTATGTGTGTAAATCCTTAAGCCCTTGCGTTGTACCAGCCTTATTAGTGTTGAAGAAAGATGGGTCTAAGAGGATGTGTATGGATAGCCAAACGATCAATCAAATCACCATCAAGTACAGGTATCCTATACCCAGACTTGATGACATGCTAAACAAATTAACCAGTGCAAGAGTGTTCTCCAAGATCAACCTTAAAGCTGGGTACCATCAAATTCAAATGCATAAAGGCGATGAGTAGAAGATCGCATTGAAGACACGACATGGTTTATATAAATGGCTTGTAATTCCATTTGGACTATCCAATGCACCGAGCACATCCATGCGACTTATGAATCATATGCTCTAAGAATTACTGGGAAGGTTTGTCATGGTTTATTTTAATGATATTCTAGTGTATAGTCCTAACCTAGAGACTTACCGAGAGCATCTTCGACAAGTTCTTACAAAACGCCAAGTTGAACAGCTCTATGCTAATCTAAAGAAGTGTAACTTTTGCCGTTCCAAGGTAATCTTCTTAAGTTTTGTTGTGAGCAAGGGAAGTATCTAAGTTGATGAAGAGAAGATAAGAGCAATCATATAATGGCTTGATTTGACTTATTCTGCCGATGTGAAAAGTTTCTATGGCCTGGCATCGTTCTATCACCGATTCATTGAGAACTTCAATGCGATTATGGCCCCACTTACTGAACTCTCAAAGAAGAATGTTGAATTCAGATGGGGTAAGAAAGAGAGAAGGAGTTTTGAGGATGTGAAGGAGAAGCTAACTATAGCCCCCATCTTAGCTCTACCGAGCTTCGACAAAGTATTTAAAATAGAGTATGATGCGTCTGGACTAGCATAGGTACTATACTAATGCAAGAAGGCCAACTTATTGCTTACTTCATTAACAAACTTCATGGAGCCATACTTAATTATTCCATCTATGACAAGGAGTTCTGCTCCTTAATTCGAGCCCTAACGATGTGGTAATACTATTTGATACCCAAGGAATTTGTGATTTACACCGATCATGAATCCTTGAGATATTTAAAGAGCCAACCAAAGTTGTCCTAGAGATAAACCAAGTAAGTTGATTTCATGTAGGGTTTTTCTTATGTTGTAAAATACAAGAATGAAAAGAACAATGTAGTAACCGATGCCTTATCGAGACAACATATCTTCTTAACTGAGTTGTAGATAAGGCTGCTTGGTTTTTCAACCATCAAGAATTTATATGCTGAAGACCCACATTTTGGTCCTATCTATGCTTATTGTGAGGAAGGACGAACATTAGATGACTACCACAGGGAGGATGAATACTTATTTAGGAAGAGAAGGCTATGCATCCTAACCTGTTCCACATAAGAACTGCTAGTATGCGAAGCGCATGGAAAGGGATTTACAGGACACATTGGCTAGCGCCAAACTTTTGAGGTATTATCCTCCAGATTCTTTTGGCTAAGGATGAAGAGAGATGTCCAATCAATGCTGAAAAAGTGTGCAACCTGTCAAAAAACGAAGAGTTGAGCTAAGCAAGGACATTAGCAACCCTTGCTGATCTTGACCAAACCATGGTTCAAACTGAGTATGGACTTCATGCTAGGATTGCCAAGGAAGTCTTGAAGGAAGGACTCCATCATGGTAGTTGTGGATTAATTTAGCAAGATGGCACATTTCATGCCCTGTTCCAAAACTAACGACGCTTCAATTAGCTCTTTTCTTTTCTTGTAGGAAGTAATCAAGCTACATAGAATTCTTAGGACCATTGTTTCAAACCAAAACCCTAAGTTCATAAGCCACTTTTGGTAGACATTGTAGAGGTGAATAAGAACCAAGCTGCTGTATAGCACGTCCTGCTACCTACAGACCGATGGACAGACCAAAGTTGTCAACAGAATCATGGGAACTTTGTTGTAGGTTGCTATTAGATGGAATACGATTGATTGGGATCTATGCCTACCAATCATTGAGTTTGCATATAACAAGACCGCCCATAGTGTAACAAGCATGTCCCCGTTTGAGGTAGCTTATGGGTTTAACCCCGAGCTACCATTGGACCAAGTGCCCCAACTGATGCTTAATGATGACCGGCTAGCCGTTGAAAGAGTTGAGGCCATCAAAGTCATGCACTAGAAGGTTGTAGAGCAACTGGGTTGAGCAAATATTAAGCTTGAGAAGTGAAGCTAAGGATGGAGGAAGAGAGAATTTCAACCAAGCGATTTAGTCTAGATACACCTCAACAAGGAACGATTCCCAAACTTGAGGAAGAGCAAGTTGTCTCTTAGGGCCAATGGACCTTTCAAAGTGCTTAAAATGATTAACCTTAATGCCTATAGGATTGAATTGCTTGAAGGATATAAGGTCTCAAACCCCTTTAACATTGCCGACCTCCAACCTTACACTCTAAAAAACGAGCAACTTGGAACTGAACAAGATTTTATCTCAAATCTTAAACAACCTAGAGGGGATGATAGGGATCAAGAACCAATTACATGCTCTTAAGCCCGAAGGCTCTCTCAAGTGGTTTGTCGAGTTATTAGAGGTGAGTTAAGCACTAAGGAGCAGTGTTTGGCCCAGTTTGATCTATTAAGCTACTTCGCTCTCCATGCCATCCAAGGTATTGCCGAAGTGATCAACCGAAGTGCCAAATCGAACCCTCCGTTATGCACAAGTCCAAGCGCTAAATCTAAATATAGCAATCTCCATGGTATTGAGGCTAAGCTAACAACTGTCAGGAGCTAACCATCCGAGGCCGACTCAAATATGAGTTGTTCCTAAGCTAACCCTAGTCTTGCCCCAACAATCACGGTATTAAGCTTTTGACACTGAATATACCTAAATAGAGGCCCACCCCTACTTAGGTCATTATATTGTTAGAATCTCAAAGTAAAACACACGCGCATTGTCCTTTCTGACAACCGTCCTATCCTTTCTAACAGAGGACGTTCACTATACACAAATTCACATTCTTCCCTATAAATTATTTTCCTTCCTTTTTCTTTTTTTTTTAGCAAATAGGTATCCATTTTTGTAATTTTCTATAACGTAGAACTTACCCTAATAGGGTACTATAAATAACGAAATAATGTAATAGCTGCAATAGAATATTTAGAAGACTATGCTACACTTTTTACCCTCTCTTGATCTAAGTGTCATCTTACTTACTCTTAAGCTACTCTTATCTAGCCCATTCAAGTGTGGACTAGTGGTGAGTAACCTCCAGCTATATTTATGTGTTATATCAAGTGTGACTTGAGCTTGTATAAAGCGTTGGTATGTCATATCCATCGTCAGTGCATAGGAACCCTTGCTTACCATCGACTATAATTTACTTTTCAAGCAATCTTGTAGCTTAGACCCACCCTTTTGGTTACGCGTAATATTAGTTTCGTGTGTTCATCTACAAGTTAATACCACTTGCCCTACTATTTATGAACAATATGATTTCTAGCTTGCTTAAGGATAACCAAGGTTCTAAAGTTGGAGGTAATGATCATGGGTAGCAATATGATGTATTAAATAGAAAGGACAAGGTTGGAATTACTCATGCTAATCGATTAGCACTATCTATACTGATCAATCCATAAAAGGAATTAAGGTTAAGGTTTTTCTAACTTAACACCCTAATTCCTACACACTGCATTTCATAAAACATGGAGAAGACCCAAGGCTACCACATATCTACCAATCAATTAGTAACCTAAATTTATAAATACTCACATTTGTAGCAATGAATGTGAGCTGCAATTAACATATTCCTAGGTTTTAGTTTAGAATTGCAAGATCATTGTCTCATTTATTATTTCTTTGGTTTTTTTCATGATGTTTAATACTTATTTTTATGATTTTGATGCACATCTAAGATATATTAAAGAGCTATTATCAGCTTATCTTCATCTAATCACTTATTCTCTTGTTATCGTCTTGTTGCCTGTTCTCTAATGGAATTTCCTACTACCTTTTCATCCATCATTGTTGTCATTCTTGATAACTTGAGTAGCTAAGTAGTTTCTAGTGGGTTTGTGATAATGTAGATGTTGTAGTAGGTAAATCTTCATAGTTTTAATATGGGTTTGATTATTTAAATGGGATTTTGATGTTTGATACTTCATTTAAACTCTTTGAGGTGCTTGTGAATGAAATTTTCAATGGGTTTTGCTTATGATTACAAGACTAAGAGGTAATAGGAATTAACCCCCTAGACCAATCACAAGAAGCTGAGCTTCGGGACTTTAAGGGCTCGTACAAAAAATACTAACTCTAAGCTATAGCCGAGATGGGGACTCCTATCCCGACTTGACCTCTAGCCGACCTATCTATCAGATCCTCATGTGTATCTAATATGCTCCTACCCAGCAGCAAAGTCTTAATCCTACAGCCTTGAACTAGCCAAGCCGAGCTCTTGAACTAATCCATTGGCATCTGACTTCAAGATAATTGACCTTTTGCTAAGCTGATTGGCTTCCAACCTGATCCAAATCAAGTTAGCCCCTGACTACAACATATTCCTGCTTCCAACTACATTGTATCATATCCCTGATGTCTAGCCACCAAGTGACACATATCTACTGACACAATGTTCTGGAATGATTCTTTCTTTTCCGTACTAAATATTCTTTGTCTCTTTTACCTCCTTTAGTATATCTTATGTAACCTAGTATAGAATACCCTTTTATCTTTTCATACATATAAAGCAACCCTAGTGAACAGGTACATAAACCCCTACTTTCTTATATGCAAGGATCATTCTGCTTTCAATACGAAATTACTCACCTTAAGCAACCTTAGTGTTCTCGTTATCACTCAACTCTTATCTATTTCTTTTAGTAAAGAGTAGTGGTAAGTGACCCTTCAATTTGGACCAATGTGTCATATCCGGTGGATTTTTGGTCAAGTAGGATCGAATAGTGTATCATATATATCTAGTAGCTACTCGAGCTTTGATAGTAGCTTTTTCTATTTCCTTTTCGATTTGTTCATTGTGGAGCTTCTCCATGTGTCCTACTCCGAAGACGCATCAAGAGGAGATTAGTCTTAAGAAGTTATCTTGAGAGTTAATGGGCTTGCATAATTATAAGAGCAAAAGGAGATTAATTGTTTAATTCCTTAATTGAGTGATTGAGTTGGTGAAGTATCAATAAAGGGTTCTTACAACTGTGAGACCAAGAGGAGATCAAGTGTACCCCATTAAATTCACACTACTTTAGGCAGTTCTAGTGGATTGGGATAGGTTATGAGATGAAGAAGAGATTAAACCCCTAGTTTCTAGGACTATAATACTTTATTCATGATAGTAATTAAGTATTTAGTGGATCATATAGGAAAATGAGGCTATGAGGTGATTTTTCAATTCATCGTTGAGTGAGGTGCCCTACTCAAGATCATGTTCAAGGGAATTATGTCAAAACCGAGCTAAAAACCATTCCTAATATCTTAATAGCATGCCTTCACAACAACTTTGGAAGCATGTCATAAGCTTACATCATTATTATTTTTCTTAATTATTACCTTTTGCTCTCATTTAGTATTCCATTTACAAATCCAAAACTATTCATTTGATTCACCTAGATTAGAGTAGCAGGTTAAGATCTAGTACATAGCCACATCCTCTTTACCTGAGGAATTTGACCTTATGAATATTCATTAGTATCATTACTACAAACAGTTTGGTACATTGGTTGGTTAAGATGACACCATTTTAAAAAATTCCATTTACAAAATTTTGAGTCTATATGTTACTTCAAGTCAATTTTTAGCACTTTTTCTAGGGACTAACTTTTGTATTCAAAATTTTCATTTTTATCAATACACCATATTGTCCATCAACTCCCAAGCATTTGGTTACAATGTCCTAGAACTTAGGGCAACAAGGAGCTACCACAACTAGCGTAGTTGAAACCACATGAAATGCCTAGAATTAATTGAGTAATGCAAATTTATATGCTCAAAACCCAACTTAGCGATATTCTAGTTTCCAAAAAACTTAACCCTTAGGTTCTTTCACATCATGCCATGAATGTAATAAGCAATATAACAACTGAGTGTCAAGCATGAATCTCAAGTTCTATTTCAAAAATACTCAATTAGCTTAGGTCTAACCTTGTATCCAAGCTTTAAAATTCAACCCTTCATAGAGGGTTTACTTAGGCGGACACCTAGAATGATAGTTTAAGTTCTAGGTTTTTCCAAGTAATAAGACACTTTAACAAATCATTCATACATGAATATACATTTCACATAATCAACATACATTCAAAAATCATGTACATAACCAATCAATCACATAATTGTAGTTTACAACATAACTAACTCCAAGTCAAGTAGACATAAGTCTACTTGCTCAAAAACAAAAAGAAAAAAAAAATCCACTTACCAAGGTTTCTTAGTAGGTGCAAATCCTATGCTTCACAATGAGGTCCTTCCTTACCTATTGCACCTAAGAAAAGTACATATAGTTCCCAAGTTAACTACAAGTTGAAACCAAACCCTATAAACTTATGTTTGCTTATTCTTCTAATATTACGTTTCTAAAATTCGATTGACTATATCTTCTTCATTTCTTATTTGATTCTAGTATACTTTATATCATTACAATTGCTATTTGAGTACTCTTCAACTATCTTAAAAGAAAAACTTATTAATATGATTATAGGGTTGAAAATTCCCTTTCTCACTATCAACTCGATCATACATTATCGTAACTATGTAATTGACCAATAAGCTCTGATTCTAAGCTAAAAACCTCAAAAATTACATTTCCTAAACTTGACTAGTATCTACTATGTACCAAGAATATTGATCCTATGTTAACCTAACAAATATGTTCTTAGTATTAGTTACTATTTCGTAAATTAAGATAATATATACGTTTATATTAGGAAAATGTATAATAAATAGTATATAAGACAAATTAATTCTACGAAAAATAGCATGAACTCAAAAAAATATATAGTTTAATATTGATCATCAATTAGACTTAATTAGCTTATCGTCTATTTTTACAAAAGTAGCATTTTTAGCTCAAAATTATGAAAAATAACCAAATTTACACATACGATAAAAACAAAGTGTTGCAAATTTCATTATAAACTTCCAAAAGTCAAAATATACTAAGCTAATCAATTAATATATTCAAAATCTAATTATTTCAAAAAATAGATAAAATTGCCAATTTTATCCAAAATAACTATAACAAATAGTAAACATGTATATTTTAAAAAATTCTTATTACCATAATTAAACTCATATATTAAGTGTATTATATACAAAAATTCAACTTGATATGACAATACTTAACATTTCTAAAAATTATTTTAATTTTTTTTGTAAATAGTGCATTTTTCATAAGCACCATATATTTTCACTCATTATTTAACTAAAATAAAATTACTAAATTACTCTACACCTAAAATAACCCCAAAAAAATATTTTTTTTCATAATTAATTAATAAGATTTGTTATTTTTAGGGAAAAAAAAAAAGAACATATGTTCATAAAATACAATAAATTCAACCGCCGACCTCAAGCCACTACTCTTGTCAAAAACACTACTCTAGCTACCAACTCTCTAACCCTAAATAGCTACCACAGTTGAACTTTAGCAACCCACTAAACTAACCTTGACTAAATCACACTCTGCTTTTGTCCTATTTTTCTTTTTTTTTTTCTAATTTTTCCTTAATTGTTTTCTTCTTATTTTGTAAATGAAGTGTATTACTATATTTGTAGGCTTGGGGTCAATGGCATGGAAAAACATAGGTGCCAAGTGTCATTTTCGTAGTGTAACACCATTTAAGTAGGTGATAGGTGTCCTATTTTTGTAATTTGGTTGATGCATCACCATCCTAAGTTGTTCTCAAGTTGCTACATCTTGTTTGGATAAGTTTGATGACTTATCAAGTTATTTTTTAAATAATTATAACCAATTTTGTATTATTTTCCTATGTTTTATAACTTTATATTATCATATAGATATATTTAATACATGTTATGTGTATTCAATATATTACATCTATATTATGTAGAATTTCGCTTTACTTCATTATTTTTATAAATCGAATAACTCATCTCTGCAATTTCAAAGCTCGAATTTCACATTCTCAATAAATATTGATTTTACTGATAAACCAATATTTTTCCCAAGTTTAACTTTTTATATACTTTATTTTGAGAAATTAACTTTAACGAGTTACTTCTTCTAACTTTTCTAGCCTTATTGTGAAGTTTGAACTAAAATGAATGACATTGCTCGATGCCTTAAATTTAAGGACTCAAAACCCTATGGTATTACAATTTTTAATAATTATTGGTGATGTCATAAATTCGTTTGTAATGATAGTAAGTCTTGCAATGTTGGACTCAGCTCCACTAACTGATGATTTAATGCAATCAATTATAGTCTTCAACACTTCATTGTTATTAGCCATCACTATAGTCTCCTCAAACATAAACAAGAAAAATGAAATCAGATTTGAATTATGTTAAAAGAAAGAAATAGAAATAGTAGAGTAAGAAAAGAACAAGCATTCCCAATAACGTCACCAAAAACTTTATTGCAGTTGATGAGCAACTTAGGCAAGTGCACCTATCAAGTAATAGTATAGAAGACACTAAAGTCCCAGGTTGTTGATCCTACGAGGACTGAATATTTACTCACTTGCACTAAATTACTCTACCAAAATAGAATAGCATTACTGATGATGAAATAAAGAATTGAAGTAATTTAAAGAATCAAGAACTAACTACTAAAAATGGAAATAATTAACAAAAACCTTAAATAACTAATAATGATGACATCTAGTCTTTATTTACAAAGAGTTTCACATGTAGTAGATTAAGGTTTCTAATGTATTTTTTATTCTTATTAACTAGAGGAATTCAATTACTAAATTAATAAGAATCACTTCTCTATTCATTTCTAATCTTGATTATATTCTATATGAATCCCTTCTATAATAAACCAAATTAGAACAATATTAATAATAAGAATTCCATGAATATACAAATAATATCCTAATATTAATTTTAGAAGAAATCTTTAACTTATCTTTAAACTTATAGCAAGTCCCTTCAATTACAATAAATCTATTTATGTATTGACCTTGTAACTTCAATATATAAAATCTAATAATTAAGTAAAGACCTTAGAAATAACAACTTAATGGACTTGTTCTTGCTATATCAATTACGTGTTTTGTATTGATTTAGTTATTATTTCTTAGGTCTTAGCTTAATTATTAGGTTTTATGTATATTGAATCAAGTACGCTACATGTTACCTCAAGGCTATAAGTCTAGATATTTGCAAACCTATGCTATAGACATGATAAAAATAATAAATTTCATAATAAAAATGAATAAAACCCTAAAGAACAAGAGCTCTCCTATCTTTGACAATGGCATCTCCTACCCCTTTATTGTAAATCTCTTACATTTATTTATATGATGTAAATAAAATAAACTTCAAATGGCAATTCTTCTAAAATCATGGCAAGTCCATGGGTAAGAACATAGCTGTAGAGATTGAACATAAACTACTTCTTACAATAATTCTTTGAGAAATTAACTTAAATTAATTTATGAGAAGATCACAGCTATAGATCATGACCATGGCATTCAACCATGGTCTTATACTTGTTCAAAAATTCCCTAAACTTCACTTGGAAATTGAAGACATGAGCTTCATGGCCATGGAGTGCAATCGTAGTCTTCCTATTCTCTTATTTCTTAGACAAATCCCCTCTAGCAGTTGCTATCCTTAAGTCATCCTTTGAAATTGGTGAAATTTCCTTCAAAAATTGTGTAAATTCCAATCTATTCACCTTGTTGTTCCATCAAAGTCCTAAAATCAAGAAACAACTTAAATCAATAGTAAAATCATCAAAAGTATATCATAATAACTCAAAACAATAAGGAAAGTAGCATAAGAGATGAGTTAAAATTACACTCATTATCATAAATTTGAAATACTTGTAACTCCATTTGCTAACTAACTCAACCATAATATTGAGTCTCTTAACAACTTATTAGAAAATCCTCCTTAAATAGTGGAACATTCCGAATGTATTACCCCAATGCACTTAACTAATGGAGATAGGTCTTGAAATGCAAAACAAAGAAAGTTAGATGAAAATAAATTCTTCCAATTTGCTTCTAAGTCCTCTTATAAGTCTTTTGATCTCTTTTGAATAACTTATGAACTTCTCAAGATTGCTTATGGTGTTGCTTCTAAGTCTTTAGAGTTTTTTTTATCAACTTCCATACTTATCGAAATTCCTTCTAAGTTTACTTCTAAGTCTTTCCAATCTATCTTTTCTTCAAACTGTAAAAACTTCTAAGAACACTTCTAAGTCTTTATTTGTTAAAGGTTTACCATCTTATCCTTTGTTATTAGAAGCTTCCAACTATGCTTCTAAGTTTTTGAACTTCAAACTTTATTTATAAGTCATACTTTCTGATCTTCTTTCTATCTTTACTTCTAAATCTCTATTATTATTGTCAACACTTAACACATTTATTAGTGAATCTTTGGTGTTTGATATCATCAAATCATGTAACTAGGGGATCTAACATACCCAATGGTTGATACCATGTGTTTGGCCAGCAACCAACCTTACATTTAAAGGAATTATTTAGTTAGGCATCGATTTTCATGTCAGTAGGTTGACTTAGGCAACATCGTATAGAAGGTTAGTATATTAGAACAAAGTCACAAATGGGTCATATAGATGGAATTGGATGCTTAAATGGACATTTCTAAGTAGACTACAATGCTAATAGCTACATAACATCACTTTGATGAAAACATAACTATTGGTTTTGATTTTTATAACATTCATGTTTCATATCATTTTGGAGTCATGAGTTACTCTAAATTTGGGATTAGCCATGAATAACTTTAAAATGAGTTGTTGAAACGATTAATATAAAGGCAATAACTTGTAACTGTTGCATTAAACTAGGTTATATTTTTATATCATGCATTTACTTCTCATGCAAATATATATGTATGATCAAGTAATGGGTAACTCATTTACCCCTATAGGGATTTTTTCCCCCCTAAGTAGAAGAGAAGATTAAATTCTTGCATTGAACTTAAGACTTTAAGATAGAGAAATGCTAATGTCAAAGGACTATAAAATAAAATAGGTTGTGATAGTTAGTTATATATTATATGTAAATAGAAGATATCCACAAGAGACATTGGAGGAATTGTTGATTATTTTTAAATTATGGACTTTCAATTGTTTTGAGCTTTTACAAGCTCATATTATGAAAAGAGTACATTAAGAATATGAACTTCCTTTAGTTTTAAGGTGTAATAGTTTTTGAAGGTATATTAAGCTATTTGAGTAAGTGTTAACATTAAAATGAATGCATGAACTATAAGGCATAAATTATAGCATTATTCATTATACTATTCATAGTCATTGATAACTAAAACAACCAAGGAAGGATTGAACTACTGAAGATATGATAAGTCCATACTCTTTCAATCATGAATCAAACCACTAATCCTAGCCTTATATTTTTAGTAAAAAAATTTCGTACACCAAGCTATAATCATGAACCTCATTTACTAATATCATAATCATCAACCTTAGTACGTCCTATGCATACCTATTTCTTATACCCATAGAGAATAAAGAAAATGAAAAACAAGGAAATCGTTAAGAATTATGAAATTTTGAAAAAAAAAAAAAAAAGAGAAAAGCTAGAAGAATAAGAGAAACTAAAATTAAAATTTGGTTTCTAAGGGTCAAAGGTAATTTTTTAGCTTGAATTTGCATTTTCCATTTGATGAAATTCTAGCTTAATTATTTTCAAAGATGAAAATGAGGTTAATTTAAGTAAAATGTAACTTCAAATAGGGCTTCATTGAACTGTAATTACTCATTCTAAGAAAAAATCAATTTTTAAGCTAACTAGATCCTGATCGAATTAAAGCTCAAATTATTATCAAATGAATTAATTTAAAAAAAGCATTTTTCATATATGCATATTAACTTATTTGTTGTCATGAGCACAAAAATTAATTTTTTAAGAATTGGTACACTTGGGCTAATTATTGTCCTAAAATCCATTTTGGCTAAATCGACCCAACACATTTAGTCAAAAGCTAAATACATTTTGAATGCTAGGATTATTGGTGCTTATATTGCTAGCTTAGTTGTTTTGACCTCGACCTCTCTTCCTATAGGTCCTTACATCACGTTTGGCTTGCAAGAAAGATTTAGAATAGAATGGATTGGATCATAATAGAATGGAATTAGGATCAAAATACTAAATCTAACCTTACGTTTGGAAATGTTTACGAACAGAATGTGTATACAATAATATTTTTCAAAAATGCCTTTAATCATTAGTTGTCATAATCAAGTTCAAGATAAATAAGTAATTTATTTCATGATAATTAATGTGGAATGAAATTGCAATTTTACCTCCTAAAAAGTGGAATCAAATTTCCCCCCGAAGCTAGAGATGCCAATTTCAAGGCATAGTGATTCCATCTTCAAAAAGCACATCTAAACATTAGAAAAGGGATGGAATCTAGAATCATGATTCCATTTTGATTCATTGTTGCATACCAAACATGGCATTAGTTCAACTCCCCTTACATATAATGTGTAACCTGTTATTATCGAATCTTAGATGTGAGTTTGGAATCTATAAAATGACCAAAGGTGAGGCTATGGGTAGTGTTGGGAGCTAGACTAGCTAGCTACTCTAATGCTTAAGTTAGGAGAGTGTTTGAGTGTTTGAAAGGAAATAGAAAATTCAGTGATCAAAGTGAGTAGAGAGTTCTTATAGAAGGTATATTCCTGTATTTATAGCCTTTTGTCTGATAACTGTAGTAGTGGGTAGTTGAACTATTAGTGACACATGGCATCTCTTAAATTTAGCCATGTACCAATTGTAGGGAGAAGTAGGTAGTTGAACAATTGTTGCTTAGACAACGATTGAACTATTCACTCCAACATTTAAATGTTTGAATATTCTTACTCCAGGCCTTAGTAATTGGGCCTTAAGTGTTATTGGTTGGAAGAAATATTAAGCTATAGAAGCTTCAGTAAGAGGTCAGTAACCAAATTACTGATCTAGTGGAATCGACAGAATGGTCAGCTATAATAGAACTAAGCCAAAGGAATTACCCTTAACTAATTCTTTACTCATTTAGAACAGGCCAGCATAGCATCAATGTTGAGTGTAAAATTACATTCATCATTTATGTTATTTTCCTGAATATTTTAAGTTATTTTATTGCAATTACATTGAAATGGTTGTTGATTTGAGTTACTTTTTTTTTATTTCAAAACTTAGATGAAGCAATGAGATGAAAAGATGAGAATTCAAGTGATTTTTGAGAAAAATTTCATCTATTTTGAAGGACAATTCAAAGGAAGAGAATTCATTCAAGTGAAGCCTATGTCCTCAATTTCTAATCGTGTTCCTTAGTCATGAAGCCTATGTCCTTAATTTCTAATTGAAGTATGAAGAATTCTTGAGAAGAACTTAACCATGATCACCTACCACAGCTATGTTCCCCATTCGTGATCCCCTCGTCATCAATTTCAAGATAATTTCTTGTTAATTATTGCATGGAGTAGTTTATGCCCAGCCACCATACTAGTGAAGCTACTTGTAAATTTGCAATTTACATTTATTCACTTATCATTTGGAGATTATTCATACCTTTGAATAGTCAATTCTAAAGAATATGGGTGGTTTCTATCACTATATACAAATTTCTTATCAAGTCTTAGGCATATCTCTCAAATCTCTCATAGCGATTTTACCCTATCTCAAATATATCTTTAAATATTTCCTAGCGATTAGTTAACTTATACTAAAATTTTTAAGAGCTTACAGGAAAGCTTATCCCTTTATTACTTTATTATTTTACTTTTTCTTTTTCTTTTTTTTTTTGCTTTTATATTTCTTTTTGTTAAGTCAATCAAAATCTAATTTGAATTTTCTTATTTAAGTTAAAAAATTTAGAGTGATGGCGAACAACAACGAAGTACAAAAGACCATGTTTAATTATATTAGAATGTTGACTAATGGAGCTAACTCCAGTATTGTAAGACCAACTATCATTGTAAAGGAGTTTATGATTTCACCAACCATCATCGAAATGGTTCAGCAGAAATTATGGATTGAAGGCTCTCTAAAGAAGGATCCACATGCACATCCTACAAACTTCTTAGAGATATATGTAATTTTCAAAATCGAAGGAGCTATGGATGATGCGGTAAGGTTGAGATTGTTTCCTTCTTCTTTGTAAGGGAAAGTAAGGAAATGATTAGCCTTACTTCAAAAGGGTTCAATTAAATCATAGATTTACTAATAGAAAAATTTTAAGAAAAGTATTTTCCTCTAATTAAGACAGCTAAGCTTTATAGTGATATCTTATCATTCTCTCATCTTGACAAAGAGACAATTTTTTATGCTTAGGAGCATTTTAAGGAGTTGCTCAAAAAGTATACTAATCACACTTTACCACTTTAGATGTAGGTACATACCTTTTAAAATGGATTAAATTTTGCTACTAAGAAGTTTGTTAATGCATCTATAAGTGGTACATTAAATTCGAAGATGCCTAATGAGGCTTATGCCTTGTTTGAAAACCTAGCTATAAATAGCTACAATTGGGGAAGGTATTAATCCCAGTAGAAAGAAACCGGCAATTAAGGGTGTAAAATCTACTACAACCTTAGCAGCAATGGTAGATGCACTAATTAAAAGGTTAGATTCTTATTACATGTAGGTGTAACCTTTTATAATGCCTAGTGTAGTTAACTTAAGAGATATATGCCACCTTATTATCAAAGACCATTTAATCATACCATGAATCAATGGGGTTTTCAATATTTACCTTATAACGACCATGAAGAATGGGGTAGGTATTGTTTTTCCTATATAAGCAATTATTTTATGCAACTTAACCAAGGAATATTAATGTTCCATGTGGATTTCAAGTTTACCCTCCAAAAGAGGAAAATTCAAAACTAGAAGAGATGTTGACCAAGTATATACAAAGTAGCGATGCTAGGCTACTAAGCATTGAGAAGTAGATAGAGCAACTTGCCATGATTTTAGTTGAGAAGCAACTAAAGTCCTCACCATAATCTTAAGTCGAAGTTGTAACTTTGAGAAGTGGTAAGGAGTTGCAAGTTGCTAAGTAGCTTAAAAAGACACCGGTTAACCCTGAACCTATGATGAAGAAGCTAAAGGATAAAGTTGAAGAAACTTCTAAGTCACCTAAGGAAGAACTAGAGCCCTGAAAATTGATAGAAGATAAACCATCTATTCCATACCCTCAAAGGTTAAGGAAGGAACACCTAGATGAGCAGTATGGTAAGTTCTTAGACCTATTTAAATAATTACATATTAATTTACCTTTTTTGGAAGCTCTATCATAGATGCCCAAATATGTGAGGGTTTTAAAGGAGCTGCTCTCCAATAAGAAGAAACTAGAGGAATTATCCATAGTCAATCTTAGTGAAGAGTGCTTAACCATCTTACAAAACAAGCTTCTAACAAAGCTAAAGGATCCAAGGAGTTTTACTATCCCTTGTCTTATTACAAATTTTTCTATTAAGCAAGCATTAGCTAATTTAGATGCTAGTGTAAATTTAATGCCTTATAAATTATTTAAGTAGATAGGCCTTAGAGAACCAAAACCAACTAAAGTGAGTTATAATTGGCTGATAAATTATTGACATACGCTTAAGGCATAATTGAAGATGTGCTTGTTAAATAGATAAATTCATATTTCTTATTGATTTTATTATCTTAAACATCAACGAGGATATTGAAGTACCACTCATCTTAGGTAAACCCTTTTTAATTAAAGCTAGAGCTATAATAGATATTAGCAATGGTAAGCTTACAAGGAGAAGAAGAGATAGTAATTAAAATTAAAAGAGCAATGAGAAAATGTGTTGAATAGGATGATATATGCTTTAGTCTTGATTCCACTAAAATTTTTATATCTGATACTTTACAAGAATTACTGTCTAAAGACCCTTTGGAGTCATGTTTGACACAAGGAATCCTAGAAGATGCATTTAGTGATCCAGACATAATCGAACCCAAAGCTTAGCTAGAAACTAATCCTCCAATTTAGGAGTGAAAAATTAAAAGATTTGAGCATATATAGGAAGAAAAACTAAAACCTTCCATTGAAAAGTCGCCAAACTTAAAGCTAAAGTAACTACTAGATCTAGAGTATACATTCCTAGAGGAAAACTTGAAGTTACCAATGATAATTTTCTCATGATTGATTACCCAGTAGAAAGAGAAGCTCCTTAGCATGCTGTATGATCACAAAAGAGAAATTGCCTGGAAGATTTTTGACATTAAGGAAGTTAGTCCCTCATTTTGTATACATAAGATTTTGCTTAAAGAAGGTCACAAACTTATACTACAACTACAAAGACACTTGAACCCAAATGTAAAGGAAGCAGTCAAGGTAGAAGTAATCAAGCTTTTGGATGTAGGTATGATTTCCTCTACTTCTAACAGATCTTAGGTTAGTCCTATGTAGGTTAGACCTAAAAAGGGAAGCATGCTATAGTACCAAATGAGTAGAATGAGTTGACTCCAATGAAAGTAGTTACAGGCTGGCGAGTTTATATTGATTATAAGAAACTCAATTATGCCATGAGAAAGGATCATTTCTCCTTACACTTTGTTGATCAGATGATGGAGCAATTATCAATTTCCTATTGCCCTAAAGGACCAAGAGAAAACTACCTTTACTTATCCTTATGGTACATTTGCATATAAGCGAATGTCTTTTGGCCTCTATATTGCATTTGCAACTTTTCAATAGTGCATGATGGCAATTTTTGATGAATTTATAGAGGATATAATGAAAGCTTTTATGGATGATTTCTCAATTTTCGGAAATTCATTTGATAACTCCCACAAGAATCTACAATAAGTTTTACTAAGTGTGAAGAAACTAATTTAGTTATAAATTAGGAAAAGTGCCATTTCACGATATAAGAGGAGATAGTGGTCGGACCAAAATTGTCTTGGAAAGGCATAAAATTAGATAACACTAAAATATACACTATTGCTAAATTAGCCCCTCCTACCTCTATTAGAGCCATACATAGTTTCCTAGCACACGTCAGGTTTTACAAAAGGGCTATTAAAGATTTTTCAAAAATAGCTTTAACCCAATTAATAGAAAAAGATACTCCATTTATGTTTTCTCAAGAATGCTTAGATGTATTTGATACTTGGAAAGACAAATTAACTAATGCCCCTATTATGGTAGCCCCGAATTGGAGCTTCCCATTTAAGCTAATGTATGATGTTAGTAACTATTCTATAAGGGTAGTATTAGGTCGAAAGCGGGATAAGCACTTCCAGTTGATTTACTATGTGATTAAAACTCTTACTAAAACTCAATAAAATTACAATACCATAGAAAAAGAACTCCTGCAATTGTCTTCGAATTTGATAAATTTAGGTCATATCTTACCCTTTCTAAAGTTATTCTTTACACTAACCACTTTACTTTACGATATTTGTTGAACAAGAGAGATGACAAGCCGAGATTGATTAAGTGGATTCTTTTACTTCAAGAGTTTAACCAAGAAATTAAAGACAAAAAGGGAGTAGAGAATCTAGCAGCCAATAATCTCTCGAGCTTAGAAAATCCCTTATTGGAAAAGCTTGATGAATGAGAGATTAATGATGAGTTTACATACGAAAAGTTGTAATAGGTAACTCCTTGACAAACTCTTTGGTTTGCTAGCATAGCTAACCATCTAGTAGCTAAGATTGTTCCCTTAAGACTAGATTATAGAGAAAAGAACATGTTTTTCCATGATATCAAAAGTTATTTTTGGGAAGACCCATATCTAGTTAAAATTGGTGTGGATCAAATAATTTGAAGATGTGTGTCTCATTAAGAAGGTTGGCAAATTTTAAAATATTGTCATATAAGACAAACAGGAGGACCCTTAAGTGTGAATAAAACGGCTCATAAAATCCTCGAGTGTGGTTTCTATTAGCCAACATTATTTAGGGATGCTTGAAAGTTTGTCAAACTTTGTGGTAGATGTCAAAGGGCAAGTAACATATCTAAAAGAGATGAAATGCAACAAAACCCAATTTTGATCTGTAAAAGTTTTTACATTTGAGGTATTGATTTTATGGGGTCGTTTCCGAATTCAAATGGAAACAAACATATCATAATAGCCATAGATTATGTATCTAAGTAGGTAGAAGTGCAAGCCTTACCAACTAATGACTCTAGGGTAGTAAGAAAGTTCCTAAAAAGTTTGTTTTATAGATTTGTGCTCATAGAGCACTCATAAGTGATAGAGGAACCCATTTTTGCAACGTCCAGTTAAAGAAGGTATTGAAGTGATATGGAGTTAAGCATTGAATTACAACTCCATACCTATGAGCACAATCTCAAAGATTCATCTAAAAAGCTCGACGATGCTCTTTAGGTTGATAAAATTGCTTATAAAATGCCAATTAGAACAACCCCATATCAACTTTGGTACAGCAAAGCGTATTATTTATTTATGAAGATTGAGCACAAGACCCATTGGGCCAAAAAGCATGCTAACCTTGTTCTTGAGTGTGCAAGTGACTATAAGAAACTTTAGCTAAATGAGCTCAAAGAATGGTGAGATATAGCCTACGAGAGCTCAAGAACATTCAAGGATGGAACTAAGTAATACCATGACAACTGGATTAAGCAAGGAAAATAATTCTAAGCTAGTAATAATGTCTTACTATATCAATCTCAATTAAAAATTTTCCTAAGTAAGCTTAGGTTTATATGGTCAAGACCTTATACTGTAACATAAGTATTTTTGTATGCAGTGGTGGAGATTTTGAGTCCCAAGATGGGAACTTTCATGTTAAATGACCACCGAGTTAAAATATACATTGGATGAGAGTTTGAAAAAGAGCATAATATCAACTACATCTCGAACCAATCACAAAAAATGAGTAACATTGTTCTTAGCTCGTTGAGTAAAAAATTGTTACCAAAAAGCAGTTTTTGGGAGACAACACAAGCAAATTTAATTTCTCTTTTACTTGATTTTCTATTTTATGTCTTTTTATTTAGGTTTGGTTTTGTAATAAGTCAACGTAAGTTGTTCTCAATTTTTCTTAAGTGTTTTAAGGATGAATACAATAGATAAGGACTTGTTATGACTATAATATCCCATAAATTAGCAATTAAGACATGAACATCGGAGTATTAGGATAAACCCTATCCTTATGTGATTAAGGTCATTAATTGATTTAGGATATTTGGGAAGGTAAACCAATTAGGCTAGAAACTTAGGATAAACATGACAACCCTAATCGAGTAATTCCCCTATGTTTGAAAATCCATAATATAATAAGAATATCAAGAAAACAATCAAAATGGTGAGGATTTACTCTATATAAGACCCTAAAGTCGAATTTAGGGCAATCGTACTTGAATTTAAGATTTTCGGGAAAAGTTATCTAATTGAGCCCCATTGGATGACTATAAATTAGTCATTGGGAAGGATTTCTTTAATAAAATATGCGCTTAGATTGCTCCATCAGCGAATTGCATCATGATTATGGATAAAGGGCAGCAATTTGTAGTTTCGGTCAATCATAACCCTAACCAAGCCAAAAAGCTTCTATGTTCTATGCAAGACATTGATGGGCTAAGAGGGAAGAATGCTATAGACCAGAGCCTAAGGAAGTCAGAGCCAAAGGAATGAGAGATGCTAAAGGCAAAGGGAAAGACTCAACTAGAGAGCCCTAAGGAAGAGCCTAAGCAGCAACCATGTAGAAGAGAAATGGAGCAAAAAGGGGAAGGGTCAACAAGGGAAGATAGCAATACTTTAGCCCAAGAGACAGAGCACCCAAGACTTAGGGAAGTACTAGAGATGATCAAGGAAGGCTTAGCCCAAGATTCTTAGGCTATGCTAGTGTTAGAATAAGGAGGTCAAACAAAGAAATATTGGATGGAGGATGGGCTACCTTATTACAAGGGAGCAAGGTTAATAGGCCATACCAAGAGAAGATAAGGTCAGCCATATCGAGGGTGGGTCCAAGCCTATAGAAAGCATGAAAACAAGGACGGAAAAAGCACTTGAAACAAGGAATGAACAAGCAAGCCATGATTAGCTCTAAGTATATTACATAATAGGGAACTACCGAAGACTCACAAAGCAAACTTGATATGACATGCAAGCTAGCTTAATGAGAGTACTCATCACCTAGCCTTGCTTAAGAGTTAGGATAAGAGTGAAGGGAATGCTCACAAAAAGAGGTACTGAAGTATATTCAATATCAAAGGTATATTGTAGCTACATTTACAAGAGAATTTACACTTGAAAGGTTAGGGCATCCTACTTAAAATGGGAAAGACAAAAAGGGTACTATCTAAAAGAAGCAATGTATAAGGATTAATAAAGGGTATAAATGAAAAATCAAAGAAATTCATGATTGGTGCAACAAATCCTTTTGCATAGTGTTAGACGCGTGCTGTTTAGTTATTGGGGCACTTATAGCAGAAACAAACAAAGTCGTATGATCAAGTTGAAAGTTATCAAGCAGGGTGCTAAGCAAACTTGGGGGTTCTTTTAAGGTGATATTGGCTTAGAAGCGTTCAGGGGTTCTCAGCATAAGTATTACTAAGCTAGTGGTTAGCATAGGTAAAGTAGAGTAGATAGCAAGACTGGCCGAGCAGTCAAGGGAAAATGAATCAACTCAATAAACAATTATTAACAGAACTAAAATAGCTCGACTTGATAAGTGGAGTTGTTTAGTAGTGAAGATTAGCTCAACCTTAGTTAGAGTTGGCTGGAAAGGTAGAATCTGCTTCATTAGTCCTTCAAGACCTTGAATGTAGGCTTAAGTCAAGGGTCTAGTTGTCTAATTCCCATCATCCCTTTTGGGTTGATTTGGATTTAAGATTAAATCTGGCTAGTCATCACTATGTTCTCTTCCAGGTTGGTAAGGGCTAAGGTTAGTAATAATGAAAGTGTTAGAAACTCCATAGTTTTTTGGTAGTTCTAGTCGAAAGGCATTATCGTTGATCTTTTGGAGTACTCTGAAGGGACCTTCAGAGGAGGACAGCTTACTCCTTCTCTTACTCAAGTGTAGCCATACTAAATCATTAGGCTAAAACTGCACAATTTTCCTTCCTTTACTCTTCTCTCTCAATTTCCTAATGGCTTAGTCAATCTATCATATAACCTTCTAATCTGCTACATAGATTGTGCTTCTTTAAGGTCATCTTACTCAAGCATGGGTGCTAAAGTGTGATCTAGGGGTAGTTCTAGGTTGAGGCCATAGATTACTTCAAAGGGTATTTGTTTGGCAGTGCTATATACCATGCAGTCGTAAGCAAATTCCACCATAAGCAAATAGACATCCCAATCAGTTAAGTTCTTCTCTACTGTAGATTTGAAGTAGTGATCCTAAAGTATTATTGACTACTTCTATTTAGCCATCAATTTAAGGATGATAGGAAGTATTAAAGAGTAGTTTAGTCCCCATATGATGTAAAAGAGTTCTCCATAAATGGCTTAGAGCCTTTGGATCTCTATCCAATACCACACTTCTTAGCATGTTGTACAATCAAACAATTTCCTATAAAAAGAGAAAGCAATAGTTGAAGCATCATTAATCTTTGAGCAAGGCACAAAGTACGCCATTTTGCTGAATTTTTCCACAATAACCGTTACTGCATCCTTGCTTTCGGTAGTTCATAGTAACTCAAGAACGAAATCTATGCTCAACTTAAACTAAGGCTTAGTCAAGATAGGTAAAGGCAGTTCTTTCCTTTGATCTGCTCAGTATATGGCTCTTTTACATCTAGTGCAAGCCTTAATAATCCGATGCACATCTCACTTAGGCCAAAATACTCTTCCATTCAATAACTCATATGTTCTCTTCTCTCTAAAATGTCCAAAGAGCCCTCTACCATAAGCTTCCCTCACTAACAGCTCTCATACAAAATTGGTCAACATACGTAGCTTGCCACTTTGAAACAGATAAACATCTTACACATGATATTCATCTACTATTCTTCCTCCACAATGTCAATAAATAGGACCAAAATGAGAATCATGTTGATACCATTCTTTAATGCTTACAATCTATAACAATCTGGTATGTAACTTAGTAAGAAGAACATGTCTTCTTGATAGAGCATCAGCAACTACATTACTCTTGCCTTGCTTATATTTAATGACAAAATTAAATCCTTATGGAAATTTAATCCATTAAGTCTATCTCTTTGATAGCTTTGGTTGGCTCCTCAAATATCTTAAGGACTTATGATCAATGTATATGACGAATTCTTTTGGCAAAAGATAATGTTGCCAGACATGAAGAGCTGGGACTAATGTCAAGAGTTCTTTGTTATACATACAGTAGTTTGGTTGTGCTCCTTTGAGATTTTCACTATGATAGCCAACAAGGTAGCCTTCTTAAATCTACATGGCTTCGATGCTAGCACCTAATGCATTGCATTCAAGCTCGAATACTTTCCTAAAGTCTAGTAGAGCTAAGACTAGGATAGAGGTCAATCTTTCTTTCACTTCAGCAAAGCTTCCCTCCTCTTTATCTCCCTATTTAATTTCTACGTTCTTCTTCATCAACTCACTAAGGGGTATAACTATTGAACTAAAGCCTTGAATAAAACGACGGTAAAAGGAAGCCAATCCAGGGAAACTCCTCACCTCAACATAGGAAGATGAGGTCGGCCACTTAATAATGGCTTAAATTTTCTCTTCATTAACTTTCAATCCTCCTCTACTAATTATATACCTAAGAAGATCACCTCTTCCTAGTAGATACATCACTTCTTCAAATTTCCAAATGATCTCTCTACTTGGAGAACATTGAAAATAGCTCGAAGATGGCCAATATGACTTGCTAGGTTGGTACTATATATAAAGATATCATCAAAGCAAACCACTATGAACTTCTTGATCAGATTTCTTAAGATATGATTCATCAGTCTTATAAAAGTGCTTGGAGCATTTGATAGTCCAAATACCTTTACCATCCACTCGTATAAACCATGTCGAGTCTTAAAAGCAATCTTCCACTCATCACCTTGCCTCATACAAATCTGGTGATAACCTGACTTTAAGTCAATCTTACTGAATACTCTAGCACCACTCAATTCGTCTAACATATCATCTAACTTCATAATGGGGTACCTATACTTGATCGTGATCTTATTCATGATTCTACTATCCATACACAATCACTAAGTACCATCCTTCTTCAACATAAGTAATGCAAGCCTTGTTCAAAGGCTAGTCTTACATACCCTTTTTCTAGCAACTCATGCACTTGCCTCTAGAGTTCAACAACTTACTCGGAGCTCATCCAATAAGCTAGTTTGTTTAGTAGACTAGGACCAAGTATCAAGTCATTTCAGCATTCAGTGCCTTGAAAAGGGACTGATCCTTCAGGCCACTACTCAGGAAACAGGTCTACATACTCATCTAATAGCTCTTTGATCTCTAAGGGTAGTACAACTTGCTCCATTAGCTCTAAAAGTCACCTGATCAATAGAAAAGGTCAACATGTTAGCCTTAATAGCTTCTTGGAGCTCAATATGGCTCAAAATCAAGGCCTTCTTTGATTGTCAAGCTAGTTTAGCTTGCAATTTGCTAACTTAGATCGATGTCATGGGGTTCAAAGTAATCTTCCTTCCATCTTTCTCAAACATATATACATTTTTGAAACCATCATAAATAACCCTCCAATTAAGAAGCCCAGGTTAACCTAATAGAACATGGGATACATACATGGGTAGTACGTCATAAAGGATTTCATCAAAATAATTTCCAATAGAGATCAACAACAATACTTGTTGAGTGATGTATAATGCTCCTTTCTTGTGTAGCCAATGTAGTTTATAAGGCCTCAGATACAAAGTGATTGACAAATTAAGCTTCCAAACTAGGTTAGAAGACACTATATTAGTGCAACTTCCACTATCTGCTATGAGCAAACATACTTGCTCGTTCACCTTGTATGTGATGTGGAATAGGTTCTCTATCTACTCCTCCTCGATAAGGGTTCAATACTCATCGCATGTTAGACAACCAAAGTTAAGTTATCCAAATCCTCAACAAACACATCTTCCTCAACCAGTTCATCATTGACCTCAACCTCTTCCTCCAATTCTCTTTTCTCCTTATGTTCCTCATATATGCTATTTACTTTAATCTTCAAGACATCGCCCTTAATGACGATAATTCTTCTATTTGGACATTAGGTGACCTTGTATGGCGACCATATACCTAAACCCATCATACTTGAAGCACTTAATCTGGCTCGTCTTCCTCCCAAATCCTTGTCCCTTCTCATAAGTTCTCTTTGGTGACTCCTAGTTGCTAAGGCAACCCTTCAGCTCAGTAACCACCTCAGCTCTTCTACTAAGGTTAGAACTTTGGGGCGCGTAACTATTGCTTTGAGTAGATCAATGAGATTGACCATGTCGACTCGTTGGAGGTCAAATCAGCCTATTCCTCCTTTATCTCTCTTCTCGCTAAGCAATTTTGATGGCCTCATCTAATGTGGGAAAATGTTGTAATTCCATTACATCTCGAATATCATATCTCAATCCAATAAGGAATCTGGAAACTATTCAAGCTGAAGGTTCATCTACCTCACATCAAATCATAAGCATTTGGAATTCTTAAACATACTTGTCAACAGTTTGGTTAACTTATCTTAACTCTTGAAGTCAAGCAAAAGTATTCTATAAGTAAATATCTAGCACAAATCTATTTTTGAGGACTCTTTTCATCTCAGGCTAGGTGCTAACCTCACTATATCCTCGTCTCCTTCTCATGGCCCAAAAGTTTCTCTACCACACCACAGTATATCCGATGAACTCTACAGCAACAACTCTCATTTTCTCACAATCCTCATATAGGTAATAGTGAAAGACTCACTATTCTTTCTCTTCCCAATCAAGATAATCATCAACATTGCCAAAATCATTGAAGTTTAGGATTTAAAGCTTTTTAAGGTTGATAGCTCAGTATACTCAAGCTCATTCTTTTGCTTTAACATAGTCTTCTTCTTTATCTACTTCACCCAAGTTGATCCTTCTCTAGATACACTCTCCTAATCTTTCACCTCGATTTTGTTGAGCTAGGAACTATCCTCTCATGGGCCAAGCAACTTGAGGAGTATTCTGAAAAATATCAACAAGCTAAAAGGCTAATGTATAAATAGCTCTAGTTAGGTCAACTATCAAATTGGCCATTTCATTAAACCACTCTTCAATGCTTCTAGGAGTATTTTAAAGTTATCAACCATTGTGGACAATACCACTATTATCATCTCCAATACCAACATTTATACTCAAATCAGTCACCATTTACTCAACCTCATATTTACATGAACAAACAACATTAGGGTTTCACACATAACAACATATACTTATACTTCCCAAACACCCAACATACTACTTCACAGTAAACGTACAATTACTACTTGTTCTATTTTCACAGCTCATAATAGAGTTCAATGGGGTATATGCAATAACAAACTACTATACCTTCTACTAACTCAAACACTTACAGTTAACTCTAGCACAACCACAACATACTCTACTACAACCAATACTACACACTATACAATAATAATCATTGCTAAATATCAACTTACCTACTACGAACCTTCGCTTTAATACAATGATGATAGAACATGCCAAGAGTAGACAAGGTTAGCCATATTGAGGGTGGGTCCAAGCTTACAGAAGGCTTGAAAACAAAGATGGAAAAAGTGTACGAAACAGGGAATAAACAAGCAAGCTACAATCAGTCCTAAGGGTATTATGCACTAAGGAACTACCAATGACTCACAAAGCGAACTCGATATAACACATGAGCTATCTTGATGAGAGTATTCACCACCTAACATTGCTTCAAGGTTAAGATAAGAGTGAAGGGATTGCTCATAGAAAGAGACAATGAAGTATATTCAATATTAGAGATATATTCTGACTACATTTACATCGATATTTATACTTGAAAAGTTATGGCATCCTAATTAAAATGGAAAAGGCTAAAGGGGTAATGTCTAAAAGAAGTAATGTACAAGGAATGATAAAAGGTATAAATGAAAAATCGAAGAAATTGGTAATTGGTGTAGTAAATCCTTTCATACTATGTTAGATACGTAGCGTTTAGCCATTAAGGCATTTCTAACAGCACAAATAAAGTTTGTACAATCAAGTTGGAAGTTGCCGAATAGAGGTATAGAGCAGACCTAAGGGTTCTTTCAAGGAGACATTAGTTTAGAAGCGTTCATGGGTTCTCACCATAAGTATTGTTGAGCTAGTGATCTGTACAGGTAGAGCAAAGTAGACAGCAGGACTGGCTGAGTAGTCAAGGGAATATGAATCAAGTCAGCATATGATGGTTGATAAAACTAATACAACTAGGCTCAACAGGTGAAGTTGTTCAACAATGAGGATTAGCTTAGCCTTGGCTGGAGTTAGCTGGAAAGATAGTATCTACTTCGTTAATCCTTCAAAACCTTAAGCGTTAGGTCAGGTCAAAGGTCTAGTTGTCTAATCCCCATCAAAGGTTACATGTTCCAAATCACAAGAACCTCTGGATGTAGATCATAGAGAGGCATCATAACTTAAAGAACCCAACTCATCCAAATCTCTACCAAACATTAGCTAAGGTAGAGGACAAGTTCCATTGACCAAAGATGTTAGAAGATATGGAAGCCTTTGTGGAAGCTTATAAGGTATGCCAAATAGAAAGGAAGGAGACCCTAGCAGCTATACAAAGGAAGCTCACTTAAGGAACACGACAAGAAGGCAAGAAAGAGGCAAAGAGGCAAGAAAGAGACAAAGAAGATCCTGCAAGGGTACTCAACGTAAGGTCTCAGCTAGCCATCTTGCCTAAAATACTTGGTAAAGTGGAAGGGTCTACCCCAAAGTGAAGCTATTATTAGGTGATTTTGGATTAAGACTTCAATCCTATAAAAAAAGAGAAGGATACAAGGTATCAGGGCCAGTCCGGTGTGGCTACTCCAATGCCTAAGTCAGTGAATGAATATGAAAAGAGACTGAGCAATAGTGAGTTGTTCGATATCTCTTACAATGTTTCTTCTTCATATTTATAAGCGAATATTGAGTGTCTAAAACAGTAGTTAATGAAGTGATTATCAAGATACATAGAGGCCTCTTGATCAGGTATATTCCTAAAATATAGGAATAGTGGATAGTTATGTAATATAACTGTGCCAAGTGATAACTATTCATGCCACTTTCCTTAAATTCAAATCAGATACAGATCTATATTACTCGGCATTAGCCAAGAATAGAGTTCCTCAACATGTTAGCAACTGAGTAAATGAAATTCAACTATTAACATTTGCCCCCTAATTCCCATGTTTGAGGACTCGACTAAGGGAGTAAATATTTTAATATTCTCTATAGGGGTTGTAAGCTCCCAAAATTGAGTTTAGGACAACCGAGCTCAGATTTAGGGCTTTTAGGGTAACTTATCCAATTGAGCCCAAACTTTGCAACTAAAATGAAAAAGTTAGTTGAGATATTACAGTGAAGTTAGATTTTAGTAATAATGACCCGAAATCCCAATTTTGCCCTTAGAAATTGGAGTATCTACTAAAGCCCTAAAATGTTCAAAACTCCTAAAATTGAACTTAGATTGCAACGAGAACTTAGAGATAAGTTAATTGAGCTATAAAATGAGATAATGTAGTATAATTTACTATAAAAAAAATACACGTAATTTTTTAGTATACCCGGTACAAATAATAATTATACTCGTAAATTAACTTTAAATTGAGTAATTATATATATATTGTGTTGAATTCATGAAATTAACCTTAGAATGTATCCTAAAAATAAAAGATATGCTAGAAACTTAATTATATGAGTAAAGATATATATTTCACATGTTATTACATAGGGTATAACCTTGTATATTAATTAAAATAATTAATTCTAACATATAATATCTATATTTAAGTAATTATTTAATAAAAGAAAAAGAAAAATTAATTAAATAATATTGGAAGGAGGTGTGGCAGGAGGTGTGGCAGGAGGATGGAAATACATTGCTGATTCAAAAGGTAGAGTTACAATATTTGGACACCTTATGCATAAAAAAAAAAAGAAATTGGAAAAGAAAATATGAATTAATTAAAGAAAAATCCTTAAACCGACTTTAAGGCACTATAAAAAGCCAAGATCATCAGAAATGATAGTTTTAGCAATTTGGAATCAGAGAAAATCAGAAAGAAAAATTAGAAAAAATCATAGAAAAAAAAAACAAATTTAGAAAAAAAACAGAAAAATTAGTGAAAGTGTGGAATCCTAACCTAGAGTAGATCTGCTGTGAAACCCAGCCAACCCCACACGGTCCACCCACCGCGCCAACCGTCCGACAACCGCCCAGCCGCCGCCAGCCACCGGAGCACCCAAGAACACCAAGGTCAAATTTCTACCCTGTTTTTCAATAATTTCTAAAAAATAGTAAATCCACCCAGAAAATATGAAAAAAAAATTACACTTAGGTTATTTTAGACATGCTTTCATGTGATATTTTTATTTTTGAAAAATTTGTAATATTTAATATACTTTATTAAGAAATCTGTAATTCATCCGAATATATATTAGTGAAATAAATGTACTATATAATGTTGTTTCTAGCTGAAAATTTTTGTATAGGATGTGTATGATATATGGGTAATTACTACGTAGCCCAAATTTTTATTTGAATAATTTTAATATTTATTGAATTTTTAGGCCTGAAATTGGTTCGAAAATAGGCTGAAATTATGAATTTAATAGGAAATTATAAAATTAATTGATGAAATGGACATGTACTGATCTATAATAAATAATAATGGTATTGAGTCAGATTGAAATTAATTGGATGCTAAAAGAATTATAATTGGTTAATTTATCAAGTTTAGGGGTAAAATCGTCAATACGAAAATATAGGCAATAGGTCGAAAACTTGAAACCAAGTGATAATTGAATTCCCTATATTTTTAGAAGTCCATAGAAATTTTTGGGGAATTATTGGGTAATCCGAACTATTTATTACGAATTTATTAAGTAAAATAACTTAAATTACAAGTCGAGGTGTATTTGTAATATTAATAGACTAAAATGAGTTAAATAGTTAAATAAAACCTATATATAGGATTTCTGATCGAATTGGGTTAAATGGAGATTTTTATTATAATTATTAATATTTTCTGATCGGGATGTACTTTAGGTGTATTAAAATTGAATAATACTTATATTATTACAATATAAGGACAAATTGGATAAAATATAATTTAAAACTATAAATTTCGCATAATACGATCGTTTTTATATAATTATGTATAATTGTATTAAAAATCCAAACTACCCGTTAAAATCCATCTCTAGGAACAGGACTCATAAGATGTGTCGTTAAGTCTATACGAACTCAATGACACTAGTTTTGTTGAAATCAGATAACCTTAAGCCATCTAGCTTATATCTATAACATATTCAAGAATATACACATTTCGGTAACTTTACCAGAATCAAAACGTGAATTAATAATAGTATATATGATGTACAATGTCAATAATTAATAATTTAATTCGATATATAGTAATAACATGACTGCATATTATGGAAACAATATATATAACCATTTTAGATCAAACTCTAATGTTTTCGTATTTATTACGAAAACTAAATTTGGACCTTTTGTGTAATTAGGACCTTCCAAAGACGGCTGACAATTCAAGTCAGAAATAGCGAACATATAAACAAGTAAGTTGGGATGGTAACTTCGCCGCTGTTTGGGTACTAATTAAAAGTATCCGGAGACCCAAGAGTACTTCTGGTTGTGTTTGTAGTTAGATAATTATGCGCATGCTATGTGTGTGAATGATACTCTGTTGTGACAGGAGTTCAACTCCTTGGTGTGCTGTTCTGCATATTTGCATGGATTCTGTATTGTGTGAACTTATTGGTCACCCCTGATTATCACTAATGATTATTCGACTAAAGTGTAATTGGTCATGCATCATCACCCGTTAGGGGAAACGATTAAGAGTGTTAAGCCAAACACCGACTTCCTTCGATGAGGATAGCTGAAATGGTCCTTTCCCCATCCTTAGTCAAACTAAGTGATAGGCGAGGAGGTCACGGCAAGGTTGGGGGCCGTGGTTTGAAGGCGGTCTTAGGAGGGGGGTGTTCTCCATTGCACAAGCCCGGGTTTGGTCTAACTTAAGTCACGATGAAACTCCTCAATCCGGGTTGGAGCGGATGAAATTTCTCTAACCTCACAATGGACCGGTTAACACTGTGCGATGTTTTCATTTGAGTGAATGCATTGCATTTCATCATAATTATTAACCTTATTTATGATTGTATAGTACTCTTCTGACTCTGCCCCACTTACTGAGCTAGTTGTGTTCACACCCCTACAGACTCTTTTGCAGTACTGAGTAAAGGCAAAGATGTTCAGGTACCACCGTTCTCAGGTTAGTGTGCTGCTGTGTGGGAAAGTGAGGATTGAGGAATTTAACTGAACCTGAGCTTTTGTTTTGTCTTTAAGTTTTAAAGAAAACTAAATGGGAATTCCCTGGGAGCCCACTAGTTTTCTAACTTATTGTATATAAATCGTAAAACCTGTGGTTTTTAATAAACTCTGATTATAATCTATACCCTTGGACGTGAAATGTTTGTATAATTACTATTGTAGTACTAAACAACAGATTGTATAGAATAAGTATTTTGTAAAAGCTCTACCACAGGTTTGGATATTAACAGATGTCAAAACAGACGTTTCAAGCTGGTTGAGTTGTGCGCCTTGTGTAAACTGCGTCTACGATAGCAGCTGTGAGGTCAGCTTCTATCTTAAATTAGTTTACACGGCGGGACTGTTATGACTCTTCTTGTTCGGGGCGTGACAGGGGTTGAGTAGAAAATAATTTTCCAAATGCCAAGTTATGTTAGAAGTTCCTTGATTTCCGTTTGGAAGGATGGATCACATCCTATCCGAAAGGTCGCAACTTTTCAATTTTCCCGCTTATTAGAAGACTACTTAGCAGCACGTACAATAGCTATCACCGTAGTGATAATTACTCCATAAGCACTAATAACTGTCAAACCCTTGACAATTGTTAGATTTCTATCTCAGAACACATGTCAACAATTCACACCATCATCTAAGCAATGCATCATTACTTATCAGAAACGTATTGTGGTTACAATGGTTAATCATTCATATTTAAGAAATTTTCCAATGATGAAAATAGGTTTCACTTCATCTTCATTTGCATTCATAAGTTTTCGTTCATTTATGACACTTCCTCTTAACCATTAAAAAGTTCTATGAGATTTATTATAGTCAAAATCAGGTATGGTTCGAAACGTAATCCATCAACTTAATCTTTCAAATTCTAAAGCAACTAAGACCAAGGCTACCTTTCCTCCTAAAAAAAGGAGCAAGACAGTACATTCCTTAAGTAGTTCGGTTGACAGTATAGTAAAGTAGTAGGACAAACTTGCTTGAATCAACTCTCTCACAACGAATACCTATATAGATGATAAGGAAGGAAGATCTATGGCTAGGTATCTATATAATAATATAGTTTACTTCCATGATTCATTAGACAGAGTGGCCAATGCTATCAATAGAGTTCTTGTTTCAAAATATAACAAATACTAGCAAGACCTTCCCAGAGCATAAAACCTTAGGAGGTTGAGAGAAAAGGAAAGGGTATGTTTTCCAAGGGAGCATGAGTTTTACATCTATTTGAAATATTTTGACTTTAGACTGCACTTCCCCTTCTCGACTTTTGTCAAGCAGTTCTTCAACTATTTCTAAGTTGTGCCAAGTATGTTCTCACTAAACACTTATCGACTTCTCGTAGCTTTCGAGATAGTTTGTAAAGAAGTTGAAGTTAGGGCTACACCTCAATTATTTCGGTATTTCTTTAACATTAAGAGGCAGCTTGATGGCTAGTACTTTGCGACTGCTAAGCATGGGTGGAAGTTCATGAATGGATTGGAGTCCAAGATCTACAAGTGATACGATAGGTTCATGTCTATTGTTTCAAACAAAGAGTTAGATTTTTGGACCTAATGGACTAAACCAATCTGTACTAAGGACATCAAATTGATGCTGAATGATGCTACCGTAGCAAAGAAGATTCAAGAGAGAAGGAAAATAAGATGTTTTTCTAGGATATCGAGAGGATAATAAGGTGGTATGAGAATGGAGAGCCAATTCTTTTCAAGAAAAAAGGTATGCTATTGAGTAATCGCCGTGCCAAGTATAGCTACAATAGGCAAGTCATTCTCATGACTTAAGGGAGGGATTGTTGCCTTTGAGCCTTGCTCAGTACAAAGATGTAAGTTCTTTCTTATTCCTCACTTTAGTATTAATGCATTTACTTTGTATTGCAAATATGGGTACTGGTGAGGTAACCCTTGGTAAGCTGTTGGCCTAAGAGAAGGCCAAGAAATCAAAAGCCGATAAATGTACAACCTCTGTGGCTACTGTTACTCAACCAACTATTGTCAAAAAGGTAGTAAAAGAAGGCATGGTGAAACAAGTAGTGGCCTAAAAGAAGGCCTCCCATCCAACCAAGAAGCGACAAAGGAGTGAGAAACCTGGGTTTGCCAAGGCCATACAAATTAAGACCCTTCTAACCGAAGATATTCCTCGGACTACGGAGCCGAGAGAGGGTGGCCAAGAAATCAAACCTCGAAGCAAAGCTGAACTCACCAATCTTAATGCGGTTTAAGGGTCATCTCTCCCAATCGAGGTTGTATTGAGTACAAACAAAAGAAGTAGGAAGGAACTCATCGGCTAACCTCCTTCTAAAAGGACCAAGGAATTGGACAAAAAGGCAAAGGAGGTAATGCGACACAAAGCTCTTGACATTAGCAACAAGAATTTGTCCATAACATGGAGGTCGGTGACTACTTTGTTCCATGCTGAAGCCACAACATCTTGCACACTAACTCAGCCTCAAGTGATGGGATTAAATCCTTAGCCTTGATGGAAGGTGTTATTCTTCCAAAGGATAAGGAGATTGTGAAGAAAGATGTTGATAGGGTTGATAGTTGTAATAAGGTGCACATCGCATCTAAACTATACGATGTAAGTACCAATTGAATCCTTTCAATTATTAGGCATGTTTAGTTGTTAACACTTATGTTTGTTTACAGATCAGCAGCCACGTTTTGACAGCCTTAGATGAAGCCAAAAAAGAGATGAAAAAGGTAATAATAATAATACTTTTTATATATTCTGTTAGGTAGTCTAAAGAATTGATCATTCCATATTGTCTTGTTGCAAAAAAATGAGGACACATACAACTCCTTAGAAGCGCAAATTGTGGCCATCGAGAATGTGAGAATAAGGGTTGAGATGGAGGCTAGAAATTGTCAAGATAAACTTACTACCAAGAAATTGGCACACTCTTTAGCTACCAATGAAGTCTCAAGCCTTAAGACCAAGGTTGATCAACAATATAAGGAGGCCAAAGACTTAAAGTAAGAGCTATGTAAAAAGAAGGAAAAGTGTTAAGGTTTAGGCTGAATACTCTACTTTATGAATGATGAGGAAGATAGGCTCAAGATGCAAATAAAGGAATTAAAGACCAACAACTCTAAACTATAAAGCCATATTGTTGAATTAGAGGAGGCATGAGGAAAGGGCCCTTTGTTGAAGAGGCACTTGAAATTGTAACACCAAGTCAATAATACGAGGGACTATTAAGAAAAAAGTTGTTGGAGGGGGTTTAAGCGACAAGAGAAGAAATTCTTAAGTTTCACCCTAATTATGATCTCTCGTGCTTAGACTTTGCTAATGTTGATGATAAAGTCAGCAGTTGTGATAAGGAAGATGATCAAGATTTAGGTGCTGAGATTGATATGCAGGGTGATAACAAGACTCATGCCAAGGATCTTGGAGGTGACGATGATCTTCTATCTAAGGAAATCCCCTATGAGCGCAAAGAGAAATCCACATGTTCCTAAACCCCCTAGAACTAAAAAGGAAATATACTCTAATAAGGCTCCATCTTTCAATCAATAGAATGTCTCTACTCAATCTGAGAATAAATCATAAGATTGTTTCCCTTGTAATTAGTTTATCTTTTGTATGGACTGTATTTGGTTAAGTGGTTGAAAATTTAATGTTTTATTCGTTATTAATCTTACGCACATTTCTTTATGTGTAATTTAGTAGTTTAGCATGTTTCATTTCATGCATTCTACCATTTCTTAGCATATTTATTTCACACATTTATTTTCTTAACATGTTTTGTTTCACACACCTATCTTTCTCAACGTGTTTTATTTCACATGCAATGTATCGGATGCCTTTTATAAAGGCTATCCATTAGTCATTTGAGGCGTAGCATAATTGCTCAATTTGTGTCGTGAGATTGCCTATCAAAACATTCATGTCCTTTAATCCGTTGTATGGCTAAATTATAAAGTTTGTTAACCATGATAGGTCTAAACATTAAAAAAAAAATTAATTTTTTCAATGTAATTTGAACCATAAATGATAACCTGTTGATCATAAAACGATTAGGAAAAGAAACAAATGAAAGTTGGAACTTTAAATATAACACAATTGTTTTTTGAAACAACTAAACAAACGCAAATGCTCATAACATTGCAAAATTAATTAAAATAAAATTTCAGCTTCTCAACAATCCAAGTACAAGAGATCACTATTCTGCCCAACCTTTCTAGTTAATAGGCCCTCTTGCCAATGATTTCCCAAACCCTAACAAGGTCCTCCCAATTTGCATTAAGCTTCCTTTGCTTCTCCCATATGCCAGTCGCCTTTAGTTTATGGCCGACCAAATGTCCAAGCTGAAAAACCTTATGCTTTACCTTTCAATTAGAATACTTGGCTACCCTATGCTAATATGCTATAACTCTCACTTTCGCAACATCTCTAATTTCCTCAATAGTATCCAAATTTGTTGTTAAGCTGACTTGATTAGTTATCACATCAAAGTTTTGCATGCGTATACTCAGTAGGTCTAATTCAATCAACAAAACTGCTTCTATACCATACGCCAATCTAAAGGGTGTTTCTCCTATTGTAGTTTTGTAAGTAGTCTAGTATCCCTATAAAACATCCTGCAATTCATTAACTCATTTTCCTTTGGCTTGATTAACCTTTCTCCTCAAGTCATGTAAGATAATCTTGTTAACAACTTCTACTTTTCCATTAGTTTGATGGTGATGTGCAATTCAGGCAAAAGCCTTATTTCTCACAAAATGCTCAAAATTTGTTATTGTCAAATTGTGGTCCATTGTCCATGATTATAATAAATGGGACTCCGAATCTTGATATTATGAAGTTGAAGACAAAGTCTTCAACCCTCGATTCAGTTATCCTTGCCAATGCTTTAACCTTTACCCACTTCATGAAATAATCTACAGTAACAATGATGAATTGTCGTTAGGCAATGGACTTCAAAAATGGTTCGAGTATGTCTAATCCCCACTAAGCAAAAGGCCAAGAACCAATCAGGCAACATAATTCAGTAGAAGGTGCATGACTCAACACATCATGCTTTTGGCATTGTAGATAATGTTGAACAGCTGTTCTCACGTTATCTTTCATTGTCAACCAATAATAACTAAGTCACATTGCACAAACATATAATGTTTGTGCTTTCACATGATTACTGCATATACTGCCATATAGCTTAGATAACACTCGTTGGGCATCTCTCGGAGGGAGGCATCAAAGATAAGGTTGGGATATACCACGTCTGTACAGTTGATCATCTATCAATATGTAATTTGTAACTTGGTAAACCAATCTTCGAGCCTCTTTCCTATCATTAGGAAGAGCACCATCCGTTAAATAATCCATAAGGGGATCCATCTAAGACTTCTCTCTCAGGCAAGGAGCTAATTCATAGCTCTTTGGAATAATTGATAAGCTCTTATGCAGGAAAAACTCAATAAAGAGTTTATCACTCAAATCCAGAAATGCCATACTGACTAGCTTATATAGTTTGTAGGCAACAATGTTCTTACTCCTCGATATTTTATGAATTGAAAATGACTAAAATTCTTCTACGAGTGATCGTACTGTCAATAGGTACTTGCTCATTTCCTCTTCCTTCCCACATAACTTCCTTTGACTTGATTCACCACAAGCTACAAATAAGAGAAAACTTCGAGTTTCTTGACACCAACTTCCTTCGTGAGCTTGACTATAGCTATCAAGGCTTCATACTCCGCCTCATTATTGTTAGCCAAAAATCTAAATTTTAGGGCCTAATTGACCTTGGCATTATGGGATCTTTATAGTATAAGGCCCATTCCACCTCCTTCTCCAGTAGAGGAACCATTGACATAAAGATACCATATCGGTTTCTCAGCAATTTCCACACTATCCCCTTCACCCATAAACTCGGCCAGGAAGTCTACTAGTACTTGAGCTTTTAATGTCATTCTAAGTTTGTACTATACAACATAAGCACTTAGCTCCAAGGCATATTTCATCATCCTTCCCGAAGAATCTAGCCATTACAATACCTACCACAAAGGTTAATCGGTGAAGACTACAATTTAGTGGGGCTTCAAAATATGGTTTCAACTTCCTTGTCGAGAGAACCACTGCTAATATAAAGTTTTCAATTTCAGTATATCGATGCTCCAGTCTTTAAAAAACATAACTTACGTAATAGATTAGTTAATGCTTTTTGTCGTCAATTCAGACTAACATAGAGGAAGGTGCTCAGTAACTAATTGATAGGTATATATACAAATTTCTCTTGGGACAAATGTCGAGAGCATTGGAGGTGATACGAGAAATTATTTAAGCTCACTAAATGCCCTCTCACAATCATCAATCCATTTGAATCTCTCAGATTCTTTAGAATTTTAAAGAATTCTACATATTTGTCCGTGGTTCTTGATACAAAACTTTTAAGGGTAGCCATTCGCCCAGTGACTTATTGGACCTCCTTGACAATACAAGGAGATTCCATTTCTCTAATCACATCAATCTTTCTCAAGTTAGCTTCGGTGCTATACCGAGTGACCATGTACCTCAAAAACTTTCCCAAAGTAACACCAAAGATGCACTTTTGTAAATTCAGCTTCATGTTGTACCACCTCAAGGTAGTAAATGTCTCCTCAAGATCAATAAGATGCTGATCCTCTATTGTGCTTTTCACGATCATATACCTCAAAAACTTTGATGGATGTCTACCAACAAAGGTTTCCCTATCTTAGTCATCTTTTTAGGATCATCTCCCAATGAAATTTCCTCTATTTCATTTTTAGCATTGTCTATGCCAACTGACTTTCCTTCTAGATAAGTTTCCACTTGAAAAACTTGTTCTCACCTTAAAGCCCTTATGTACAAAGACCTAGCTAACTGTTGATCCCCTTTACATACACCAACACTCATAGGAGTGGGGAATTTAGATTTGAGGTGAGTAGTAAAAGGGACAATGCCTAATAAGCATTGACACGACCGTCCCATGATCATATTATACGAGGACTAACATTTGACAACAAGGAAGTGCACTTTGTCTTCTACGACATGCTCATCATTTCCAATTTCATTGGTATAGAGATTACTCCAATTACTTGAATGGGTTGATTGTTGAAGGCATACAAATCATAACTATAGGATCTTAGCTGTGCTTTGATCTTTGGTCTCATCTAATCAAAAGCATGTTGAAAAATAATGTCTGCCAAACTTCCAGTGTTAACGAGAATTTTCTTGACATCAAAGTTAGCAATTATCGCACTAATCATAAGTGCGTCATCATGCGGCCTTTAGATGCCTTCAAAATTTTCTTCCATAAAAGAAATCATATTGTGTATTTTGACCTTCTTTCATTGGATATTGCAAACATAATTAATGGCATTAGTCGAGCTCGAAGAGCATGATTGGCTTATAGCAAAAGGTCAACTAACAATAGTATTGATTATTTCATTAAGTGCTCTACTAGTGTTTCCATCTCTTACATCTTTCTTAGCTATAGTTGGTTAAGTAACATTCTCCTGGTCTTCTCATCTTCCTTAAGATGGCCACTCAATATTCTCAGCATCATGTGCCAGAAACTTGTGCAAATGCCTTCGCTGAATTGCATCTATGATGGTGTTCTTAAGTTGGATGTATTCGTCAATGTTATGGCTTTTGTCACAATGGAAATTATAATATTTGTTAAAATTTCACCTTAATAGGTTTCCTCTCATCCTTTCTAGCCATTGCAAAACACTTCTTTATCTACGCACTTCCATTAATATATCTAAAATTGGACAATTAACTGGTGTGTGGATAGAATATGTTAGAATTCATAGCCTTTTTTCTCGGATTTAGGACTTTGGTCATCATCCATTTTGAGCTAATCCTTCACACTCCTCCTCTTATCACTTTTCCTATCTCCTCTATTTTGATCGGCTTCTTGCCAAACCTTTATATTGTCCTCTTATCGAATGTATGATGTGGCTTTAGCTTTAAACTCAACAAAGGTTCTCGGCTTATTTTTGGTAAGAGACTTAAAAAAGTATCTCTAAGGTTTGACACCATCAATGACAACGTTAAAGGCTATACTCATGTCCAGTTCTAGAATTTGGACCATCTCAGCCATAAATCTAGCTAAATAATCTCTAATAGATTCATCTGATCTCTATTTTATTGTATTAAGGATTGAAGAATCCTAAACTAGAAGCTTACTTACAAGGAAGTGTTGGATAAAGACTTCTGCCAAATCTTTGAAACACAAAATTGTGTTCGACTTCAAGTGTTTAAACCATGTACTTGTTGCATTCCTCAATGTCGAAGGGAAAGCTTGGTAAGCTATGACATCACTCAAACTATGCAACTTAGCCAAAGTATGGTAGTACTCTAAATGATCTTCTAAATCTCTCATCCCATAATAGGTTTCAAACTGTAACAACTTGATGTGTCGTAATATAACCTCTTCCAAAATCTTTGGGATGAAAGGGCTTTTCTTAATTTAAAACTATTTACTCATTGTAATAAGGGTGCTAAAATGTGAGGGTCTAACATGGTGTACCTACTACAGTTGCTTACCTTTGTCATTTTTCTTGAGTGTAGGGGCTAAAGGTCCTATTGCGACTTCGGCTTACTTTTTCAACAATTCGGGTGAATAGAACGAGTCGTTGCTATTCTTGGCATTTTGATCACCGTGATCTTTGTTTTGATTTAGGTAGACATTATTATAAAGGAGATTAAGGATCTCTTCATGTTTTTGGCTTAGTTCCTAGTTTTCTTTGGCCAAGTTGAGGCAAAGTTACTCTAACTTAGCCAAACGTTATTCATCAGTGTGCTTACTTCCCCCCTTAAGGTGGTAGGATGAAGTACCAACAAATGCACTTTTAGTTAATCTTGTTTAAGCCACATGGATAGTTAGGAAAAAATAGACGATGCCAAATGTTATTAGGTGAGTTTGGATCAAGACATCGATCTTGCAAAGAAAGAGAAGGCTACAAGGTACCGAGGCCAATTTGGTACAACTAGCCTAATACAACGATTTTGATACCTAAGTCAGTGAATGAATATGGAAAAAGATTGAATAATAGCAGGTTCTTAGATATTTCTTACAGTGTTTCTTCTTCGTATTTATAGATGAATGTTAAGTGTCTGAAACAACAGTTAATGGAGTGATTATCAGGACATGTAGACGCCTCTTGATCAGGTACATTCATGAAATGTAGGAATAATGGGTAGTTATGTAATATAACTATGCCAAGTGATAAATATTCGTGTCACTTTCCTTAAATTCAAATAAGATATGGATCTATGTTACTAGACGTTAGTTAAGAATAGAGTTACTCGGCATGTTAATAGTCAAGTGGCCGAGTGAATGAAATTCAGCTATCAACAAAAGCTACTTGGGAGAATGCCGTGGATTGCATCCATTTTAGACATCTAGTAGGAGAGTTCTTTAGGAAGCGGAAAGTGATGGGGACATTGCTAGTTTCGGTGGGGGAGAATGTCACAGGCAATTTTCCCAAGCCTACTTTTCACTTTTGTACATCATGTAAAGAGGTTTATAATATGTAAAGCTCATGATCAAGGCTTGGTCTACTACTTTGAGTATTCTATAAGTGTTTAGATACATTGAACCTTGGTAAGTAAGGGTAAGCAGAGTAATGTAGGTGTGATTGTATAATAGCCATTAAATCAAATAGATCTTAATAGTCCAATCATGGAGGCCCCTTGTATATAAAGGGGTAACACCCACATTTGTAACCTATCTAAAGATACAAGTCTTATTCTTACTTGATTACTTCTTACTCCTCTCTAAGTAAGTGCATTCCTGTGTATTCTGGTGAGTAAAGATGACTTATCCTCTCGAGAGAGTACTTGGAGAGTCTAAGTACTATACGTAAGAGCTAATAAACACTCTATACATGACACTCGCTGGATACGTATATGCATAAGGGAGAGAGAGGGTCTAATCCTTTACCTAATGGCTTCTTACACTATTTATGGTTTAAGAAGGGTATGACTACTTGGATACGTGGAGATCAAGGGTTTGCTCGTACCAACAGTTGGTAAGCAACACATGCAACGGAGATAATAAGGTACCCCTAGAGAATGGTTAGCCTTAACCACACTTACTACCACATCTATGATCCGAGAGTCTAAGATTCTTAAGGGCTGTCGGGTACACCAATTGTACTACAAATGTCAAATGGTAATTAATGAGCTATAGCTAGGTGCTAATGCTAAAGACAAAAGAGGTGTAAAGATGATATGAGACCTACAAATGCCTGGTTGAGGATAAGCAAGGTCCTAAAGGCTCACAAGAATGTCGCTACCTTGGCTTGCAAAAATGCACTTGCCTGCTATAGCCAAACTGAGTAAGTATAGCTTGACAAGCTTGGTGCTCGGAAGTGAGCCTGCTTGGATGGGTTATTGGGGTGCTAAAGACAAAAGAGGAGAAAAGATACTAGGAGGCCTACAAGTGCTCAATTAAGGATGAGCCAAGTCTTAGGAGCTCACAAGAATGTCCTTGTTTAGGCTTACAGAAATGTCTTCGCTTGCTGTGCTTGAGCCAATTGGGCATAACATAACAAGCTCAGTACTCGGAGGTAGGCCCACTTGGATGAGTCGATAGGGTGCTTGCAATTAGAGCATTCAAGCAGGTTGCAATACTTGGTGGAAAAGGAGTGCTTATATGTATATTCTATCACACTCCGAAAAGGCAGAATTGTAATAGTCTCGTTGTACAAACTATTCTGGGATAAAAGCTAACCTTATAATCACTATCTAAAACCTAATCTATACAAGACATCCATAACTAATCTACTTTGAAGTAAACAGTTTATAAATTAAATAAGTTCTTTACCTAAGAAAGTATGGAAATATATACATACACTAAGATTCAAGTACTACAAATGATGTTTATAGGGTTTTATTGTCCTATACTTCCTAAGTAATACATTATTTGAAAATGAAAGATTCTAAATAAAAGCTAGGACCTTAAAGTTATATCTGTGCTTTAGATATATTTCCTCACTCTCTAAGATCCAGTAGTTGCTAGCTTTAAGGTAATTATAAGTTGCTATATATTTCCTCACTCCCTAACATCTATAAAGATGTAAGCAACCACAGCTCAAAAAGTTGAGACAAAGACTCAAAACTATACATCAATCACAAACAAGGTTACCAACCAATTTAGCTAGGTGCAATGCATGTTTAAGCAAATGCCATTGTACGATATTGTCTAGCTTATTGTAAGATTAGAGAAATTATACACCACTCTAATCCGAGTTAAGGAGTTTCTATTAATGTAACAGCTTATTACTAAACCTAACTTGTGCAATACAGATACTGCTCCTCCCGTGACTAACTTCGAACCATTGACTTCACCTTTACTGCAACCTCCTCACCCATCACTTAGTTTGACTAAAGATGAAGAAGGGACCAATTATACTATTCAACGCTATTCCTTTTGAAGGGTTTGGTATTTAGCCAAAAAACCCTAGGTTTCCCTTAATGAGTTACTATACAGGTTCGATTTATGTTTACAAGTCATATATTTGGTTAAATCCAGTTTAAGGTGATCAATCATTTTAGACAAATCACATGATACAAGTTAAAGTCACACATCAAAATCAAATCATCAGCTCAGAACAAGCACATGCTCATAGTTAATTATCTAACAAGCACAATCAAGTACAATTTTAAGCCTCCGAGAACTACAAATTAGTACTTCGAAATACAGTGACATATTAATTCCAACTTATCTTGACTCCTCGCTTACTCACTCGAGGTGCGACTCGTATTGGCCATCCACTTCTCTCCTCCACTTTCCTTATGAGAAAATCTTACATTTTTCATATAATTATTCTGATTTAAGTTTCCTACTGGATTTATTATATATTCCTATTATTATCACAATATCAATTTTAATATAATATTTTCTTACTTATTAATTTCTTATACATACATATTACACATTATCACCTAATATGTCCATAATATACACATCTAATATTTCTATAACTTCAAATATCATCTCTTAACATCAACTAACATCTCAAAATATCTAAATTCATCCCAAATCAAATTTCTCACCTAATTATCCTAAATTACAAAATTAACTTAAAATTTATCATTTTTACCTATTATATATTTACTACAAAATACCCTAATAATTACATCTAACACTCTAAATGTTACAAATAGTATACTCCATCAGATTTCAACATCCCAAAATATAAAATTATACATTACATTAGTAATTATCTATTTAATTACCTAATTAACCCAAAATTATCCATTTTATGCATCATTTTAAAACCTAAAAATTATCTAAAAATTTCAAAAATTTATTTTTGAGAAAAGGCTTCATAGCACTATTCTACATCACCTAAGTATATACAAAAATTTTGAGTCCAAAACTACACTCTTAAGTCTATTTATTTCTAATTTAAAACATGCTTAATTTTGCATGATTTCTTAAGTATCATATATTTTTAGACATAATTAAATCAAAGTGGTATTTTTCCTTAAATCTATATATGTAAAAACATTAGAATACCAAATTTCATAATTTTATAAGCATGCTTAGTATTTTTAACAAAATAGGAAAAATCGAAAGAAAGATTGAACGCATCGAAATAAGTAGCTCTGGCCACCAATAGTAGCCACAGGTGCATCGACCAGTCCAGGCACTACCACCACCCTGTGGTAGTGGTAGTTATCGTCCACTTTTAGGTTGCTGTCGAGCGGTGGTTTCCTTCTACATCCCCGATTGCACAGATTTCTTGTAATTTTTGCAATTAAACCCTAACCCTAAAATTTTCGACTCTCTCTAATTTTTCTACTCTCCCAACTAACAAATAAGCTTCTATAAAATTTTAGGTATTTATAAAGGTCTTGGGAATTTTTTATTATTAATTTGAGGTGACATTTTCTTTATCTCTTCTTTTTTTTTTTCACTATCTATCTACTGCATTTTAATTGGTTAATTTTGTTTTCTCTATTTCCAAGTTGCCACACCTAAGTAACTAACTATAGGACTTACACATTCGTTGATGGACTCATAGTAGCCAACTTGTAAGCAAGGCCTCAAGCTAAACGAAAATTAGGTATAAAACACTTTCCATCCAAAATCCTTTCCTTCGTCCCCCAAACAATGGAAAGTGCCTTGAAAATTATACTTTCCATCCACTTCTCTCCTCCACTTCTAATTCTTTCCTCCATCCCAAACATAGTGTTATTATTCAAACACAAGAAAAAGAATCAAATACTCTCACATTTTTTTTTTCTTCAATATTCTTTTCTCTTATATTATTTCCTTTTATATTTTTTCTTATTTGCTTCTTTCCTCCTTCCAAACAAAGTGTTAAACATTTTTCTCATCATATAAAATGAGATATCATCCATATGAATATAACCAGAGCAAGTTTAGGATGTGTTCAACTATCCTAGCATTCATCTTATTACCTATAAGGTATTCTAAAACCTGTCCAAAACCTTATAAGATTTTGACGATGTTAGTTGAAACCTATTCAATAAGTTTAGTAGGAAATCCAATTCCTGAACCTAAACACTGTTTTCCTCTTTTCTTTTCTTTTTTTTTTTTTTTCTTGTTAATGGTAGGTTATGTAAATTTAATTACATAAATTAAATAGGAATGGAATTTAAAGGTTAAGAAAAATAAAGTATAAAAAATCTATAGATGCAAAGTAGTACTACAAATCATCAATAGAATGTTAAACTAAAACTTACACAAATTAAATTTATTTATTTAGTTTTTTCTGATCATTAGTTTTTATTTCCTATAATATATATTATTTAAATTATTTTTTACTTAGTAATGCATTTCTCAACGAGTATTTTCAAAAGCCCAAAGTGTTATAAGGTTTTTAAACATCTCTTAAAAACTATCCAAAAATATTATCGAAAAATATCTTATAAAATTTTGATGGGAGCGACAGATCGTAAACTTTCTTACAATGCACCTAATTAGATCCCTTATCATCCGATGAAGTAATACCATTGGCGGATGGAGTCCGGAAACATCATTTCTTAGACAGAAAAAGAAACACATGTTTCTCTTACAGCTGACCCGAGGGAAAAAGCGATGATATTGGATCGCAATGGACGGTGGAGATGCTTCCCAACACCGAGACCAAATCGTGCCACGTTGGATAAGACAGAACCATCATTACATCCACATCGACCACGTGCAGCACTTTCCATTTTCTCCCATTGAAATCCTAAAACTAATTATGCGGGACCCACTTGGATGCAAATTAATGCTGGAGACTCCCTCTCTTTTCTAGTCGATTCCCTGTCTCCATCTGCCATTAGGCAACATTTCATCCGACGGCTCGATATATGAACCGGCTACTGAGTTTTTTATTCTATTTTATTTTTATTGCAAATACTGCTAAACATTGATTTTAGTATATATATATTAATAAAATTTTAAACCTTAGAAATATTCATCTAAACATAATTCATCAAAATTTAAGGAATTTTAAAATTATATTTATACCCAGATCAAATTTTGAGTAAATTATTTGCATTTTTTTCCTTTTTTTCCACAAAAGAATAAAACCATAAATCAAGCTGAATCCTTTTTATTTTTTTATTTTTACTAATTCGCTTCAAAAAAGTATAAGATTGAGTCAAATAATAATTTATGGTTGTCTCCGTTCAATAAATCATAAAACCAAATTAAGCTGATTTAAAAAATAAAGAAACCCTTTTACTTTTTCTACAAAAGAAAAAACTACATATGGAGTATCATATTAAAACATTATCCTTATTGATATTATTGGAGCCAAAAGTGTATATATTCACCTCCATATCTTGCAACACATAGTTTTTCAAAAACAACAATTGAAGCAACATGGTAAGTTACAAAAATAGTTGTAATTTCATTTTATGTAAGAATTTATAATGAGATAAACAATACATATAAGTAATCCATATTTGACTTGAAGGTGATGAAGAAATAAAAAAAATATGTTTTTCTATTAGAACTATATTATGAGTAATTAAGTTGTCTAATAAATTCTTATTGATGTATTATTCTTAATCTTTAGGGGTGTTAGAATTGGTTTCAGCGTAATCACTTTAATACCTAATTTAAAAAGATGATGGAAAGATTATGTGTATCGTGAGAGAAAGTGTATGAGTGTTTAGAATGAGACTGTTTCATTCATTTACTAAGAAGGTTTTATACATTATTTATAGAGAGATGGATGAACTAGATAGGGAAGGTAAATAATGTTGAGATCTCTTTCTTAACTCTAGATTTTATGAAGAGAATGTTAGGGATTGATTTACCTTATCTATCATGCTTTTCCTATCTATCTTCATTTGAATCGTCAACTCATCTCAGCAAACTTGTATAAATACAAGACAACCTAAGGCTAAGCTGGATGACCTTAAGTTGAGTTGGGTGATCTAGAGTTGAACTAGGTGACTTAGGCTTGAAAGCCCGCATTCTAAGCAAGTCACAAAATTGATTTGACAAACCTAAGCTTAGAAGCTTATGTTCAAAATATCCTATCAATAATTTTAATTACTTTAGATACTAAGAAAATAGGTACATAGCCTTTATTATATTATATAAATAAGGTGATCAAATATAGCAGGTAAACTTTCTTTTCTTGTCAAAGTCATTGTACTTTAGCGATATCACCACCGGTCTTCCATTGGAATGAATTAGGATTTGAATCCCCCCTCTTACAAATTGTAAATAAGGTGATCAAATATAGTTAGTAAATTCTCTTTTATAGCTAAGGTCATTGTATTTTAGTGGTATCACCACTGATTGCTCATTAGGATTCGAATTCTCTCTCTTTTTGAATTGTAACATAGTTAGCCGAAAAAAAAAAGAAAAAAAGAAAAATCTCCTTTCTTAAAATGAGAGATGTAAATACCTAATAAAGGTTTACTAATTGTATGTATTTTCGTTGATTCGTATTATACCTAATGAAAGTTTACTTTTTGTATGTATTTTGGTTGATTTGTATTTTCTATTTTGATTCCAATCAATTTTCAAAATTTTGGAATATTTTCTTCTCCCTTATCATGACTTTAAAGGTAGCGTATTATAATATATATATATATATATATATATTTTAATGGGTATGACATTTTTCTATCAAGTAATTTCACTTGAATTATATATTTCGTAATTTAATTTTGGTTGAAATCATAACTACAATCAAACGGCTTTTATGATTTGAAAAATCCATCAAACTGAATGATCATTTAATAGAAGAAGAAGAAGAAGAAGCCTCAGCCGTACTTTGCAATTTCATATGGTTGGATGGACAATCCAGATCGAACAATATCATGCCCATACTAACATAGTGTAATCTACTTTTAAGCTGTTTCTAATAATCGAATAGAAATTATTATAACATTAATTATACATTTCACGAGCAATATTAATTATTCAAATGAAAAAATCCATCTAAATAGTGCATTGGAGAATATTTGTAAGTAATACGATGTTTTGACATTGTAATTCGATATGTAGATTTCATTTTACAAGTTCTAGAAATTTTCATAAATATATATTTTATAATCTAACTATATCCATTTATATTTGATATAAATAGATATTTTATAATCATATACCAAGTAAAGTCCATTTTCATGTATATGTGATTGTGACAAAATCACTATCAAAACTTTACATGATCTTTTACACCTAAAATTTAAAATTACTAAATTTGTTATAGCTAATTGAATTTGAACGTTCACTGGTCAAATTTCACTCCAGAAGTTTAAATTTGCTAAAGTTCCTTCCTAATGGAACTTTTACTCTTTAAATTTAATATATTCCATAAATAACAAGGCAAGCATTTGATGGTAAAAAATAGAAATTAGAGGTAAAATAGTAAATTTAATACGTAAAATCACAACTAAATATGTCATTTAGTAATTTAATATTTAGGTATAGACTAAAGAAACACAAAAAATTTAGATAATAATTTTAATATAGTCTCGATCTATATTCATTTTACCACTACAATTATATTTAGCATACAATTTTATTGATGAGTGCATCATAATCTCTGTTTAACCAAACTTAATTTAGAAACATGCAATTTTAGAACCCAGTTATACATATAGCAGGCTAGGTACATGCAATGAAATGTGTTTCCTTATATTCCTAAAGAAAGTGACCAAGACTACTTAGTATATCAAGATCACTATATATATATATATATATATATATTTGTGTTATATATATGTGTATGTATATATATGTTTTGTAAAAGAATGCTTTAGCCATCCTCTGGGGGACTCTAAAATGAAACTAACACCCTTATAAGCTTGATAACTTTTTATTCTTTGAAAAAAAAACACGTGACAAAAATCTCAAAACACTTAATATAATTATCTTTTTAAATATCATCATTGTCCCATATATTATATACGATATCAAGAATTGTTATTATTATTATTACTACAGTCTTATTCAATAGATACTAAGCATTTGTTAAAGATATAAGAAAGACTTTATATGTTTCAACAACGATTATAAACTTAATAAATGTTCATAAAACATCATTAATATTACCCTATGTTGCATGGGGACATTCATGCACCTGTTAATTCAACATTTACCCTATGTTGCATGGGGACATTCAAGCTCCTGCTAATTCAACATCTTACCTTTGAAAGATTTGTAGAATAGAAATCTTGGTGGTAAAATGATAGATGAAACAATCTGAGACCCTTAATACAGGCATTATCGGGAGCTCGATGTTGGCAGTTAGAGCCTAGAGTCCCGACGCAAGCAAGCGTCCAACTTTCACAAGCAAGCCCACCATAATCCGCTAGCTGCATGTGGCCCACTTGCATTCACAGTTTCTAAGGATGACGGATCGCCATAATCTTCAGCCCATGAAAAAACGCCTACAGTTAGTAAGATAAACGCCGCAATGATGTGCATCGGCGTTAAATTCAAATCCAGAGAAAACGTTTTTTTTTTTTTTTTTTCTTTGGGGTTAAAAAATCGAAAGAAAACATTACAATATATATATAATTATAATAGAGCTAATCCTTTTTTAATAAGAAGTTAATAGAAATTTTTATATGCACTTTATATAGTTTATCATCGAGATTTTCATTATTTGAAACCTTATACCCTACTCACACTTGAAACAAAATATGGCCATGTCCAAAATGTAGTTATCCCAAATATTGAAGCAAATATCTAATTGCAACAATTGATTTACTGTCTGTTGGCTTTTTCGCACTCGGTTGGATGTACAAAATAAGGAAGCATGTAATTTTCAATAAGAAAGCACGTAACTTATAGTGTACTGATTATACATTTTCAATATATTTTTTTTCCAGCAACATATATATCTTTTCGTTAAAACGATACGTATGTTTTATGATCATGTTGAAGCATTTTGTGCCCAAAATCATAAATAAGGAGAAAGCATGTTAATTCTATAATATACATATTTGTAAGACTTTGAATTAGGTGTCCTATAGTTTGTTACATATCTTTAACATCTACTAATACATCAGACGTAAATAGCAATTATCACATTAAGTGTAAATATCTACTAAAATCCCCAAAATATCTATTATAATCTTCAAATAATCTTAATAAAATTTAATCTTAAAATAAATCAAAGTAACTACTAGGTAAATTTCATAAAATACTAAATAAGAATTTACTATGTGTAAAATAAAATCCTAGTTATCTAACTCAAAAATTTTTCTCATAATGAAATTTCCAATCGCTACTCCCATCTTAAAAAACTCAACGATTGAATCCAAACCCATTAAACTTTATAATTTCTACTCGAGTACTAGCACCTAAAAGATATAACGGATTAGTCAAAGCTTAGTATAAAATACAAAAATGTACACGAGTAAACAATAATGATTATATCACTCACACGAAACTAGCAACTAATATGTAGCAAATACTAAATTATCTTTTATTTTAGGCTTGCATACAACACATATTGCAATCATATATATCTGTTAAGTCTCTTAATTTAGTTTTAATGATAACAAAACATGTGATAAGTTGTCATTAATATGTTTATGAAGCGTATAGATATATCATGATATAACATTGATTAATTCTAAAATAAATCACAATGAAAAAAGGTTAAAATGTGTTTAACAAGTGTGTAGGTCAATTTTAAAATAAAATCAATTTAAGGAAGAAAATTAAATTTGAAATTATGCTAATCAGAATATATGTCAAAATACATGTCAAAATGCGTATTAGAAAGTAGATCAATAACAAAACAATACGGATTGTGTACAAAATCGAGATCAACTGCTATCTAAGCTATTTTCCGAATAATCTATACAAGTAAAGTTGAAAAAATATATAAAAGGCCTAGCTCCACTTTATTAGGCATATTTGGATAATGTGCTTAATTTCGTTCCATTAAAGTTAGGTTTAATCCATGGGGATTTTAAGTTAGATTAATTTAAGTACACTCAAGAATCAAATTTGTGGAATGTTTAATTAAGGTTTGATTAATGTATTTTGGAAAGAAAGTATTCTAACATTCTTAGCAAGGTTAGTTAAGTTTTGAATACATTAAGAACATTAACTATAAAAGGATTTGCTGCATTAGTATTGTATATCAAGTTTAAATAAAATTTAAATCTTTTATGAGGATTTATTGGATAAAATTATGCTTGAAAATTTAAAAATTTCGTATAGATTTTTGCAACTTATTGTGTCGATAATAATTTAAGAACTTCAAGACATTTTGATGTAGATAAGATTGAATATTGTGAATAACTTTAACAGATTTTTTATGAGAGTTTTATTTCAAAATTCAAATAAGAAGTGATGAAGCTAAGGGATATTAAAAAAAAAAAAACATGCAGATTTTTTGAAGAAATATTCTTAGAATTTAAATTATGAATATATGGTGGAGATTTATGAGAAAATTTAATTTCAAAATTAGTGGGATAAATTTATATGTGGAAAGGATAAGTTTTGAGTATATTTTCAAGCTTTTTGGTGGAGCTTATTAAGTAAAAAATACAACAGATATTTTTGGACAAGTTTTTTAGGATATACAAGGAGATATATATTTTCCAAACTTGGTGAAGTTTATCACTGTAGTAGCATTTAAATTAACATCATAAGTGAAATTCAAATTTAAATTTCAAGGATAACTACATGAGAGATTTTCTCTATTGGTTACAAAGAGGTTTAGTCAAGATAACAATAAAAGAAGATGTCTCCATATCTTTTTCAACTAGCCATAATTTTTACTGTTACACTTAAGATCAATAGAATATAAGTTGAGCTATTGATAAAACAGGGGTATATATTGAGTTCAAATCCAATTTTCAAAAATTCTCTCTATACAGACTATTAGAAATTGTGTTAGAAACTAAGTGAAAATAGTTTTATTATTTCATTGTTATTGCATTTGTACAAATGTTGTAAAGTGTTATTTGATTGTATTGTCTCATTTTCTTTGTAAACATTATTGATAGTGTAATTGAGTGAGTGTGAGGCTAAGGAGCTTTCTGAGTCTTGTCTTTACCCTAAGGAGAGCTAGTGACATAAGATAGAGAAGCAATTAGATATCCTTATAACCTCTGATTGATTTTTGTTTAGTGAAAAGATTAGATTAGTGAAACAACACCAGTGAAGAGGACCAAGTCACCAATAGTGGAGCTGGAAGAAAGCAATAACTAAAAGGCTAAACTTCTATGATCACCTCATCTTCTTTCTCTCTACTCTGTTTAGTTTCTAATTTTTATTACTTATGTTGTACCTAAAGTTAAACAATCAATTTTCTACTACTTGTCACATTATTTAAGCTATTAAGAGGGGAGTTGTTTAAAAATTGAAAAAGTTTCATTTTTGTGAAAGATATTAATTCACTCCCCTCTTAATATCTTATACGTAAACGATAACATCTAACTCTAAACTTAGAACCTAATGCCTAGAGTAACTCATGACTTTGATAAAGCAATATATATATGTATGTATGTAGCTGTATATATAAAGTACCATATAATATTAGTGTGGTTCTTCCCTAGTACCTTAGAAACTGAGTAACTAGTATACCTAGGAGCTCAATTATCACTAAAACTTACCAAGGCGAATTTAAACTGAAATGAGAACTTCGAGATATCGAAGACAATTATAGGAAAATGGTCCACAACCCAATAAGAGTAGTTGACGCAAATCTGCTCAGAGGATGTAACTCGCTAACAACTATAACACGACTTGACACCACACTTGATATGACACATAAGTTGATGTCAAGGTTTACCCGCCACTAATCTCGAGCTGCTCAGCAAGATTAGATAAGAGTGTGTGAAATATAAACTTGGAGAGGGTTATCCTACAAGAACAGAATATTCAGTATTAAAAATATAAGTTATCTACGACTTACAAAGAAAAGGACTATTTATAATAAGTCCCTAGGGCAGCAATACTAATAATGAAATTACAAGAAAGTATATATAAAAAGGAGATTCTTAATACATATCAAAAAGGGTAAAAAGGACAAAAGACCAAAAAAGGAAAAGTAGTATAATGTTAGACAAGGTAGACAGGTGGTAGTGTAACATTGGTCCTATACGAATATTCTCTGAGCACAGTAGGCAAGAGGGGTCAAAATGTTACGGTAATAAAGGGGTTGGGATGAGAGGGCTAATTGCATGCCGAGAGAAAACTATTTGGCCATTTAAGTGAGTCTCTCATCACTCAATAGGAACTTCTCAACAGTGGTGGGTTGGCTTACTCAGCATAGGGTACTTAGTAAGGGAATGGTCAACATCATCACTACCGAGTGTACAGATCCATATATGCTAATTAGGGGAGCTCAAGGAGTTTAGCCACATTCTTTCGGCTTAAACTTTCTCATCATTAGTAGGTTGACAAGAGAGAATTCGTCAGGTAAGGGATTAGAGTCCTTGGAGCCGTACGCAAGTAATGGGACTGTTGGTCGATAGTTCATCAGTTCCTCAAGGTTGTAGAAGATTTGCCTCCAAATCTTGATCTTTATCATCATTGGGCACGTATAGAGTTAAGTTGGTGATGTTAAATGTGGTAGATACACCAAGACCTTCTAGTAGCTCAATCTCATAGGCATTATGATTAATGCACCTTAAGATCCTGTAGGGGCCATCCGCTCTGGGAGATAATTTGTTCATCTTCTTGCTAGGAAAGCGTTTCTTGCTAAGATGGATCCAAACAAGGTCCTTAGGGGCATAAACAATTCGTTTCCTTCCGTGGCTTCCCAATTCCTTCTGTTAGGCCATAGTTTTGGCCAATTGATCAACAATTCTTTGATGCAACCTGTGAAATTTCTCGACATGCTATAGGCTAGATTGACTTTCCCCTTATGTAGTCAGATTATTAACTAAGTCCAAGGGTAGGTTCGGGTTAAGTCAATAAACAACCTCAAATGGTGATGTTCTAATGGAGCTATGAGTAGAGCGATTGTAGGCAAATTCAATGATGGGCAGGCATAAATCCCAGTCACGAGAGTTCTTTCCAATGGTGGCATGTAAGAGATTACCAACGGTTCTATTAACTACTTCAGTTTGGTTGTCTGTCTGGGGGTGGCAAGAGGTACTGAATAGGAGCTTAGTGTCGAGGTTCCTCTATAAGGTCTTCCAAAAGAAGCTCGTGAATTTGAAATCACAGTCAAACACAGTACTCCTTAACACTCCATGCAATAGCACAATTTCTTGCAAAAAGAGGTCAATAATGAATATGGCATCATTAGTTCTATAGCAGGGGATAAAATGGCCTATCTTACTAAACTGATCGACCACTACCATGATTGAATCGTGTCTTCTCGACATGTAGGGAAGATCGAGCATGAAATCCATGCTTAAATCGATCAACGGATACTCAAGAATTGGTAGGGGTGTGTATTCTCCATAGGGTTCTTTCCTCCCTTTTGCATACTTACATACCTTGCACCTCTCAAGTATTCGATGCACATCCCTCATCATCTTAGGCTAGTAAAAGTGCTCCTTCAATATCTTAATCATCCTCTTTTCCCCAAAATAGCCAACTAGACCCCCAACGTGAGCTTCTTGAACTAGTAGCTTTCCCTTGTAGAACCACTTGGCACGTAAATCTACTTTCCCTTCATCAAGAACCCCTCACTTAAGTAGAATCCATCTATAGCTCCTCTATCACTGCACTTGACTAATAAAGGCCTAAAATGCGAGTCATGCTCATATCGATTAAGTAAAGTGCCAAATCTAAGCACTTTAGCTTGCAATGTCGTAATGAGGACATGACAGCGAGAAAGTGCATCAGCTACTATATTGGTGCTTCCTTTCCTATACCTGATGACATAGCAAAAGGTCTCCAAAAACTCGACCCACTTGACGTGACGCCGAGAAAGCGTCTGCTACTCACGAAGATGCTTGAGAGATTCATGATCCAAATAGATAATGAATTCTCTTGGCAACAGATAATGTTGCTAGTTTTGAAGTGTACGGACAAGAGCATAGAACTTCTTATCATAGGTCAAGTAATTCAAGGCAGCACTTCGGAGTTTTTCACTAAGGTAGGCAATGGGTCGGCGCTCCTACATAAGGACAGTACTAATGCCGATGTTAAACACATCACATTCAACCTCAAAAACCCTCTTGAAATCTAGTAGGGTGAGTATTAGAGCAGATGTCAACTTACACTTTACATCTTCAAAACTCCTCTAAGCCTTTTCTGTCCATTTAAACTCAACATTCTTCTCAGCCAATTCAGTCAACAGCGCAGTTACAGAGTTGAAGTTCTAGATAAATCTTTGGTAGAACAAAGCTAGGCCATAGAAGCTCCTAACCTTGGCTGTACTAGTCGGCGTAGGCTACTCATTAATAGCTCTGACCTTTTCCTCATCAACTCAAACTCTACTCCCTGAAACGACATATTCGAGGAATATAACGTTGTTTTGACAAAACATGCATTTCTTTAAGTTGCCAAATAATTTCTCTGCATGGAGTATGTTAAATACCAATCTCAAATATTCAACATGAATGAGAAGGTCAGCACTATAGACCAGAATATTGTCAAAATAAACCACAATACATTTGCCTATCAATATTCTGAGCACATGATTCATGAGCCTCCTGAATGTACTTAGCGCATTAGTTAAACCAAACGGCATGACCATCTACTTAAATGCACTATCTCGAGTCTTAAAGGCTATTTTTCATTCATCTCTTGGTCTCATTCGTATTTGATGATAGCTACTCTTTAAATCTGTCTTCGAAAAGATGCATGCACCATGCAACTCATCAAGCATGTCATCCAACCGTGAGATTAGGTATCGGTACTTAACAGTAATCTTATTGATGGCATAGCTATCAATGTATATCCTCCATGATCCATCTTTCTTTGATACTAGCATGGTTGGGATGGCACATGGGCTCATGCTCTCATGGACATATCTACGATCTATGAACTCATCAACTTGCTTTTTCAGCTCAGCTACCAGTTCAGGATTTAGTCTATAGGTTAGACAATTAGGTAAGGCTACTTTAGATTGAAGATCGATGCAATACTCAATTCCTTCAAGGGAGGTAATCCTTTCAGCATCTTGATAGGGAAGAGGTCAGCAAATTCTTAAAACAGCTGTTGCACTTCGGTAGGTAAGTTCTCGGTCTCTTTAACCTCTAAGAGTCTCCTGACCAAGAGGAGTACATAGTCCTCGGCCTTGACCTCTTGTGCAAACTAAGCTCGAGAAATCACTAAGGACTTCCGCTGTAGAGATCTAACAACCTTTTCCTAGGCTTCTTGCACTTCTTCAGGACTCATAGGTGTCAATATAACTTTCTTCTCATCCTTTTGAAACATGTTAATGTTTCTATACCCATCATGTAATACCCTCAAGTCAAATAGCCATGGTCAATTGAGTAATATGTGAGATGCACTCATGGGGAGGACATCACACATCACCTCATCCCTATACCCATCACCAATAGTAATTAGCACTCTGACTTCCTCAAAAACGTGTAATCATCCTTTCTCATTCAGCTAGTGAATGTTATACAGCTTGGGGTATGGAGTAGTCGACAATTTCATAGCTATAACTACCCCTTATATGATGATGTTGATATAACTCCCTCTGTCAATGATCACGGTACATAGTTTGCCATTCACCCAATAATTCATATGAAAGAGGTTCTCTCTTTGCTCATTTTCATTAGCCATAAAAGTATTGAGAGATTGCCGAACAACAAAGCAATACTCGGCTTCACCCTTAGGGGGTATCTCAGCCTCCTGATCTTTCTCAAATTCTTCTAGCATCCGATTGGTTGCCACTTCTTCCTCTCCTTCACTCACACTTTCTACTTTAAACTAGGGCTTGTCTCCCTTTATGGTCATAACTCGGTGGTTCGGACATTGACTAGCCACGTATCCATTGCCAAGGCATTTAAAACATTTAATTTCTTAGGTTTTCCTCCCAGAACTCTGACCCTGGTCTCTTCAGATCTCAGGTTTCTTAGTCTTGCTCTTACCTCAGCCTTCGTCTAATCGACTTGGTATGTGACGTCGACATTCCATACCAGGTTCCTATCTGGTATTAAAACCTAATACATTTATATAAAAACTCATCATATATTAATGCTTAAAGGGAAACTAAAATCATAACCTACAAATATAGTTTTAAATTTGGATTCTTTGTGTTAATTAGACCTTTTAGACATGGGCCTTTTATGGCTATGTCAACCTAATATGGCTTACGATATAAGATGTACCCCCTGAAGACTTAGTCTTCCCCTCGTAGCCGATTTCAGCCTAGTCCATTAGGCAACCTACCCAACAAGAATGATTACCAACAACTAAAAGAATATAGATAAGGCTAACAACTAAGTCAACAACTACCTCCTATATTTGTGGAACACATCAGATATCGTGGCTCTACTCTCCTGTACTTGCGGATATGGCTTCTACCTACTTACTCCTCTTCAACTGCAAGCTTTACTCCTCTATAAATATAAGGCCATCACCTAATGGTAAACCACTTTGCAATTTATGTACTTGAGCTTACATTCTGTCTTTAAGTACTCTTACTCTAGTCAAGCATACGCTTAACTTAAGTATTAGAGTGGCCACGCTAGACAACACCCCGATGCCCCCTCACTGTCCTTTGTTTTGTAGGCTCACTAACTTACACAAAGCCCCATTTCTTCCTTAATCTATATTGGCAAATATTCTGAGATGACACCTGGTATTTTAGACTTAAGGAGAACTCTTTACAAACTACACTCCACAACAATCTACATTAAAACGTATGGTCAAGGTTTAACCTACAAATAGGTTATATACTAAGCATCTATTATTTTCTTAGTGATATACTACCTTATTTTAAATAACCATTAACTAAAAAGTATTAACTTATTGTCTAACACCTAATATAACTATCTATTACCATTTATTAGATAGATAACAATGTATAAAAACCATCTTATAATTAACTTATAGTAATAAAATCTAATTCAATATAATTGACTAACTATTTTAACAATCTTATTCTGTTATAAACAACCTATTAACTTGTTAGTACCCTACAATTATATGAAATTCTAAGTTTTAATTACTTTCTAGTACTTAAATTAGTTAAAGGCCATTAACTTTCATCAAACAAATTAATTATAGATTATTAACTTTGTTAATTATGTCAACTTATGTCCTTTTATCATTTAGATTTATTAAGGTTATTAACTTTTTATTAATTAAGTTATAGGTCATTGATTAAGGTTAATCACTAACTCATAACTATTTTAGTCATAAGGTTTAATTAACTTAAAATGATTAAATTAATATATGTTATACATATACATATGAATGTTTATATGTGCTATTATATATCATCATTATTTTATTATTGTTACTTTATCACTTACTTTTGTATTCTTATCATCACTTACTTAAATCCACATATATGTCTACACATAAACATTTAATCCTTTTTATATACTTATATAGAATATATAAATACACATGTCTTACACTAATTATTATGACTAGCATCAATGTTGAGATTTTATTGTCATTGTTGAGACGTATTGTTTAGATAACATTATAATTGTTATTGTAATTAACTAATTGAATTTTCTTCTTGAAAATTCCAATAACTTTCCAAAAAATTTTCAAACACTTCTCTAACTTCATCTCTTCTCCTCAAGCTCACCTTAACACAATTTGCTCACATAGATTTTAATTTGTTTGACCATCTTTTCAAAAATTTTAAATAATCAAATACATGATTTAATGAGTCTTTGATACTTACTTATTTCCTTGGAAACTCTTGTACCCACAATATTATCAAATGCGAAATAAAGGTTTCGATCTTAGAGATCATTCAAACACTTTTAGGATTACTTCCCATCTAAGCCTTTAAATCAAGTTATGTTAAATCCTAAAAAATGAAGTTCAAAATCCTTCGTCAAAACTTAAACATGAATACATAATACACAAAAAGTTCTATCCTTTAGTTACTCTTAGAAAATGTTTTCCTAGTCATAATCAAATCTTAAAACATTAACTTACCATGTTTTCCAATTAATCTATGAAACCCTTCATTGCTTTCAACAGATCAACTTAGGTTTGGAGTTGTGTTAGGGAACCCTCAATTAAATTTGTACAAGCATATTAAAATCCACAACTTTACTATAAAATTTCTTAACTTATCTTAATCCTTTAGTGACTTGAAAACAAAAGTAATAGAAAGGTTAAACAAAAGAGTGAAACCATGTGAGAGTAAAGGAAGGGAAAGATGAGGCTTCGTTAGGATTAAGGAAGGTATAAGATAGTTGCCAATCCAATCTACCCTCACTTTTTTATACCTATTTACCCTTCTATTGTTATCTTAGAAAATTAATTCTTCTTTTTTTTTTTCCTTAATTTATCTTCGGTTTTACATTACTATAAATTTTAACTTTCATTAATCGGATTAGAGTTTTTCAATTGTTGGTGTAAACATCATTTTTTTTTTCTTTTCTCCTTTATGTGAGACTACTTAGATAGCTACTAAGTTTATTATATTGAAGACCCTATTTATTTGTCGAACCTTACAATAAAAGGTCCTTATCACTGTAAAGTAGTTTTTAAGGATATGCTTAGTTAGTTGCATAGGATTGTTGATAAGCTATTTTGGACATGAGCCTCCAAATCTAGGATGGCCTCTTTTAGAGCATAAGTTAAGCCCTTAGAGCTAAGACTGACCTTATTGAAACTCAAGCCAGCTCTCAAGAGTATGGCTAATCTTGCTAGAATCCACGATAAGTCTCTAACTTCAAGGATGACCTTGCCAACATACGGACCAGACTTTCTAGAGGTTGGTTGACCTTATTAAAAACCCAATCTAAGCTTATATCTTCGACATACTCTGTGGAGTTTGGGCCTTCAAGCTAAAGCTAGCCAAGCCTAGCTTATTGATTTAAGTAAAGACTAAGTGAGAATAGTCAACTAGATAAGGTAAGTTAACAATTATCAATAGTCTACCCCTAGGATACTCTCCACACAATCTAAAGTAAAAAAGAGGATAATGAAAGGCTTATCTATTTCCTAATATAGCTTGGTAGTCTCCTCTATTATTAGAAGATCAACATTTTGGTAAACAATTTTAAAACCCATATTCTACACACTTTATACACTCTCTCCTACATCTTATGAACTCAAGTATTGGAGTAGCTACATTCAAACCACCTTTAGTGCTCTCTTTAAGCTTACATTTGCTTCTTTGTATAGGTCACCTACAACCTTACAAAATCTAACCATCAATATTTGGTGTTATCTATTTGTGAACCTAATTAAGTACATACACGAGACAATATTAGGCAAATGCACCTAGTTAAGTTATTAAATAATTTGAGTCCTATTTGTCGATACCATAGAGAACCATGAGCATGAGTAAATCTTAAATTATTAGCAATTTTTCCCTACAATTCCCAATTGTTTAACTTTTACAATTAAAAAGAATAATTAAATAAACAATAAAGTGAAGAACAATAATAAGAATGGATAAACTAAAAGTATGACAATAATCGATAGTATAATTAATTAAAATAACAGAATTAATAACAAAACTAGCTAAGTTCAAAGAGATGCATAATCCTTAGTAAATCTTATCTTATATACACTTAATTCTATATAATTTTTCAACCTCGATTACAATTTTGGACAGTAGAGATTCCTAATATGAATTAATCGAACTTGCATATCTAATTGATTTCGAACCTAAAGTATACTTGTAATACCTCGAGTTTTCCAACCAGTTCGATAACCTTAGGATCTGAGCCCCTAAATTTATGGCATCGGGCCATATTATCTGTTTTATTTCAAACTTTACAGTAAGATTAAAAAAGTTAGACAAAATAATTCAAGTAAAATCAATTTCTCAAAATGAGCTATATAAAAGGGTTAATTTAAGAAAAACATCAATTTATCAATAAAATTGATAATTACTGAAAATATGAAATTTGAACTTTCAGATCTAGCAAGATATTAGAGATAAGTTAATTAACTTTCAAAAATAATAAATGAAATTGAATTATACGTAACATACATGTATTTACATGTGATATGCATTATATGCATTAAATATGTACATATAATAACAATAAATTATAAAAATAAGGTAAAATAATATAAAATTAATTAAAAAAATGAGTGCATGAGTCATCAAATGATGTGGCAACTTAGGATTAATTGGAAAACATGAGTCAATACCTAGTTGACTCGAAAATGACACATGGCACCTAGTGAAAAGGGAAAAATGATATGTGGTAAACAAATGTCCAATTTTTACTAAATCAAACAAATTTGAAAAATTATAAATAGGATCCAAACCCTCATTTACAATATCTTAGCACTCTAAAAATAACAAGAAGGTAATTTAGAAAAACTAGAAAAATAAAATAAAATAAAAATAGAACAAGAAATAAGGTTAAAATTAGTCTAAGGTGGTTTGTGTACTAAATCACAACTTGACTTGGAGCAACTCAGGGGTTAAAAAGGGGATGGTGCACTTAGTTGTTTCAATAAGGTGCGGCAATTCGATGGTGGTTGGAGGTAATCGGTTCAGGCGAACCCAATTTTTACCAATAAGTTCATATAATTTCTAAAAATATCAAATATTGTTAATTAATTATGAAATTTGGTTTTCTAAGGTTATTTTTGCTTTATATTAATTTACTAATTTTATTTTAATTAAATAATTTGTGAAAATATAGGGTTCTTAAAAAAATGCTCTATTTGGGTGAAAATTGAATAAATTTTTATAAATATTAGATGATATTGTTTCAAGAGTAATTTTTGTATATAATACACTTAATATATTTATTTAATTTTAGAAACAAGAAATTTCGAAAATCTCCATGTTTACTAATTATTATAATTAATTTGGATAAAACTATCGATTTTATTGTTTTGTCAAATTAATTAGTTTTTAATAAAATCAATGTATGAACCCTATGTATTTTGATTTCTAGATGTTTATAATGATATTTGGAATACTTATTTTTTATCTCACATGTAAATTTTTTTAATTTCCTTAATTTTGCATAATTTCGAGTTAAAATCGCTATTTTCATAAAAATAGATAATAGCTAGTTTAGTGAAATTAATGGTCAATAATTAAAATGCATATGTTTTTAAGTATATAGGATTTTTCATGAAATTAATTAGGTTCGTACACTATTTATTGTGTATTTTCTTAGTATAAACCTATATATTAGCTTAATATGTAATATAGTAATTAGTAATATTAAAATATTTATTAAATCCATTTCAAATGAACACTTTGGGGTATATTAAGAGCTGCTGGGCAAGTTTGGAAAATATAATTTTTAGGGTTTTTAGTTTAGAAGTAAAGTTTGTTCAGGTTAATTTTGGAGTTACAATAATGAATGATCAAGTCAGTAGCAGGAAAGGAGTATTTTCAAGCTTATAACCATATTAATCAATCTTGATTCTTAAAATATCTTAGTAATACTCAAAATAACAATTATGACAATATAAAGTTTACTAAAATTAGATAAAAAATGAGTAAGATATGGTCAAACGAAGTTTATAAATGTGATGGTAAAAGCTTATAAGAGTTTGGATTCGACCCATAGTTGATTTGAAGAATGTGTTATAATTTCATAGGTATGATAAGTAAGGGAGGATCACATCATCAAATTTAGGATTTTGCACTATTATTAAGCCCAAGTAAATGGATCTAACCCATTCTTAGAGTAGATATATTGCTATTTATAACACTGTGTACTGTTTAATGCTATATTAATTGAATATGTGTATATCTTAGGTAAACTAATATATTATTATAGTAAATGCTGATGTAGTGATTTTGAATGAAAGTAATTGTATCTTGGTTAAACTGTTATGCTGTTATGTTAGGTGTTGATGCAATGTTTACGAATGATTATACTAACTTAGAGAGTGAAGGGATCGGTAACTCAATCTTTTGGGTATTCACCTAAGTGAACCCTAAGTGAGATGCTAGATTTCTACTAGAGAGAGTTCGAAAACTAAAATCAGATAACTAGGTTGAATAAAACTTAAAAATTGATTGTGTTGATTGATATTCCTAAGTTGTTATTGCATATCATGGCATGGCACGGTATGGCACAAAAAGGAACCTATGAGTTGGAATTTTTAGAATAAGGCTTTTAAGTGATCAAGGAAAAATTGTAGCTTTATGAACTCAGTTTTTAAAAGCATATAGATTTGCATTGCCCAAATATCTTGACTATTTTGATTGTCAAATTTGATAGACTACAATATGTAGTCTAAGTTAGCCTTGTTGCCTCTTTAATTTGGTGAACTACAGTATGTAGTCTAAAGTTTGTAAAACAAAGTTAGGGGTCCTACTCCTAAGGGAACTCCTTGTTACCTTTTTTGATATTGGTAGACTACTACAGTATGTAGTCTAATTTGGTAAGGGTCCTACTCCCAAGCGGCTCATTGTTGCCCATAGGTTCTTAAACGTTATATCAGTACTAATGCATGCTACGTATATGAGTATAGCATACTGCATTGGTAGTAGTAAATGCCTAGTTGGGTTAATGTATGTGTAAAGCTAAACCTGTTGTTTATGATTGCAATGTTTCAGTTATGATATTGCCTATATTATATGTTATCTACTCTTACTCAACTCAAGTAGCTGAGGGGATAAAATATTTGATCCTCATGTTAATAGTATCGTGAAGGGCCCAATATTAGGGGGGATATATACTGAGAACGTTAGTCGGAGTCAGTGACTCTTGGATGGAATCTATACTAAGTTGGGAATCCTACTATTTTAAATGTGTCAAAGTGAAAGGATGGTTTATGTTTTGATGTAAATAGTGAACTGTATATATAAGTTGTAACTAAATGTCTAGTTAAACTCAGATATAGCAACCCCATTATCATAAAAATAAAGTTTTCTTTTAATGAATGAACAAGTTGAGATAGTTTCTAATAGGTATTCCTATATGATGGTGCATTCCGTACTAAGCTAGGATATGATAATATTCCACACAAATCCTTTTTGCATAAAGTATCTTAAGATTGCATTATAACCTTAAATCTCACTATTAGGTTACCCTAATATGAAGAAACCAAAAAGCTTGATGATTTAGTCAAGTCAATTCCTTTTAATTATATTAGTTAGTCATACTATAGGATCTTACAAACTCTATAGAAGACTCATACATTAATCCAATTACCAATAAAATCAAATTAAAGACAATTAAATGCAACACAATTAGATCGGAAGATGCAAAAACATAGATTGAAATAAAGAAACATCATAGAGAATATATCAATAGTCACATTAGAAGTTAAGGTTTAATAACAATTTACTAAGAATAAACAAAGTTACTACAAAATAGAAAGAAGAAGAAAATAAGAGAGAAACCCTTGTATAATTTTTATTCTACGAGTTCTTCTCAAAAGGGCTCTCTTTGCAACCTAAAGCTAAACACCTATTTATGGAGGTCAGACTTAGATTTACAAAGAAAACTTATTAAAATAGAAGATTCATAAATCATAGAATCACCACATTGTAAGATCATGGCCGTAGAAGTTAGGCATGGTCTTATGCTTCTCATGCAAATCCTCCTAATTTGATGGAAATTCTTGACAAGAGGTACATAGCCAAGATCACGGCCATGGTGGTTGTACGTGGTCCTCTTTGAACTTCAATTCTTGTATGAGTTCCTTCACTTCAACCACTCAATCATTGCGCTTTTATAGTTCAACTTCAAAACATCATAAAAATCTCTAAAAATTTCATCAAAAGCTTCCAAAATTCCACAAATGAAATATTAACGAATTAAGCTCCAAATCATCATAAAACCAACATGATTAATAGATAAAATCAAGCAAAACTATCATAAAATATATATGCTAAATAAGTGTTTTCAAATTTCTCCACACTTAAACTTTTACTTATCCTCAAGCAAAATAATCAAAACAACATAACAATTACATGTTAAGGAGAAAATCTTCAATTTTCCTTAGAAAAATACATCCTTAAATTGAAGAGCTTTGCAATTCCCTTCAAAATTACCGTTTATTCCTTGACTTTATAATGCCCTTAGAACACTTAAATAATATCACTTGAAGAACTACTAAATTTCAAAAATTAATCCAAGTAACTCAAAGTTAGCCTCATCACTTCGACAAAAACTAAACTAAAGATCAAAACAAACATTAACAAACTAAGAAAGAGTTACAAGAATTTCATTATTTTAACTCAAAAGGAGAGAAATCTTTTCTGAGTTATTTTAATCACGAAAGCTCAAATCGGATGCATGTTATATCAACTCAACCTCTAATTGTCTCCTCACTTTTTTTTCAATTTTCATTGAGAAGCTTTTTAGTTTAAATTAATTCCTTTAATGAATCTTATTAGCATTAGGAATATGCATCGCTCTTTTGATGAACTAAGGTCAATCCTTACTAATTTAGCCTTTTGTTTTTATATTGATAGTGGGAAAGTACCTTACTCTTTAGATTAACTAAGGCTGATCCTTGACAATTTCTAATTTAATTTTCTTTTTTCATTGGCAGTGGGAAATAATCTAACTTTTTAAGGGACCAAGATTGATCCTCACCAATTTTTAACTTTCCTTTTCTTATGCCTCCAATTAATTTGATTTTTTCAAGAAACTTTCAAAGGACAAATCTCACTTATTCATCCAATCTAAAATTTTTTAGAAAAAAAAAAGAGAGATCGATAACTATCCTATGGTATTAAGCTTAAAAATAAAAATAACTAGTCCTTAACCTATCAATATTTATGTCAATCCCGAGCCTAAAATTAAGCTTAAGCAGTAGGGTACTCTAAATCATAAAGATTTAATTGCTCAATTTTAGCAAAGTAGACTAAGGTCATAAGGAATTATGAGCAAATTTTGGGGAAAAAAAATTGCTTATATATATACAGATGGAGTATAAATTTCTAAAGTTATTTTTTTCAAAAGCTAACAGGTTTAAGTGTATGATACTTAATCAGTTTGTACTCATTAACATAAAATTCTTATTCTTTCCCACCATACTTTTTGTCCTTAATGTACACTACCATGGAAACACAAATAAAAATAAAAAGGGAGAAAATGAAAAGTAAAAAGAAATTGGAACTTTCACAATTTATGGCATTGATCATAAAAATTTTCATGTCTAAAGTCATAAATTCCATTTAACAGATTTAAGCTTGAAGTTTCCTTTGGAAAAAAAAAAGTGAATAAATTACCAAGGAAAAAGAAATCAACTAAACAAAACTAAATAATTATAAAACTACTAAATTGAACATGTCATAACCTTCCCTGTAGAATTGTCAGTCAATGAAAAGTTAAACAATCAACAATAAAGAAAGAAAAAGTAAACTGTCAATGATTACAGTCATCCAAACTAAAATGAGGAATGAAGTCTTTCAAAAGAAAATGAGAAGAAAAGAGAACTCAATCTTCTTCCTCCTCATTGCTATCCTCCTCTTCAACATTCTCTTCAGTTTCATCATTAGAAACTTAAGCTGGTAGTGGCAGTGGTGGTAGTGGAATCCCGTGGTAGGCGAGAAGTGCTTCAATAGATGTGCACGTATACCATACCTCCTACTCAAGAGTCTTCTACCTCTTTAGTAGCTTTCCGACCATCTTCTTGATTTTGCCTAAAACTGAAGAAGATTGAGGCTATTGGGATGAAGTGGATGGCTCATCCTCGAGTAGCTCTAGTAATGGTTCTTAGGGTAGAGTAGGCGGCTTCATAGTGCAAATGGACTCAAAATTGATCAAGGTTAGGGGATTAATCCTCTACATGGATGGGAGGTCATGAAGTTGGGCTATGTTCTTCATAAACTGTGTGATAAAAAAAGGCTATGAAAACGTGTCCAACTCTTCCCTTAATGGCCTGGCTTCTAAAGAAGAAGGTCATATGAATACCCAAATTTAATCGATGCCTTCTCCATTATATTATGCAAGTATAAGATGTCCATTTCATTAACAACCGTCATACAATATTTCCTCCCCATGATACTCTTAGTAAGAACATAGTAGATAATTTTGAGAGCATGATCTCTTAAATTTGAAGCAAATGATTTCTTGAGATCGTAGATTGATCTACTAGTACTCACCTTTGACCATGCTTAAGCATCACTCACCCATCTTGGCAATTCCATATGGCAAGTTCTTGTATCCTTCAGTGTACACAAAACTCTTGGTATATATTTATGTTACCAATCGTGGATCCATTACACCGGAAATACATGGTGTTTTGTATCCCATTCTCCATTATGTCAGATGCTAAAGTAAGGGTACTAAGAAACTTTAAGGTGAGCTCCTTATAAGTTAGCTCATCAATAGTCAAGAGCCAATCCCATGCTTCAAATTATAAATGCCCTCTTACCCAAGCATCATAACTCACTTGACCAAAGCTTCCCATCCAATGATAACATCAGGTCCAAACTCTTTCTTGGAGAGCTTAATATATCGCTTCTTTTTCCATGAATTAGTGAATCTTAGCATGGGGTAAGTTAAGCTATTCTCCCTAGTAGCATGCTTGCATCAAGGCATGATCTAAAATTAATAAAAGAAAAGAGAGTCCAATTCAATAACATATTTCTAAAACACTATGATGCTATGAAGAAAATTTTTGCCAACCAATTCAAATAATCAAGGATCTCTACAATGCATTACTAATCTATCACCAACATAGATTAATGAAGTACTAACTAATTCATGATCTCTTTCAATGACAAATTTTAGCATCTATTAGGCAAGTGTAAAAACTTGAGTACAAGAGAATCATAGCAATCCCAATTCATTCAATACGTTTCATATGCACAATGTGAATTTATGGACAACATGCATAAACAAACCCTAATCACTTCATAATATCTCCTTCTTCAACACCCCCACTACATTTTCATATTCTTTTCTCTTTTCAATATCCACAAAGCATGAACTTTTAAGAGTGGTTTTGAACAAATAATGTATACACAATATGCTTTATTTCATAATCTTGCATTAATCACTCCTAAAATCAACAATATCTACATATGCAACCGTTACATTATCTCACCAAACCCTAAATAAAAATCCAATTTTTATTAATATAAAAAAAAAATTAGCAAAACCAAGTAAAGAGTAGGGATGTACATACCTTTGATTTGTTGATTTACAAAAGAAATCTACAAGAATAGTGAGGTTTGGGTGCTTAGCAATGAGATAAAGTAGTATGTTAGAGAGAGGGTGTATGTTTAGAATGAAAGGAAGGAAGAATACCCATAGAGTTTAAATTCATGCATTGACCATAGTCAAGGATCATGGTCGTGGTCTTAGCCCTAATCTTTCCCTTGTCTACGTGTTTTTGTCTAAGGCATGATCATGGGTAAAGATTATAAGCGTGATCCTAGCCATAATCCTCTTGACCTCCAATTTTGAGCTTCATTTTTATTTGTCTCCGAAGGAATAATGAGTAAGTTCATAAGCATGAACTTTGCCATGGTCCTCTCTAAATTTTAAGTCCAACTTTTGTAGATTTTCCTTGTTTCTTTTCCTAAAATTGCTTCATTAAGTCTTAGAAATAAAGTAAATCAAGTCTTAAAATTCAATTAAAGAACCACTCAATTGGATGATAGATTATATTCAAACACCATTGTCTAAAAAAATTCCATTAATTGTTGCATAATAAAAATGTTCATTATAAAGAAGGACTAACTAATCTCAAAAGACATGATGCTCAATTTAACTATGAAATTAAAACAATGATAAGTAAAAGAAAAACTTAATTAAAAATAATCTTAGGCTGCCTCCCAAGAGCACTATTATTTTACTTTGTTAGCTTGATCGTTCAATCCTTCCTTTTAGTTTCACTTTTATCCTTCCAGTATTAGATTCAGTTCAACATTTCCAAGCAAGCTTCTTTATTGCCTCTCTCTAATGGTTCTAACAAACTATCCTAGCTAACTCTCTAAGTTCCTAAAGGATGCTTTAGTATTCCTAAATGCTACTTTTGTAGCTTGGAATCGAACATCTGAGTTCTATATAAACTATTCAACATTTCCTCTAGATTGGGATTCCTATTTTGAGTTTGAATAATCCTCTTCTGCTGCTGCTAGCTTACCCAAGAGAAAGTTGGATAATTTCTCTATCCCAGATCTTAAAGTAATATTGAAAGGGTTATTTTGAGTTATGTTAGCAATAAAGTTAATATCTTCCATATCAACTAGTGTTTCTTCCTATACTACATTTATCAATTTCATTAATCCTTCAATCTCAGACTCTCAACTTGAGCTACCTATATAGTGATTGAATATGCTTCAAATTTTCCTATCACCTTAATCTTGGCATTCACATTATTGCACTACAAATTATTCATGGCCATGTCTTCTATCAACTTTTTGGCTTCATTTGATGTCTTACCACTCAAAGTGTCTCTAGCTATAACATCAATCATCTACCGAGTAAGATAATTGAGAACATTATAAAAGGTCTAAATCTGCATCCATATAGGTAACCTATAATGTGGGCAACACTTGAGCAAATCCTTAAATCTCTCCCAAATCATACAATGTGTCACCATTCAATTTGGGCATAAGATGATAGTCATTCCTAAATTTTACTGTTCTGGTAAGTTGAAAATATTTCCTTAAAAATTTTTCAACTAAGTCTTCCCAAGTGGTGATTGATTCTTTGGGAATTGAATTAAGCTATTGCTTAACCTCTAAGTGAAAATGAGAATAATCTGAGTCTCACCATGTCAACTATGACTCTATTGATTTTGAAAGTGTCGCGAATTTCCAAAAAGCTTGAGATATGATTATTTGGATCTTCATTAGCTAACCCATTGAATTGGATGAACTATTGCACCATCTAAATCACGTTTGGCTAGATTTGAAAGCTTGTTGCCTACACTACTAGTTTAGTGATACTAGACTTAGCTCTTGTCGCCTTAAGCTTAGCAAATTCCATTAGGGTTTTGTTGGCATCCTCATTGTTCACTACCATGTTTTCAAATTCTTCTTCTTATAAATATTTTTTTTTACTCTTCCTTAATTTGGAGTGGTGAACCTTGATTAATTGGATCTACTATTTCGCATACTCTCCACGTAGGTAGTGAAAAGTCCCTTCAATTTTCAAATAAAATTCAACAAAATTTTACTTCTATTTCAAGTCATAAACTGAAATAATCTAGAAGTTAGAAGTAATCTAATGAAGAAAATCTAAAAGAAACTATAGGAAGGATATGTTGCAAGCATGTTAAAATAATTGGAAAAATTGGGGTTTTACTAAATCCAAATTAGTTTCACTCTATTGGCTCCCTAGCAACGATGCCAAAAACTTAGTTGGGTACATACATAGGGTAGTATTAGGTAAGTGCAATTAGTTAAGTTATAAGATGTTGATCCTACAAGGAGCCATGAGTACGAATGAATCCTAAGTTATTACAAATTTTCCCTATAATTTCCAATTATTTAACTTTTATAGTTAAAAGCATAATTGAATAAACAATAAAGTAAAGAACATTAACAAGAACATATAAAGTAAAAGTATGAGAATAATCAATAATGTAATTAATTAAAATAACAGAATTAATTAAGTTTAAAGAGATGCATAATCCTTAGTAAATAATATGTTAGTTGTTAGTTACTAGCTAGTTCTATGTAACTTTTCAATCTCAATTACAATTTTGGATCATGGAAATTCCTAATATGAACTAATCGGACTCGTATCTCTAATTGATTCATAACCCAGAGTATACTTTACCCAATTTGCTTTTACAGTATAGTATCTCAAGATTGCATTATACCACTATTAGGTTGTCCTAATCCAAAGAAACTAAAAAGCTTGACATTTTAGTCAATTCAATTCCTTCTAATTGTGTCAGCTAGTCATATTACGAGATATTGCAAACTCTATAGCAAACTCATAATTAATCTAATTACTAGTAAGATTGAATTAAAAACAATTCAATGCAACACAATTAGATCACTACATGAAAAATCATAAATTGAAATAAAAGAACATTAATAGAAAAATATCAATAGTTATATTAGAAGTTAGGGTTTAACAACGATTTTTTAAGAATAAATAAAGTTATGAAATAATAGAAAGAAGAAGAAAATAAGAGTGAAAACCTTATAGAATTTTTACCTTACAAGCTTTACTCAAGAGGGTCTCTTTACAGCTTAAACCTAAAGACCTATTTATCTAGACTTAGGTTTATAAGGAAGCTTGACAAAAATAGAAGATTCATAAATCATAAAATCACTACACAACAAGTTTACGATCGTAGAGGCTAAGCATGTTCTTACACTTCTCATGCAAATTGTTCTAATTCGATTGAAATTCTTGATGAGGGGTACATGATCAAGATCACGGTCGTAGTAGCTGTACATGGTCTGTCACAAACTAAAGACGGTCTAGTTGTGGCAGATGCCATTACTGTATGAAGAACCCCTAAATGATTACCCTTCCAATCAAGAACTCTTCACATAATATATAAGGCTCTACAACACACTAGCTTCCTAGAAACATACAGATTCAAAGGATATCATCACATAACATATTTATATAACAATTAAACCATAAGGTTTACAATAAGTAGTAATTTAGTACATCTAGGTCTATATTACTGACAAAACAAAGCTACATAAGTAAAAGTCTGCATAAGCAGTTCTCTTAACACACTGAATGGCCCGCTCTTGCCTAGGTTCCCAAGCTAACCTTTGGCATTCCCCGGCTAGCCTTAATGAATAAGCCATCCTACAACAAAAGTTTAAGGGGGTGTAAGCCTAAGCTTAATGAGCAAAACTCTCTACTACACCACAAACAAGTTATAAATACATTATATCCATGCATATGAATGAATTAGAATGCCAAACAATACATATAGTTAACTAGTCAATATATGCAACTTAGATTTAATGCCCTCCGAAGTCAAGGTTGGAGTATACACGACACTAGTCAAATCCGGGTATTATACTAGAACTTATTTTACTACGGAACTCCATGTCCGTACTTAAATCAAACAAGCCCTTTATTTTCATAAAAACCAAGTTCTAATATAATCATGAGTGAGCCCTTGTAGCCTACACTCATCCCTAAACGAAGGTCTTTAGACTCGACCCTTAACTAGGCAGTTGGTACCCCTAACGCCTAGTATTCCCGTGGGCCAAGGTAAAGTCATTTTGTACGAGTACACCATATAGGATCAATAAATTTATAATAACAACCCACAAATGATCTCTCTTTACCTTCGTATGATGTGGCGACTAAAATTGTATCCATGCAATTCATGTACCAGTTTCTTCTTATGAGCCGAGTATAGTTAAGTCTAATTATGATGTGACCATCCAATAATACACACAATCATTATCTATACTACCATGCATCAAACAAATTATTATTCATACTTAAGGTAAATTTACAATTTAGCACATATTAACATACACAAGCATTTCCCCACCCTATACCACAATCAATTAACAATATCATTTAAGTCCACTATCTACAATCACATATAAGCATAGAATCATAGGGTAGATACTCACTCGGCTATGACGACTCGCTCTAGTCGTAGCAATCAATCGGAAGATCCTCGTTCGCATCGGGATCACCTAATCATTACAATATAATAACGATAGTAAGCAATTGAATTAACTAGTGATTCTAGATATCTATTTACTTAATTGTACTTACATTACTATCAATTGTTATCCGATTAGACTTTATCACTAATCGTATGTAACTTTTTCATTCTATTTTTTATATTTACGAATTTATAGTCATTTTTCATCTTTTTCGGACATACGTTCACACGGTGATGTTAGTTTTAGACATTAAAACCCGTGTTTTATGATATAAACCAAATTTATTGAAATGTTGTCTATTGAAGCTTAAATATTCTTATTGACTAGTTTTATGTTCTATTTTAGTAGTTAATGATTTTATTAACCATTAAATTCTTATACTTAGATGATCTTATAATTTATTATTTTAGAGGCTTATGTCATCAATTGCTTATGTCATCAATTACTTATGTCATCAATTGCTTATGTCATCATTTGCTTATATCATCCATTACATATGTATACTTATCTTTATGTATTCATATATTTTACACATATGTTATGTATATACTTATACTTCTAATATACTAGTATGTATACTTGTGTACTTATACATATACTAGTACATATACCCATATATACATACAGTTACATATGTATTTTTATATGTATTTTCGTATGCTTAATGTTCCCTCTTAAGAAAACTTTACAAATTTCATATTTTTACACTTCAAGAGCTTATTTAGTAAGGTATATGTATGTATAGTTAGTATATATCTCTTTTTAAGTTATGTAAATAAAGGATACTTATGTATAAGGGTCTTCATACATGTATTTATTAAGTGTATTCCTATGTTCACATGCTTAAGTATATATATACATGTGTTCTTCTTCTATTTACTAAGGATTTCTTACACTTCTAGCCATGAATATGGAGCTCCCACTCTCAACAACACATATACACATATCACATAAGCTTCCTACACGAACCTAATCTATTCATCTAACTATTAAATAAGATGGAAAGATACATAATAGCATACCTTTTTTCTTCTTGACTTATGATAGTAGGAATTGTGAAAGTGAAGTGAGAAAGTGTGAAAATAAGAGAGCAAGGGGGTTATGGTTTGGTAAAGGGGAGAAAAGATTTTTGTTTATGTTGTTTTGTGTTTTAAAAGAATTAAAAGATTGAAGACAAGTGGGGTCTATGGTAGGAGGAAGTGGACGGCAAAGGAGGGGTAGAGTTGGAAAAAAAAATAAGTATAGAAAGTTAAAGAAAAGGAAGGAATTCTCTAGATGACAGTAACATTTTGTTGACTTTTCATCATGTTGACTTTGACTTGGTCAACATTTTAAAATTACATGTAATCTAAGTGTACAAAATGAAATAATTAGGGAAAATTAAGGAAATGAAAGGAAATATAGGGTTTATTGAAATGATTAGTAAGAATAGGTAATGAGATATTCCTTTAGGTATTTATATCCTATATAAATCATTTGGTAAGCTACTTAATGTAATTATCATGAAAAGTGTCATTTAGGATATTAATACTTACTATATGTAGTATAATCATCAACTAAGCTCTTAACTCTATATATTATTAACCTAGTTATATAATTGGAAGATGGATGTGATTTATAATGCAATGTCCTAGTTCTTAAAGGATTACTTTAGTATTATATGTATTTAAGAATGATTGAAAGTTATCTTTGATCTTTTACTAATGATTTGGCAAGATACTAAAGATATATTATTAACTAGGGTTTTATAGTAAGTCATGATGAATTAGTACTTTTATATCCTTAAAGTTAAAGTTATAGGGTTTTTATCACTTTCGGATGAAATTTTTACAGTTTAGATACATTTAGGGTATAAAAGTTTTATACGCAATCAAATCTTGGATTATTATCTTAGGGTTTTTATCTTAATTAGCCTTGTCATCTCTTAAGAATATCAAATACACTTGAGTCTACTTTAGATGTTAGGTCTAAAAATTTAGGGGTTTACATGGTCCTCTCTGGTCTTCAATTCGTACTTGAGTTTATTCACTTTAATCACTCGATTAATGTACTTCTTCAATTAAGCATCGAAACCTCATAAAAATCTCCAAAAATTCGTCAAAAGCTTCCAAAATTCCTACAAATGAAATATTAATGAAGTAAACCCAAATCACTATAAAACTAACACGTTTAGTAAATAAAATCAAGTAGAACTATATTAAAATACATACGCTAAATGAGTGTTATTAGAACTATCAATACAATGGCAAGGAGGTCATGAAATAGTTGCTTGAACCTTAATGACAACAACATTGCAGTTGAGTAACCACTCAACCTAGCAATTGGAAACACTGTCATAAGTTTGCTCTAAAACAATAGCCAGCTAACCAGAGCAATGAAGACTGATTAGGTCTATAGGAGCTAATTTACAATAAGCTAAAGGTGGAAAATTAGCAACTAAAGGCTAAGATCATTGAAATGGAGCAACAAAACATTCCTCTATCACTTAAGGATGATAATCTCTTCAATAACAATTCACCACTACCACTACATTAGCCCATTGTCCTATTGTTGATACCAATGGCTTCGTATAGTTACATCCTAACTTAGGATAACCAACATATGACCTTTAAAGCCAATTCATACCATTCCTTAGCCAACAAGAGCATTAAAGAGCTCTAAAAGTACATCAAAGTACTCTCCAAACTCAAAGATTCAAAGAAGAATGACTCTTCAAGCCAGATCTCCATCAACCTATTTCCCTTTACCCAAAAGATTTAAGAAAAGTCACTACAACCTTATTCATGAATCTTAGTTATGAAATGTTATAATGGGATAACTAGGGGCTAAAGATTACCTCATTTACTTCCAATCCATGGTGAACCTTCGTAGTTATAGTGATGTAATCACCTATAAAGCCTTTCCAGGTACATTGTAGAAATGAGCTCAAACATGGTTCAGTAATCTCAAGTTGAATTGCATTTTTAATTTTCAAAGGCTTAGTTACCAATTCTACAACCATTTCACAATGAGTGAGATGCTTGCTAAGGACTCATCCACAGTCAATTTTCTCAAGTAGAGGTTAAATGAGTAGATTAATGATTACCTATCCCATTTTCACGTCATCTATGCTATATATTCCAAATATTGACATAAGCCTAGCCCTTCCACCATCTATAGCTTAAAGACCTACATTCCCCTCTTTATGTTTCTAGCCAAGAAGGAATTAAAGAATCATGAAGAGTTTAGAGGGAGGGCTTCCAAATTCATTCACATGAAGAACACTATAAAAGCACGATAAGAGTTTGACCTAAGGAGGTTAGACAAGAAACAAGATAAGGATCAAGACTCCGTGAATGATTAGGTCAGTCTTAGGAACAATAAAGGTTAGTCATGTGATGGGACAAGGAAAGAGATAACCATGCCATCCCCTCTTCTAGAGACCATACCCCTCTTTATTGACCCCTAAGGCAAATACTACTAGAGATTAATAACAAAAATATCATGCCTTAGCCAAAAAGGTGAAGGGTAACCATACATGAAGGAACTTAGACAATATTGCAAGTTCCTTAGGGAAAGGGCACACAATAGCTCAAGAATACCCTTAAGGACTCCATTTGATGTAGATATCTTAAGGAATATATTTAAGAGTAAGATGACAATGCTGGGCAACTTGCCCAACAAAGATGAATTAAGTTGGACTAATAAACTACCACTTCACTAAACAATAACAATAAGGCTTCTCATGGAGTCATGGAATAGGCTTGTAGCTCTCTTAATTGTAATAACAAAATTATCTATAAAAGCTCACCCTTTCATGCATATATTGTTCCTCTTTTCACTTTCATTTGAGTGATCATGCAAAAATGCTCAGTAGTTTGCGCATCATCATGTTGTAAGCTCTAGCCTCCTCGAAGTTGAATGGGCTCCTACTCATGTAGCCCAACCTCCTCCAAGGTAAAGAACCCTCAGTTTTAGTCTCCTCCAAGGTGGACAAATCCTTCAAATTTGTAATTCTTAGGTCCCTTCAAGGTGAACAAACCCCTAAAATTCTTTAAGTTTCACCTTCTTTGAAGTGAAACAAACTCATGAGCTCCTAGTTCACCTATAAGTGAATGAAATTTCCTTATTAAATAAATGGGAAAACTCAACCTCTTCAGGCTACATCAGTAGGTTTCTCGAACCCAACCTAATTGGAATACCATCGTCAAGCAGACCAAAGACTAAAATCCATGGCACTTTCGATAAGGTAATAATCCTTGGTCATAATATTCTCATAAGGTGTCTAACTATGATTTGCTTTAGTCAAATAGACCATCGATGAGTGTGATTTTGTATATGTTTCTTGTTATATTTTTATAGTCATTTTAATCTATTTTATGGTGACTTAGATGATTTTGATGCTTAATTAAGTCATTTGTTGTTTTCAAGGTTTTAAAGGAGTAATGAAGTGAAAAGAATGATGATTGTGCTCTTTTCAAGAAGAATTCCACTTGATTTGAAGAATAACTCAATGATAGCAAGCATTGGAAGAGAATTTTATCAAAGATTAGAATCCAAAGAGGACCACGATTGAAATCTACGGGCATGTTTCCTAGCCATGATTCCCTCATCAAAGAATTCAATCAAGTTTTAAAGAATTCGTGCAAGGAGAAGTCCATGCTTATGTTTCTTGGGCGTAGTCATTCTATGATTTTTATAGCTTGCCAAATGAGAGTTGTTTTGCTATATTAATATAGATAAGAAGCTAGATATGTATTAAAATGTGGGGGAGAAGACTAGAGAATGAGGTGAATAAGTGTTTTTATAGAATTTCTTAGGAGCGTTACTCACTTCTTTATGCAAGTTTGTATTTTATTGTGTTTCTAGCATAGATTTTTCTAGATATCTAAACCTGTGAAGCCTTAAATTAACATGTAATGTACTGATTTTGTTTATTCTAATACTATTCCCAATTTCTTGTTAATTCAATTGTGTGTTTTGTATTAATTGAGTTGTTATTTCTAGAGTTTCAACTTAATTATTTGATTTTATGTGTTGATTGCGAGAATAATGCATGAACAAATCTACTGCAATTGAAGGAAATGCCTATAATCTTAGCGCTAAGTTGTAAAATTCTTCCAAAATTGTTTTATTGTATTAAGTGTTTAGGGAATTCATGTTCTTCATGCTGTTCTAACTTTTATTGTAGAAGCAATTCGAGTAGAATATAGTTAAGATTCAGAATTAGTAGCAAGGCGATTCCTATTAATTCATTCATTGAATCCCTTCAGTTAATAAGAATAGAGAATGAGTTAGAAATCTTTAGAATTATTGCATATTGATTTCTTAGTAAGACAAAGTCTAGATATCCTTATAATTATTTTGAGTTTTTAATTGTTCTTATTATTTCTTATTGATTGCTATTTGATTTTATTCTCCTTTAACTAAAATTTAATTCCTCTATTTTACCATCAATTCTATACCTCCTTTTAGTAGAATAGTAAAGCGTGAGTAAGTGTGTAATTCATAGGGGATTGACAACCTTGGACTCTATGCCATATTATTACTAAATAGGTGCACTTGCCTAATACCGCCTCATGCACACATATCAAGTTTGTAGCGTCGTTGCTAAGGACTGTTAACTAAGAAAGCTCATGCCTTTATTATTTAGCTATTTCTTTTTCAATTAGTTCTCTACTTCTTTTCTATGTTAAATCAATTCTCATTTATTTTTCTTTTTGTGTCTGGAGTAATGGCTAACAATGGGGAAGCATTGAAGACCTTACTTGATTATATAAAACCTTCAATTGGTGGAGCTGACTCTAGGATAGCAAAACTAGCTATAACTACAAATAAATTTACGATCTCACCTATAATCATTTAAATGGTCCATCAGTAATTATAGCTTTAAGGTTCTTTAGAAGAAGATTTGGATGCTTGTATTGCTAGTTTTCTAGAGATATATATCACCTTTAGAATTGATGGAGCTACGAACAGTGCAATAAGGCTAAGACTATTTCCCTTCTCACTACAAGGAAAAGTAAAGTAGTGATTAGCCTCTCTTTAAAAGGACTCTATTACATCATGGGAAGAGCCAAAAAGCAAGTTCCTAGAAAAGTATTTCCCTCTAGCTAGGACTGCCAAACTTCTTAGTTACATCTCATTGTTTGCTTAATCTAATTTTGAAACTTTATATGATGCTTATAAGCATTTTAAGCAGGTAATCAAAAGATGCCCACACTATGCCCTTCTACTTTGGATACAAGTATAAACATTTCATAATGGTTTAAACTTTTCCGTTAAACAATCTATTGATTCAATTGTAGGTAGAACATTGAATATAAAAATTTCTAAGGAAGCTCAAACTTTGATTGAAAGATTGGCCATAAATGGCTACTATTAGGAAAATATTAGATCTAGTAGAAAGAGTATAGGCATAGTAGATCACTAAGGTAGATGCGATAAACTGAAAGTTGGAAAAATTTTCCTAGCTGCCATAGTATCACATGTTGATGTCACACTCATTTAATCTAGATGGATATATGGAACAACTTTACCTAAGGCCAATTAGTAATTTTGTGAATCAATGGAGATTTCAGCATATGCCTTATAACGACCATAAAGAGCGATATAAGGATTAGTTCACCTATAAAGGGGATTGTTATTAGTATGCAACTTAACTAGGGAATATGAATGTTCCTCAAGGATTTCAAGGCTTTTCTTAGCAAGAATAGAAGTCAAGATTAGAAGATATGTTGACGAGGTACATAGGGAGTAGTGATGCTCAATTAACAAGCATTGAAAAGCAAATTGAACAACTTGCAAAAATTGTGATTAAGAAGCAACAAGAACCTCCTCCAAAAGCTCAAGCAAAAGTTGTAACTCTTTGAAGCGGTAAGTCTTTGAAATGGTAAAGAATTACAAGCTATGAAGCAACTTGAAAAGAATCAAGTTAGTTTGGAACTGTTTATGGAAGAACTAAGGAATTAGGTCGTGGAAATCCTAGAATCACTAAGGGAAGAATCAAAACCCTAAAAAGTTAAAGAGTATAGACCTCTAATTCCCTACCACCAGACATTAAGGAAAGAATGCTCAACAATATGGTCAGTTCAGAGACCTTTTTAAAGAACGGCATATTAATTTGCTCTTTATAGAAGCTTTGTTATAGATTCTTAAGTATGAGAAATTTTTGAAGGAGCTGCTCTCTAATAAGAAACTAAAGGAACTATCAACAATTACACTAAGTGAAGAGTGTTTAACAATCCTTTAAAACAAGCTTCCACCAAAGTTAAAGGATCTGAGTTTTACCATCCCATGTTTAATTGGTGATTTATCTATAAAAAAAAGCATTAGCCAATCTAGAAGCCAATGTAAATTTAATGCTATATAAATTATTTAAACAACAATGCTTAAGAGAACCAAAACCGATAAGAATGAGTTTGCAATTGATGAAGATATTGAAGTCCTACTCATCATAGGGAGATCCTTTTTAGCTTTGACTAAAGCCATTATTGATGTTAGGAATGGCAAGCTTATATTGAGGATAAGAGTAGAGAAGATAGTGTTACTTTTGTCTTGATGTTGCTAATTCCTTTATGGTTAGTTTCTTATAGGAATTACTAACTAAGGATCCTTTAGATTATTGTTTGAAATAGGGAAAACAAGAAGAGTTATCCAACGACCCAATCATTACTAACATAGCAATACAATTAGAAGCTAACCTACCATCCATGGAGAGAAAAAGGTCTAAGAGGATTGAGTAAGCCAAAAGAGAGAAACTAAAACCTTTTGTTGAGGAGCTACCTAAGCTAGAGTTAAAGCCACTACCAGACTATCTTAGAATATGCTTTTCTAGAAGAAAACTCAAAACTACCTATGATATCCTTTGAATTAAATAGGAAGCTTCCATACATACTAAGGAAGCACAAAAGAGCGATTGCTTAGAAGATTTCAAATATCAAAGGAAATAACCCATCATTTTGTACCCTCAAAATTTTAATGGAAGAAGATCATGAATTGGTAGTGTAACCTCCAAGACAATTAAACTTGAACATAAAAAAAGTAGTCGAACCCGAAGTGATTAAACTTCTAGACGCATGTATGATTTGTCTAATTTTTGACAATTCTTGGGTTGGTCCTGTATAGGTTGTACCTAAAAAGCAAAGGATGACAATGGTCCATAATGAGAATTTATTCTAATACAAGAAGTCACAAATTGGGGAGTTTGCATAGATTACCGAAAGCTTAATGATGCAAAAAGGAAAGATCACTTCCCTTTACCCTTTGTTGATTAGATGTTGGAGCATCTATCAAGTCACTTGTGTTATTATTTCTTAGATGGTCTTTTCAGTTATCTACTTATCCCTATAGCAGTTTTGCCTATAGGAGAATGCCATTTGGTCTTTGCAATGTACCCACAACATTCTAGAGATGCATGATGGTAATATTTGATGAGTTTATTGAAGATATAATGGAGGCATTCATGGATGATTTCTTAGTTTCCAAGAATTCTTTTGATCATTGTCTTAGTAGTCGACAAAGTTATTGGCAAGATGTGAGGAAATGAACAAGTGCCATTTTATGGTACAAGAGAGCATAATACTAGGACATAAGGTGTCCTAAAAAGGCATTGAAGTGGACAATGTAAAAATTGACACTATTGCAAAGTTGCTTACTCGCACCTTAGTTAGAGTCATACACACTTTCTTAAGGCATGCCAGTTTCTACGAGAGGTTTATTAAAGATTTATCATAAATAACTAGGTTGTTAACTTAGCAGTTGGAAAAGGATGCTCTATTTATATGTGATGTAAGACATTATGTTATAGGGGCAATTTGAGAAAAAAGGTGAGAGAAGCACTTCCGACCAATCTATTATGTTAACAAGACCCTCATAGAAGCTTTAGAGAACTACACTATGTCACATCCCAGTTTAGCCCTAAATGCAACACCCACAACTAACCTAAAATACACTATGTCACATATTTACAATTTTGTACAACTAACTGTCATAGTCTTTCTAACTCTTTTTACAAGATTTATACATAACAACTATCTAAGTCTATCATTAAAAACAAAAGTCCTTCAAAGTTGCTAACTCTAACCTAGGTGCTCTCAAAATGTTCCTTCCTAATAATGGTAGTGCCCCTCCTATTCTTCACCTTTACCTACGAATACAATACATATCCACTCAATTCATTGTGAACTGAGTAAGAGTAGATAAAACACATAATACAACACATGCATATCCAGTTATTGTAGCATATTAATAATGGATATTTAGTCAAACAATATTATGCCATTCATGGGGTCTCTACAAAAATGCATGCCATGCTCATGCACATAAGTTAATACATCAGTTTTGATCCAACATCTAATATCTTAGCCTCATTTTTCATCTGATTGGTCGACTCAATCAGGCATATGGATGCAATATGCAAGAGCCTATACCAGCAGTAAGGAGCTGCTTGGGAGTTGGACCCTCAACCTATGCCACAAACGAGAAATAGCACAATTAAACCAAAGGCGATCATACATTGAGCGATCAAGGAAAAACGCTTAAGCGTATGCAAGCCTATATACTTCAAAATCCTAGCTTATCAAAACTGCGAAAAATCAAGCTTTTTCTCAAATTAAGTACTCGTTCAGAAAAAACAATTTTCAAATATCTAACTCATAGGTCCTTTTCATGCCATGCCATGAATGCACCAATGATGTGTCAAACACCAAATCAAGCAAAATGTTTGAGCTTTATATTAACTACAAATTTAATTTGCTTTAATCTCATTTAGACTCTTATCACCTCAATCTTTAACCTAGTGTTGGGTTCGCTTAAGTGAACACCTTGAAGGTTGAACCATTCGCTAATGTTTCCCATAGTTTAAATGCATCATAACAAATATCATTTAATCAATACATTCATGGCAACAAACTTAAGATTCAAAACCAAGCACAACCAATCTATTACATGTCTAAGGACATCACATAATCAGTAAACATCATTCTAAAAATTCAAAGTCAAGCTCAATTAGTTAAGCATATATCATACAAACCATGTAACTTACAACCTAATAAGTAGACATAAGTCCATTGCTAAACATACAATATTTACTTACCTAGTACTAACGTCCATCACCTTTAGTAGCATGTTCGAGCTTCTTGTTATTCAAGTAACCTATGATTAAAATTTATACTTAGTGTTTATTTAAGTTGCATAAATGATTCATTAAAGCTTAAGTGCATTTGTAAATTAAGGGTGCATACCTTGGCTTTTTAGGTAAGAGCATTTCATTAGTACTTAGGACCTTCTATACAACCTTCTACATGTTTATTTTTGTTTAGATCCTTGTTATTTAACCTTTTACATAGCCTTTTACTAGGGAAGGATCCTTATTAACTTTGTTACTTATACCTTTTACTCAACCTTCTACTTAAGGTTGGTCTTAAGATTCATGGTCAGAGAAGCTTCTACTCATATTGTACTTTTAGTTTCCACTTTATGTTTCATCAAAGAACCTTCTATTCAAGCTTCTACTTAGATACATTTTAGTTCACTTAATTTGGAATCTCACCAAAGACCTTTTGTGAATGCTTCTATTAACTGTTACGTTAAGAACTTCATAGGCAACCTTCTATAAAAGTTTCTACATAGTCAAATGATGCCTAAACTTGTTAAGACTTTATGTCACCATTAAGACTCACTAAGTTTTGGACATGACTAGTAGTAAAACCATTCCATAGATCATATTTCAAATTTGGACAATTTTTCAAAAACTTGTACATGTTCATTTTTCAATACATCGCCAATCCTATTTCACAAAAACAACACTTTTGACTTGTGAAAATGTGATAAATCACATCTTTGACCACTTTTTCATTTGAAAACTCATGCATCTATATAAAATATCATTTTAGTACTAGAAATATGAATAAAAAATCATATTTGACTAGAAGTACTTGAAATTCAACTAATTTCCTAAATTTTCAGATTTTGTAGTTTTTGATAACTAAAAAATAACAAGAATCTACCAAGTAAATTTGGGGAAACTTTTCATATAGCTTAATAATAAATATTATGAAGAGTCTATATAAAAAGTTTTAGCTTGAAATAATGTCATTTGCCCTATTGAAAATTAGATCGAATATATGCTTAGAACGACTTGTTTCTTAAGAGCGATATACAAAACATGCATATTTTGAAAAACTGATATTTTTCCATGAAACCAAAAATAACCTAGGAATACAAATTTTCATAATTTTTCAAATTGACTTACTATTTTTAACAAATTATTGAAAATCAAGTAAAAATTAGAACTCGCCACCACCACACCACCAGGGCCTTATCAGTCCACCTAGGCCTTGCTTTTGGAGCTTAATGATGGTAGCCACTTGTTCTTAGGTGATCATTTGACTTAGTTTCCATGAGTGCTTAGATTATGCACTAATTTTTCTAATTTTCTTATTATTTTCTTGATTTTATAAAAAATTCTAGATTTTGCTCTTAAGTTTTCCTAAACTCTTAAGCTATTGGTGTTTATATAGTGAGTAGTGTAAGGGACAAACTTATCATGTGTCAAGAGGTTTCAAGAAAGCCATGTTCTAAAACCATGGTTTCCCTTTGTTTTGGCATTCAAAACCATGTATCATCCTTGTTTCAATTTCCAAAACCATGGGCTGCCTCTTGTTTAGGAGACCAAAACCATTTGCAGCCCACTTTTTTCCAAAACCACATTTTTTTTTAATTCATTTATTTATTCTTCAGATATTTTTTATATGCATTTTACCATATTTGTAAGCTTCTATAAGGATTTTCTTAACCTTCTACAGGGCTTTATTCCATGTAACAATCCTTTCTTATTTATATGTTTGTAATATATAAATTATACTTACCAATCATATATCACTTTAAATAATATTTCGATCATAGTCATGGGCTTCACTTTTTAAATGACTTTCGGTTCTAATTAACCTGAGAGATTATTTAATTGCTTCACATATATGCAATACTAGAATAATTCAACTTCATAAAATAATTTCTTCTAAATCTTATAGCTTAGTTATAAAATCTCACTTGATTCTGTTAGCATCGACCAATACCCTAGTTTCGAGGTTTCAAAACCCATGGGTATTACACACTACCATAGAAAAGGAGCTATTGGCAACAATCTTTGCATTTGACAAATTTAGGTCATATCTAACTCTTTCTAAAGTTATTGTTTATACTGACTATTTCACTTTACATTATTTGTTGAATAAAATAGATGCTAAGCCAAGATTGATTAGATGGATACTATTGCTTCAAGGATTAAACCTAGAGAATAAGGATCAAAAGGGAGTTGAAAATTTAGTAGTAGATCATCTCTCATGTTTAAAGAATCCATTGCTAGAAAAACCAAATGAACAGGACCTTAATGATGAATTATTTAAAGAACAACTCTATTAGATAAGTCTATGGGAAACTCCTTGGTTTGTTTATATGGAAAATCACTTAGTTGTTAAAATTCTTCCTAAGGGACTAGACTACAATTGAAGGAATAACTTCCTCCATGATATTAAAAGTTAATTTTCGAAAGACTAATACTTACTTAAGATTTGTGTAGATAAAATAATTCATACATGTATATCTCACTTGGAAGGTTAGCAGATCTTGGATCATTATCACATGGGCCCAACCAGAGAACATATTAATGCGAATAGAACAACACACAAGGTCCTTGAGTTTGGTTTTTATTAGCCAACATTATTCAAGGATTACCAAAAATTTGTGGAACTATGTCAATGGTGTCAAAGAGTAGGGAATACATCCAAGAGAGATTAAATGTTGCAACATCCAATATTGATCCGTAAAGTCTTTAAAACTTGGGGGATTGACTTCATAAGGCTGGTTCCAAACTCAAATGGGAACAAGTACATCTTAGTAGCAGTGGATTATGTATCCAAATAAGTAAGAGCTTAAGCTCTACCAACAAATGATGCTAAGGTGGTGAAATGATTCTTGAAAAGTCTATTTTCTCAATTTAGTGCCCCTAAAGCACTTATCAGTGACTAGAGAACTCACTTTTACAATGTTCAATTGGAAAAAAGTACTAAAGTGGTATGGCATTATGCACACGACTGCCACTTCATACCACCCTCAAACAAGTGGATAAGTAGAAGTCGCAAATAGGGACATAAAAGAAATTTTGGAAAAGATTATTAAGTACAATAGAAGAGATTGGTCAAAGAAGCTTAATGATGCTCTTTGGGCATATCAGACCGCCTATAACATACCAATTGGAAGAACTCATTACTAGCTAGTGTAAGCATGTTACTTATAGAACTTGAGCACAAAGCTTATTGGGCTATAAAGCATGTTAACCTTGATCTTAAGTATGTAAGTGAATATAAAAAACTTCAACTAAATAAGATAGAACAATGGCATGAAATGGCTTATGAAAACCTAAGAATATTTAAGGATCACACCAAGCATTATAATGATAACCGAATCAAGCAAGGGAAACAATTCTAAGTTAAAGACAAGGTTCTTTAATACCAATCTCGATTAAGACTTTTCTAGGTAAGCTCAAATTATGATAGTTTAGACCTTATAAAGTAACACGAGTATTCTTGTATGGAGTGATGGAGGTTTCAAACCCCAAGCAAAGAACATTTAAAGTTAACGACCATCGACTAAAGTTGTGCCTAAAGGGAGAGTTTGATTAAGAGAATTGCGCTTAATTCAACATCCACCCGATTTAAGAAAGTGGCCTCTATCTTAACTCATTAAACAAATGATGTTAAACAAAAGCGTTTCTTAGGAGGTAATCTAAGCTATTTTTGTTCCATATGTCTTTTCATTTCATTTCATTGATTTTGTTTTGGTCATATGATAGTTCAACATGCTCCAATTTTAACAATCTTCCAAGGTTTTGCAGGTTGAAGACAATAAAAAAAAGAAGTTGAAATTGCCAAGGAAAATAAAGAAAGATCATGATCATAAACTAGCACAAAGTTGATCGAACACATTCCATGCTAATAGGTAAGTGCACTTGATCAAGTTATAATATAGATTAAAACAAACGTTAGTTCGAGTGTCAATCCCATAAGGAACCATATGTGAGAACCTAATTATTAGCAATTTACCTAAAACTTCCAATTATCTAACTTGTTAATATGGGGGAAATTGTGGTAAAATGAGTAGGTTAAATAAAGACTAATAGAATAGAATATGAGTGATAAAGCAAATAAGAATAAGTAAAATAACCAAACTAATTAAAGCTAAATTAATTAAAATAAACAAGCATGATTTAATTAAAAAAAAAACATGATCCTTAGTGAATAGTTATTATTTACTCTCTAGTTCTATGCAACCTTTCAATCTCAATTATTCTTTAGATCGTAGAGATTCTTAATTCTATTCCTACGAAAATCAAATTCTAAATTAGTTAGACTTGTGTCTCTAGCTAATTATTAATTGTGAGACCCTCTTTACTTACATTACTATTGAATAGAGCATCTCAAGATCGCGTAAAGCACCAAGATCCTGCTATTAGGTTATTCAATACCTAATCTAGAAAGATTCAATGCCTAACCTCTTAGGGCATTGAAGCTCTTCTAATTATACTTATTTGTTTACTGTAGGCCTTATGACTACATAACAAATTTAGACACCAAACTAGTAACCAACGTAAATACTAATTAATGAAATAGTTCAATGCAATCAAATCATTAAAGAATAAAATCATAGAAAGAAAGAAGAGTTGTAGCAAAGAGAACTAGATTTAAATAATGATTCACTAAAAATGTCAAATGAAGAACAACATAATAAAAGGAAAAGCGAAAGTAAATTGAGAGACTCTACTAAAATTCTAAGCTACAAGTTTACCAAAGGGGGCTCTCATGAAAAACCTAAGCTGAAGGATCTATATAAAAGGAGCACGGCTAGGCATACAAAAAGAAACTTAACAAAATAAAATATTCATTAAATATTACATGTCTAAAAAGAGAAGATTTGCTGCAAAACAAAAGATTCGCTTGTCAAGAGATGGCCATGCCCTAAGTGCATAGCTGTGGTGGCTGGGCATGTATTTAATCTTCGTATCAAAACTTCAAATTTGAAGAAATTGCTCAATGAAAGAAACACATAGGAGATTGCATCCATGGTCTTTGGCTATGGTCCTTCCTAGACTTTGTTCTTAGCTTGATTCTCATTTGCATTTCCTCCGCTTTATTCTAAGATCAACAATTTTACTTCAAATTACTCAAAAATGACTAAAATCCTTCAAAACTTTATAAAATGCTATGAAAGTCCCTAAAGATGAAATTTAAACAAATTAAGCCCAAAATAACATAAAATTTACTAAATTAAAGTCTAAAATAGCACTAAATAATCATAGAAAATGTATGTTAATTTTGTGTTATCAAATACCCTTACACTTACCCTTTTGCTTATCCTCAAGCATAATAATCAAAGAAAATATTTCAAGGACAAGACAATCTCTAAAATCTTAGAAAAGTGCACCTTTAAATTTTGCTTAGCAAGAATTTTTCCTGAATCACCCTTTTTCCTTATCTTTACAATGCATTTAAGACACTTAGATAATAATAAATTGAAACTTATTGAATTTTATTGATCAATCTAAAAAATCCAGAATTAGCCACAACACTTAAATAGAAACTAAACTAGAGATTAAAATAGGCATGAACTAATCAAGAAAGAGTCATAAGGATTTAGTTCGCTTTGACTCAAGAGGAGAAGAATCTTCCTTAACTATTTTTATCTTGAAAAACTAGATCGAATGCATGTTACATCAATTCATCCTCTAGTTGTCCATTTACTTCTCTTGATTTTCATTAGGAGGCTTATCAATTCAATTTAATCTTCTTTATTTGAAGCTTGATTAGCATTAGGAAAGTGCCTTGCTCTTTTGACAAACTGAGACCAACCCTTACTAACTTAGCACTTTTAATTTTCTTAGCAGTTGTCAACAGGAAAGCACCATACTCTTTAGAGGGACTAAGGTTGATCTTTAACAACTTTAATTAATTTCACTTTTTCCAATTAGCAATGAGAAAAAGTCTTGCTCTTATGAAGGACCAAGATAGATCCATACCAATATTTAGCAGTTACTTTATCAGTTCAACTATTTACTTTATACCTCCATCTACTTTGATTTTTCAAAAAATTTTCAATGAATAAATCTCTTTTGTTCATCAAATCTTAAATTTTGAGAAAGAAGGATAGATAATTATCCTCTAAAATTAAGCTCAGAAATTAAAATAACTAGTCCATAACTAATTCATATAAATCATAATCTCAAGTCTAAGTCTAAGCTTAAGAGAAGAGTAGGCAAATTAAAAAAAAAAAAACTTGCTTGCTCATGTAGTGGCTATAAATTTCTAATTTTAAGAAAAATTGTCAAAAGCCTAGTGTATGTCTAAAGATAATAGCATCCCACTCCCCTAACACTTAAATTATACATTGCCTCCAATATACATTAGACAATGCAAATGAAAATTCAGGTGGGATAAAAATAACAATAATAAAGAAAGGAGAATGGAGACTTCCCTGATTTTTGGCATTGATCCTCAAAAATGTGAAGTCTAAGATCCAGTTCCTTTAACCAATTAAGCACACGAAGTTTTCTTTGCTCAAAAGAAGCAAGCTAGCTAAGAAAAGGAAAAAGAAAAAGTTAAACTGAACAAAATAAATAGAACTATTGATTCAAGCATCAAAGTGTTAGTATCCTATAAACTAACAAAACATAATAAAATTTAGGTGGGATAAAAATAACAATAATAAAGAAAGGAGAATTGAGACTTCCCCGATTTTTGGCATTGATCCTAAAAAATGTGAAGTCCAAGATCTAGTTCCTTTAAACAATTAAGCATACGAAGTTTTCTTTGCTCAAAAGAAGCAAGCTAGCTAAGAAAAGGAAAAAGAAAAAGTTAAACTGAACAAAATAAATAGAACTATTGATTCAAGCATCAAAGTGTTAGTATCTCGTAAACTAACAAAACATAATAAAATAGAAACAATTATCTAAGAAGAAGAAAGCAATAACAAACAAATTATTACAATTATTCAAAATAGAAAAACATCAAATAGTCTTTTTATAAAAATAAAAGTGCAGGAGACATTCATTCTTCATCCTCTTCATCTTCCTCCACCTCTTCCTCAATCTCATCCCTAATTGATTCTTTGGTGGAGTTGAGCTCAAGCATTGGTGGTAGCTATTGGTATGCCTAGGAGCTCAGTTATTACTAAGACTTACTGTAGCAAATCTGACTGAAATGGGTTCTCCAAAATATCAAAGAAATTAGAGAGAAATGGTCCACAAATGAACAAGAGTAGCTAACGTGAAGTTGCTTGGAGGATGTGACTCACCAACAAACACAACTTAACACCTCACTTAATATGATGCACAAATTGATGTCAAGGTCCACCTGCCACTAATCTTGAGCTACTCAGCAAGATTAGATAAGAGTGTATGAAAAATAAACTTGGAGAGGGTTGTTTCATAAGAACAGAATATTCAGTATTAAAATGTAAGTGATATGCAGCTTACAAGAGAAAAGGACTATTTATAGTAAGTCTCTAAGACAGCATTACAAATAAAGAAATTACAAGAAAATATATACAAAAAGGGGATTCCTAATAGATACGAAAAAGTATAGAAAGGGCAAAAGACCAAAAATGGAAAAGTAGTATAATGTCGACGAGGTAGACAGGTGGTAATGTAACATTGGTCTTGTACAAATATTCTCTGAACACAGCAGGTGAAAGGGGTCAAAATGTTACGACAATAAAGGAGCTAGGACGAGAGAGATGGTAGCATACTGAGAGAAAACTACTCGGCCGTTTAAGTGACTCTCTCGTCACTCAGCTAAAGCTTCTTGGCAATGGTGGGTCAGATTACTCGACATAGGGTCCTCGACAAGGGAATGGTTAGCATCATCACTATCAAGTGTACAAATCAACGTATGACAATTTAGAGAGCTTAAGGAGTTTAGTCATATTCCTTCGGGGTAAACTTTCTCATAATCCGTAGGTTGTCGAGAGAAAATTCGTCAGGTGAGGGATTGGAGTCCTCAGAACCATACGTGAGTAATGGAACCATTAGTCAACAATTCATCAATTCCCTAGGGTTATTAAAGATTCAAATCTTAGTCTTCGTCATCTTTGGGCACATATGGAGTTAAGTCGGCAACGTTGAATGTGGTAAACATGTCGAGACCTTCGAGTAGCTTAATCTTGTAGGTATTGTCATTAATGCGCCTCAGGATCCTGTAGGATCCATCTGCTTTAGGAGATAGTTTGTTCGTCCTCTTGCTAGGGAAGCGTTCCTTGCTAAGATGGATCCAGACAAGGTCCCCAGGGGCATAAAAGATTCGTTTACTTCCACGGCTTCCCATTTCCTTCTGTCAGGTTACAGTTTTAGCCAATTGCTCAACAATTCTTTGATGCAACCTGTGAAATTCCTCGATACGCTGCAAGCCGAATTGACTCTCCCCTTGTGTAGTTGAACTATTAACTAAGTCTAAGGGTAAGTTCGAGTTAAGTCCATAAACAACCTCAAATGGTGATGTTCTAGTGGAGCTGTGAGTTAAGTAATTGTAAGCAAATTCAATGATGGGCCAGCATAAATCCCAATCACGAGAGTTCTTTTCAACAGTAGCGAGTAGGAGATTACTGATGGTTATGTTAACTACTTCAGTTTGGTCATCTGTCTAGGGCTGGTGAGAGTTACTAAACAAGAGATTAATGCTAAGTTTCCTCCATAAGGTCTTCCAAAAGAAGCTCGTGAATTTGGAATCATGGTCGGAGATAATACTCCTTGTCACTTTATGCAATCACATAATTTCCTGCAAAAAGAGGTTAGCAATGAATAAAGCATCATTAATTCTGTGGTAGGTGATAAAGTAGTCCATTTTATTGAACTAATCGACCACCACCATAATCGAATCGTATCTCCTCGGCATGTAGGGATAGCCGAGTATGAAATCCATGCTTAGATCGGTCCATGATCACTCAGGAATTGGTAAGGGTGTATATTCTCCATAAGGCTCTCTCTTCCCTTTTGCATACTTACACATCTTGCACCTCTTAAGTATTCGATGCACATCCCTCATTAGCCCAAGCCAGTAAAAGTGCTCCTTTAATATCTCAATCGTCCTCTTTTCCCAAAAATGGCTAGCCAGACCCCCAACATGATCTTCTTAAACCAGTAACTCCCTTGTAGAACTACTCGACACACAAATCTACTTGTCCTTCATCAAGAACCCCTCACTCAAGTAGCATCCGTCCACAGCTCCTCTATCACTACACTTAGCTACTAAAGGCCCAAAATGTGGGTCATGCTCATATCGATAAGGTAAAGTATCAAATCCAAGAACTTTAGCTTACAACGTCGTAATGAGGGTATGACGGTGAGAAAGTGCATCAACTACTGTATTAGCACTTCCCTTCTTATACCTGATGACATAGCAAAAGGTCTCCAAGAACTCGACCCACTTAACATAAAGCCGAGAAAGCTTTTGCTGCCCGTGAAGATGCTTAAGAGATTGATGATTTGAATAGATGATGAATTCTCTCGACAACAGATAATGCTACCTGTTCTGAAGTATATAGATAAGGTCATAGAACTCCTTGTTATAGGCTAAGTAATTCAAGGCAGCACCTCGGAGTTTTTCGCTAAAGTAAGCAATGGGTTGGCACTCCTACATGAGGACAGCACTAATGCCGACACCAAATGCATCACATTCAACCTCAAAAACCTTTTCGAAATCTGGTAAAGTAAATACTAGAGCAAACGTCAACTTACACTTTACACCTTCAAAACTCCTCTTAGCCTTTTTTGTCCATTTAAACTCAATGTTCTTCTTGGTCAATTCAGTCATTGGCATAGTTATAGAGATGAAGTTCTAGATAAATCTCCAATAGAATAAGGTTAGGCCATGGAAGCTCCTAACCTCAGCAGCACTAGTCAGCATAGGTCACTCATTAATAGCTTTAACCTTTTTCTCATCAACTCGAACTCCACTCCTCGAAATGACATATCTGAGGAATACAACCTCGCTTTGATAGAATGCGCATTTCTTCAAGTTGCCAAATAATTTCTCAACGCAAAGTATGTTAAACACCAATCTCAAATGTTTGACATGAACAAGAAGGTCGACATTGTAGACCAGAATATCATCAAAATAAACCATTATGCATTTGCCTATCAATGTTCTGAGCACATGATTGATGAGCTGCATGAATGTTCTCAGCATGTTAGTTAAACCAAACGGCATAACCATTCACTCAAATAAACCATCTCGAGTCTTAAAGGCTGTTTTCCATTCATCTCCCAGTCTCATTCGTATTTGATGATAGCCACTCTTTAGATCTATCTTTGAAAAGATGCGTGCACCATGCAACTCATCGAGCATGTCATCCAATCATGGGATTGGGTATTGATAAGTAATAGTAATCTTATTGATGGTACGGCTGTCAATGCACATCCTCCATGATCCATCTCTCTTTGGTACTAGTACAACTAGGACTGTACATAGGCTCATGCTCTCACGAACATATCCACAATCTACTAACTCATTAACTTGCTTTTTTAGCTCGGCTGCTTATTCAGGATTGTGTCTATAGGTAGGTCGATTCAGTAGGGTTGTACTAGGTTGAAGATTGATGCAATGCTCAATTCCTCTTGGGAGAGGTAATGCTTTCAGCATCTCAATAGGGAAGAGGTTAGCAAATTCCTGAAGTAGTTATTGCACTTCGGTAAGTAAATCCTCGGCCTCTCTAACCTCTAAGAATCTCCTAACCAAAAGGAGTACAAAGTCCTTGGCTTTGACCTCTCTTGAAAACTAAGCTCAGGAAATCACTAAGGACTTCCACTATAAAGATCTAGCAACCTTTTCTTGGGCTTCTTATATATCTTTAGTTCTCATCGGTGCTAATATTACCCTGCTTCCCATCCTTTTGATACATGTAGGTGTTTCTATACCTATTGTATAACATTCTTAAGTCAAATAGCTACGGCCAGCCGAGTAATATGTGAGATGTATACATGGGAAGGACATCACACAGCACCTCGTCCCTGTACCTATCACCAATAGTAATTGGTACTCTAACTTGCTCAGAAATGTATAATCCCCCTTTCTTGTTCAGCCAGTGAATCTTATATGGCTTAAGGTATGGGAGAGTTGGCAATTTCATGGCCTTAACTACTCTTTGCATGATGACGTTGGTATAGCTCCCTCCGTCAATGATCACAGCGCATAACTTGTCATTCACTTAGCAATTTGTATGAAAGAGCTTCTCTCTTTACTCATTCTCATTAGCCACAAAAGTACTGAGAGACCATTGAACAACAAAGCAATACTCAGCTCCACCTTCAGGGGGTATCTCGGCCTCCTAATCTTCCTCAAATTCTTCCAGCGTCTGATCGGTTGCCACTTCTTTCTCTCCTTCACTCGCACTTTCTACTTCAAATTGGGGCTTGTCTCCCTTTATGGTCATGACTTAGCGGTTCGAACATTGACTAGCCATGAGCCCAAAGCCAAAGCATTTAAAACATTTGATTTCTCGGGTTTTCCTCCCTGAACTCTAACCTTAGTCTCTTTGGATCTCAGGTTCCTCGGTCTTGCTACTACCTTAACCCTCACTAGTCGGTTTGTTACGTAACCTCAGTGTTCCCCCTTGGAACTATTTAAAACCCTGTCATTCCCTAATCTACTCTATAGGCCATTCCTATTCGACATCAGTGTTCGGTTACTTGGCATTCGGCTAGCCTGGTTTTACCATTGCCTTTCAACTCTCTAGGCTACATGAATGGTTTCATCCAGAGTTATGAGACTCTACAGTTCTACGATGTAACCAATCTCAACTCGAAGTCCCAAGATGAACCATGCTATAGTTCAGGCCTCAAGCTCATTAACATTAAATCATATCATGAGCAACCGGAACTCTCGGACATAGTCGTCTACGGGTCTATTACCTTGCCTCAAGTCTTAGAATCATCGGAAAATGTCCTGTTCGTAGTGTTCGGGAAGGAACCTACTTCTTAAAACTCTCTTCTTCTTGTTCCATGTTCGGACCTTGCATCAAGTCCTCAAGCGAACATTCTATAGCTTCTTCCACTACATTGCTGCATATCCAAAAAATTCTAACATGGCCATTCTAATGCGTACAGCATCTTCATAATCATAGAAGTCGAATATCTTTTCGATCTTCTCTTCCTAATTTAGGTAGTCATCAGTACTACTAACCTATTGAAGTTTGAAATCTGAACCTTAAGATATTCAACACCTCTTAGTGATCTGAACTCACGCTTATTAGTCCCAATATACTGGTCTTCTTCTTCTTCGTACTCTAACCTTCTCTTCACGACTCTATCGGTACGTTGTGGTGGTGCGTGGTTCACTAGAAAGGATTCTGGAGCACGCTCGTTCATCTACCTCCTCAGCTTATCTCTCATTTCTCGGCCCTGCTCAACAACTCTCTCACGTGGTCCATTCTCTAAGACCCTATTTACTAAGATAGCTAAATTAGCCACAATAACAACAAGATCTTGTATCTGCTCATCAGTAGTATGTAGTAGTTGTTAAGTAATTCAACCAAGACCATGAGCATCACTTTCGACATCGTAAATCTCTCCCTATACACTAGGGTTCAACATTCCCAACACAAAATTTTGGTAACTACACTTCATATGGATGGCTACAACATACACAATATCTCAAACAATAGACTGACTATAACTACACAGCTCTCAGTCTCAACCTCAACCTCAGGCTCTAATACCAGGAATATATGGTGTGCTTAAGAGCTCAGTTATCACTAGGACTTACCATAGCAAATTTAACCGAAATGGGTCCTCCGAAATATGAAAGAAATTAGAGGGAAATGGTCCATAAACAAACAAGAGTAGTTGACATGAAGTTGCTCGAAGGATGTGACTCACCAATGAACACAACACGACTTGACACCTCACTTGATATGATGCACAAATTGATGTCAAGATCCACCTACCACTAATCCTGAGTTACTCGGCAAGATTAGATAAGAGTGTATAAAAAATGAACTTAGAGAGGGTTGTCTCACATAGAGATAATATTCAGTATTAAAATGTAAGTTATATACAGCTTACAAGAGAAAAGGACTATTTATAGTAAATCTTTCGAGTAGCATTACAAATAAAGAAATTACAAAAAAGTATATATAAAAAGGGGATTCCTAGTACATACAAAAAGGGGTAAAAAGAACAAAAGACCAAAAATGGAAAAGTAATACAATGTCAGACGAGGTGAACAGGTGGCATATAACATTGGTCCCGTATGAATATTCTCTAAGCATAGCAAGCGAAAGGGGGGTAAAGTGTTGTGGCAATAAAGGGCCAGGATGAGAGAGATGGTAGCATGTCAAGAGAAAACTATTCGGCCGTTTAAGTGAGTCTCTCGTCACTCGGCTAGAACTTCTCGGTAATGGTTGGTCAGATTACTTAGCACAAGGTCCTCGGTAAGGAAATGGTTGGCATCATCACTATTGAGTATACATATCAACATAGGACAATTCAAGGAGCTCAAGGAGTTCAGCTACATTCCTTTGACATAAACTTTCTCATCATTAGTAGGTTATTGAGAGAGAATTCGTCGAGTAAGGGATTGGAGTCCTCAAAGCCAAGTACAAGTAATGGGACCATTGATTGGCAGTTCAGCACTTTCCTTAACATAACCTTGCTCCAGTAGTTCATTCACTTGTTGTTGGAGTTTAGAAGCCTATTCAAGACTCATTCAGTAGGCAGGCTTATTCAGCAGGGTAGCACTAAATATTAAGTCAATGCAATAGGTGCTTCGCAATGGGGGCAATCCTTTAGGTAACTCTTTTGGGAACAAATCAGCATACTCATCTAATAGTGCTCTTACTTCCTAGGATAGTTCACCCTATTCCTCCATCTTTAGCAAGCGCCCAACCAACATTAGGGCCAGCTTATCAGCATTGATGGCTTCTTTAACCTATGAGCAAGTTGAGTCTGTAGTTTATTAACTTCTCTCAGCGGAATTGGGTTCAGTGTAATCATTCGACCATTTTTTCTCGAACGTGTACGTGTTCTTGTAGCTATCATGGATAACTCTCTTATCAAACAACCACAATCTACCTAGCAACATGTAAGAAGCACACATAGGTAGTACGTCATAGAGAATCTAGTCAAAGTAATTTCCTATAGTGATCAACAATAATATTTACTGAGTGACATATAGTGCCCCTTTCTCACTCTACCAATGCAACTTGTACAGCTTTAGATGTGCAACAGTCGGCAACTTCAATTTTGAAATAAGTCAACCAATGCCACATTAGTGCAACTTTCACCATCCATAATGAGGGCACACATCTAATCATTTACCTTACAGGTGATATGAAACAAATTCCCTCCCTACTATTTCTTTTATGAAGGTTCCATGTTCATTGTGCTTCGGACAACCATGATTAGTTGATCCAAGTCCTTAGCAAACACATTTTCCTTAATCAATTCTTTCTTAGTAGGGATCTTCTCCTCCTCAGGTTCCTTATCTATACTTTCTACCTCCATCTTCATGATATCTCCCTTGATCATCATATTTCTTCGGTTTAGGCACTAAGCACCCATATGTCTAAACCCTTAGCACATAAAGCACTTAATCTAGCTCATCTTCCTACTAAACCCTTACCCCTTCTTATAAGTCTAGGTTGGCAGCTCACTATTGGGGTTAGCCTTTCTAGTTAGTATGAACATCTACCCTCTAAGCCAACTTGGTACTTGACTAAGCTCCATGACTTCCCTATTTAGGTCGGTTAGTCGGCATTCTAGCAAATACTTGGCTTTTTCTCTGTCTATCCACTCGTTGGGCTATTCAGATGGCTTCATCCATTGTGGTGAATCATTGCAGTTCTACAATGTCTTGAATATCACCTCTCAATCCTGTGAAGAACCTAGAGATTGTTTACGCTGTGGGCTTCTTCACTTCACATCAAATCATGAGCATCTGGAATTCCTAGACATACTCATCAACTGTTCGGCCTCCTTATCCTAGCTTCTAAAGCTGAGTGAAAGTATCTTGCAGATAAGTTTCTAGTACAAACTTGTTTCTAAGTGTTCTCTTCATCTCAGGCTTCGTATTAATTTCTCTATAAGCTTCATGTCTCCTCATCGTTTGAAAATTCTTCTAGCACATGGCAGCATATCTGGAGAACTCAATAGTAGTAGTTCTCACCTTTTCATAATCCTCGTACTGATAATAGTTGAAAACACGTTCCAATTTCTCTTCCTATTCCAGATATTCATCAGCATTCCCAAATCCATTGAAGCTTAGAATCCGAAGCTTCACATGGTCAAATGCTCTGGGGGTTTTGGCTTGCTCTTCTTCAAAATACTCTTCTTCATCCTATTCATCTAGTTCCTTTAGGCCTATCCTTTGTCTTACTCATCCACCTACTCCTCCACCTCGAATTGGTCGAGCTGGGTTTTAACCTCTAATAGGTTGAGCAACTTATAGGATGCTTTATACAACCTTAGTGGGTTGGCAAGCTAATGCGTAAGCAGCTCGGGTCAAATCTACCAAGGCGTTAGCCACCTCATCAAGTCTTTCGTCAGTGCTTTTAATAGTTCCTTAAGACTATTGTCCATAGTCGATAATTCCATTGTTGTGATCTCCAGCACTAGTGTTTACACTTGGGTCAGTTATTTTCTTCACAAATTCAAAGCTCAAACTCTTCAAATAGGTGATTTAGTAAACACTTCCGTAAACTAGAAAAGGTAACACCTAACAAATACAGCAATTAAACAAACATAGTAACTTGTTTTGTTTCACATACGCAAAACAGAGTATAAACAAAACTTCAAACACAAACTACGACTTAAACAAAGCCTCTCCTCTAATACCATGTTGTTGCGGACCGTAACCAAGAACAAACAAGGCTAGTTACTAGATGGGTTCAAGCTTACAGAAAGCTCAAAAGGGAAGTAATGGTGAAAGTGCAAAACGACAAATGCAAATGAAGAGTAAGCAAAAACCCACGAACAGCTCCAATGGATATGACATACTAATGGAAATTCTAAAGATTTATGGCACAACTTGATATGATGTATGAGATGGTTCGGTGAGGTTAGTCGCCACCTAACCTTGCTTAAGGGTTAGGATAAGAGTGATGCCGAGAGTAAACAGATAGTATTTATGCAACGAAGGAAAATGCTCAAGTGTATTAATGATGATTGATTTTACAACTACAATTACAGGGGTATTTATACCTACAAGTTAGGTCAACTTGCCCAAAAGGTAAAAGACAAAAAGGGCATTTCCTGAGAAAATAGTGTACAATATACAAAAGGGTAAAAATGAATATTCAAGAAAAATAATCATTAGTCTAACAAATTCTACACATGATTCTATAGATGTAGTGATGCGGTATTAGTGATGTCATTGGAAGATGCGTACAAAAAGTACGGTCATTTTTCTTCTCTAAGCAAGGATGGCTTAGTTAGTCCAGATTCTCTTTCTCGACAGCTCAGCAAAGGTGATGTTAAGTAAGTGATTAGCCAGGCATAAGTGAAGATAAGGGTTGGCTATTATCTCGATTATCCGCTTCTAGGTGCATTATCTATGAGAAATAGATAGTCATTTAGCTCAACATGAAGAACTGATCAGTTAAGATATACTCGACCTCGATAAGAGTCAGCTGGAGTAGAAGAATCGACCTTGCCAAGCCTTCCAATCCTCGAGCTCAGCTGCAAGTCAAAGGCCCAATAGCTTGATTCTTATCAGTGGTTATAAGTACGTGAAACCATAATCAACTTTCACTTTCAATCATCTAACTAAAGCTAATCGTGGTTGGACTCTTCTTGAGGTCATGGAGATTGAGGAACTTTATGTCCTAATTGGGAGTATCTCATATTTCAAACTTTAGGCTAGTGAAAGAAGGTATTCAAATTGGCACTTGATGGTTGATACATATGTATAAGGCAATATTAAGCCTATCAAGTAATAATATAATGGATAATGGAGTTTAAGTATGTCGATCCCTTAAAGATTGCAGACTTACTCACTCTCTACTATTCTACCAAAAGGAGGTATAGAATTCAACGGTAAAATAGAGGAATTAAATTTTAATTAAAAGAAAATAAAATCAAATAGCAATCAATAAGAAATAACAAGAGCAATTAAGAAACCTTAAATAACCATAATAATATCTAGATTTTGTTTCATCAAGAAATTAACATGCAATAATTCTAAAGATTTTTAATTCATTCCCTTTTTTTATTAATCGGAGGAATTCAATGAATGAATTAATAAGAATCACTTTGCTACTAATTCCTAATCCTAAATGTACTCTATTCGAACCACTTCTATAATTAAATAAGTTAGAACAACATGGAGAATAGGAATTCCCCAAATACTTACAATAAATCAATTGTGGATGAATTCTATAACTTATAGCTAAGATTATAATAACTCCCTTCAACTGTCATAGATCTATTCATGCATCAAGTCTTGTAACCTCAACACATAAAATCAAATAATCAAGTTGAAACTCTAGAAACAACTCAATATAATACATACAATTGAATGAACAAGAAATATGGAATATTATTAGAATTTACAAAACAAGTACATTATATGTTAATTCAAAGCTTTACAAGTCTAAATATCTAAAAAATCTACGCTAGAAACACAACAAAAATAGAAACTTCCATAAAGAAATGAGTAAAACTCCTAAAAATTCTATTAAACATTTTTTCTCCTCTTTCTTCAATCTCCCCCCTATTTTTAATGCACATCTAACTTCCTATTTATAAGAATGTGATGAAACAGCTCTCATTTGACAAGTTCTAAAAATCATGAAACAACAACACCAAAGGAACATGGGGCATGGACTTCTTGTTACATAGATTCTTCAAAACTTGATTGAATTGTTTGACAAGGGAATCATGGCCAGGAAATACACCCGTAAACTTCAATCGTGGTCCTCTCTAGACTCTGATCCTTAACAAAATTATCTTCCAACACTTGCTATCATTGAGTCATTATTCAAATCAAGTGGAATTCTTCTCAAAAAGTGTACAATCTTCATTCTTTTTGCTTCACTGCTCCTTTAAAACTCTAAAATCAACAAATAACTTAATTAAGTATCAAAATCATTGAAATCACCATAAAATATATTAAAATGACTATAAAAATATAATAAGAAATATATGAAAAATCACACTAATGAAATCTCCCCATAATTAAATATTTGGTTGTCCTCGAGTAAATTAATCAATCCTTAACAAGGGTTGAAAAATCATAACAAAGACCTACTAAGTCCACAAATTACTATTTAAGATACCAAAGAAGAAAAAAAGATCATATTAATCCCAATATATGTCATGAGTCCATGCATCCTTGTAAAGCTTTTATTAAACATCCTTAGTGACTTGTATAATCTTTCCTTACCTACCTTCTTAATGCATCAAAAACACAAATACTAGAATTCCATATCCAAAGTTATTAAACTCACGATTCTTCCTAAAATCATTATAGGATCGGTAGAATCAAAACATGAAATTGAAAAGTAGAAGCGTAAGTTTTAATAACCTATGTAAAATATTTTTAAAAAACTATAAATATACTTATAGTAATCATTCAAATTTTGAAATACATGATGGAAATACAGAAATAAATTTCTTTTACCAAAAAAGAATTCTTAATAATATATAATTTAACATGTACAAAGAAAAAACAAAGTCGAAACTAAACTTTTTTCCATTTTTTTTAAATAATGAATTAAAGATAACTAAACATTTTACTTTATTTTAAATTATTGATGATAAAAACTGAAGTATATAGTTTTTTTTGTAATTTTTGCTATTGGAGCTGAACCCTAAATGAAGGCTATGAATATAAAATAAGAGATTAATAGAGAGAGAAAAAGGGGAAAAAAATTGAAATAGGATAGGAAAGATGATGTAATGTCCTAATAGTTGATGACTTGTAAAAATTAGTTGTATTTTTTCATTTTTTAGCCCATTCAACTCAAGTATGTAAAATCAGTAAATTCAATAAAAAAACATAAGTTTCTATTGAATTTACATGTAAACTCAATAAAAAACATAAGTCTCTATACGAAAACGATTTTATACACTAGTTAACTCAGAAGAATCTCTTAAAACCATAAACTTGTAAAATCATATGGGTAGAATTGTGATTTTGACAACCATGTCCATAGCTCACGTAAATCAAAATTGATTCACATTATTTAACTAAGGATTCTCTCCTAAGTTAGTTTCCACTTTTTTGGTAATCAGCAAGAACCATACATGACCCCCCCTAAACTTAGTTAAGATGTATATAAGTCTCTCTTTAACCTTACTAAGCGCTATAATCGACTGTAAGCACCTTTTGTATCTACTTATCCCCTAATCACCCCCTTCATATACAGTTTTGCTAACATACTGTTCAAATTAATTTTTTAATCATTTTACAAAAGCTTATTAGCAACAAGAAAGTACTTTGTTCCTTTGACGACCAAGGCTGACCCTTATTGATATAGGTCTCGTTGATAGTCGAATTTCATTTACTCGGCCACTCAGTTGCTGACATGCTAAGTAGTAATATTATCGGCTAATACTGACTAACCCAAATTCATATCTAATTCAAATTCAAGGAAAGTGGTATGAACAGTTATCACTTGGCACAGTTATATTATATAACTACCTACTATTCCTACATTTCAGGTATGTACTTGATTGAGAGGTTTTTATGTATCCTAATAATCATGTAATTAATTGCTATTTTAGACACTCGACATTCATCTATAAATACAAAGAAGAAGCATTGTAAGAACTATTTCACAACCCAACTACTTGTCTTACCTTCTCTAACATTAATTTACTGACTTAAGCATTGGAGTTGCCACACTAAACTATCCCTGATACCTTGTGGCTTTCTCTATCTTTGCAAGACCAAAGTCTTAACCTAAAATCACCCAACAATAGGTCTTATATTTTCATTGATAACGAAAAAGAACCTTACTCTTCCAAGGGACCAAAGCTAGTCCATATCAATTTTCTTTTTCATTTCTTTTTTCGTGCATATTAACAGTAAGAGAGAACCTCACTTTTTTGAGAGACTAAGATCGATTTGTACCAACTACTTCTTATTTTATTCTTATTCTCACCTTCAACTATTTTAAATATTCTAAGGAACTTACAAGAGAGAAGTTTCATCTACTTGTTTACTTAGGATTATAAAAACTAAAGAGGGATAGGTATACATCCAAGTAAACTCTAAGAATAGCATATGATTCGTGCTCAATCAATAATTTTATTATTAACTTAGAATCCTGAGCTAAATAGTATGTAACTTAGCCTCAAATGAATTCCACAACTCAATTCTAGTAATGTGTAAAATACATAATAATGACTAAGAAAATTTCATACTACAATTCACATATCATATTGCTAAACAAAAGAGGGTTGCAAACTTTAAAAAAAATTGGGGTTGAAATTAAAGCATAATGGATTTCTTGAATAGTAATATAAGATATACTTATTCTATCATACCCCTCCCCTACACTTTATATAGTACATTGTCCCTGATGTAATTACAATGAAGCATACTAAAGTGTGCGAAAAGAAAACATAATAAAGCATAATGGAGAATAGAGTATTAGAGAGATGGTACTTCCTTAGATGAGTGCAAATTACATATGAAAGCCCATAGAAATCAACATCTATGGAAGTTGTCTGTGAATTGAAACAATGAAGACCTAAAAGAAAATTAAGAAGAGAGAGAAATATGTGTGAAACAAACAAAATCTTTATTATTTCATTATTGAGAATGGAATTGGGAAATTTTGCAATATAAAAATAAAAAGACTCAAAACTAACAATGGAAAAGAAAAACATGAAAACTGAAAATTAAGCAACTAAAAGCAATAGTCTAACACAAGAGCAATTAAAATAAGAAATCATCCACTTCATTCTCATCTTTATCCCCAAAATCCAAATTAATGGTATTCTTCCATCTTCCTCCTTTTTGTCTACATTGTCTCTATCCCCTAAATCCATCCGTTTTGTAACATCAATCAATTCTTCTTCTATAGGTGGAGGGATTGTTATCTTAACTTAATTGGTGAGAATGTTACAAAAGTCCATCAACCTTATTTGTCTTCAGAATAATCTCTTCATGGATTGCTCGAAGAGTGCTTAGGATGTCACCAACTTTTGAACCTCACTTTTTAATTTTTTCACTTCATATACCAAACTCTCTTAGTTGATGGATACTTCATTCTCTTTCCTCTTAGGTATAGTTTTATCGATGTCATTTAAGAGAAGTCCCATCTGATGGAAAGTTGAAAGTGACATCATGGTTACATGCCTCATCATAGTTAGTAGGGGTTGTCAATAAGAAGTTTTAGTTTATTTGCTAAGATAGTGACATATGGCCCATACCCAATTTAGTTAACACATACATCAGTGGCTTGGTGTCGCAAGTAAAAAGTTAAGGCCACTACCAAGTTGATTAGGTAACCTTCCACAAGACTACAAAGGTAGAAGGCCTCATGCATCGTTACTACCTCAATGATTTTTCCTCTCCTATTAATAATGTAAATATGTAACCAATGAAGGATTCTATGTATGAGATTCGTCAAACTTGGGGTTGTACATTTTTTCTTTAGTTAGTTTGCTAATAGTTTGTGTGAGTGATTCTAGATAAGAGTTCTAAGGCTAGTGTATAGAACATAGGAGATTAAACAAATTTCTTTATCGTAGAGTCTTGTGAGCACTTCGAATTCGGCTATAGAGATGGAGAATCCGGTCTTTCTCAAATGGAAAGACAATGTGTTTCAGGCTCCACATGGAATTTGGCCATGTTCCATTGAGAGGGTGTAAGCAACTCTAAAGTGAGTTCTTGATAACTTGGATACTAAGTAGTTTCTCCTATCCTCTTTTCTCTACCATAGCTCTTATTTCAGTCTCTATATTAGCTTGTTTGGTTGTTTCCCAATCTAGGAAGCTTGATCTTGAAAAGCTCTTCTTATTAAGCACCTCAAATCTTACTTTGTGACCGAGATTTTCAAACTTAAGAATATGTTTGGGGTGTGGTGGTAAGGTTACTAGTGGCCCTTTTAGTGCTATGATTGATGGTGGTTTTAGGTTGTAAGGGAGCTATGGAAATGAGTAAGAGATTTTTCTCTACACTTAAGGCTTTGGCTATAATAGTGGGAGTGTGTTAAGGAGGAAGATAACTTACATAACAATAGAAATTGATGTAAATAAAAACGTACCTATTGTGTTATTACTCCTCCAAAGGGAAACTTGTTCTTGATAAACATGGTATGTGCATAATCACTATAATTGGCAATAGCCAAGTTAACATATTTGTTTTAATTTTCGATATGGCTTAAAGAAGTAATGTATTGAAAAGGGAGAAGTGATTTTTCTATAGAAAGAAGCCAAATTGGGAAGGTTTGGAATAGTAGAATCATGAAAGATTTGAGTAAGGCTAGTTGTGAATGATATTACCTGAACATGGTCAAGATCATGGGCTTGATCTTTGGCTGTGGTGTTGCCCTTAATTTTTTTCTTCATTCAAAATTAATTATTATCTCAATTAAGAAGATTACGGGTAGGATCACAATGTAATCCTTGCTTGTAGTTCACTCTTACCCCTTTTTTAAATTTTTATCCAAATCCGATGAGAGGATTAGGGGCAGGATCATGATGGGTGTGATCCATGACCATGGTCTTCTCTAACACCCTTTTTACCTTTTGATGTAATGGACTTCTGATAATGCAAAATTAACATACATTTTACATTGTTATTCAATGCTATTTTAGACTTTAATCTAATGGATTTTATGTCATTTTGAGCTTAATTCTTTTAAATTTCATCTTCAGGACTTCTAAAGAATTTTATAAAGTTTTGAAGGATTTTAGTCATTTTTGAGTAATTTAAATTAAAATTGTTGATCTTAGAATGAAGCGAAGGAAGTGTAAATGCGAATTGAGTGAAGAATGAAGTCCAAGAAGGACTACAGCCAAGGACTATGGACATGGTCCTTGCATTTGTTCCTTTCATTGAGTAATTTCTTCAAATTCAAAGTTTTCGCGTGAAAAATAAGTATACGCCTAGCTACCACAATCACGTACCTAAGGTGCGGTCATCTCCTTATGAGTGAATCTTTTATTTTTGCAGTGAATCCTCTATTTTCAGATACGTAATATTCAGTGAATCTTTTATTTTGTGAAGTCTCTCTTTGTAAATCTATCCCTGCTCCTTCTAAATAGATCCTTAGGCTTAGGTTTTCGAAAAGAGCTCCTTTGATAAACTTGTAGCTTAGAATTATAGTGGGGGTCTCTCAATTTACTTTTGCTTTTCCTTTTATTATGTTGTTCTTCTTTGACATTCTTAGTGAATCATTATTACAATCTAGTTCTCTTTGTAACAACTCTTCTTTCTTTCTATGATTTTATTATTTGATGAGTTGATTACACTGAGTTTATTTCGTCAATCAATATTTATTGCAGTTACTAATTTAATGTATGAGTTTGTTGTTGAGTTGTAAGGCCTACAATAAATAGACAATTATAATTAAAAGAGTTTCAATGCGCTAAGAGTTAAGTATTGAATCTTTCTAGATCAGGGAAACGTAATAGTGGGATTTAGGTGCTTCACGTAATCTTAAGATGCTCTATTCGACAATAATGTAGGTAAAGAGGGTCTTAGGATTAAGAATTAGCTAGAGGTGCGTGTTTGGCTAATTTAGAATCCAATTTCCATAAGAATAGGACTATGAATCTCCATAGTTTAAGGAATAATGGAGATTCAAATGTTGCATGGAATTAGAGAGTAAATAATAACAATTCACTAAGGATCATGTTTTTTTTTTCAATTGAATCATGCTTGTTTATTTTAATTAATTTAGCTTTAATTAGTTTTGTTATTTTACTTGTTCTTATTTACTTTAGCACTCCTATTCTAGCATATCAATCTTTATTTAACGTACCTATTTCATTACAATTTCCATGATATTGATAAGTTAGATAATTGGAAGTTTTATGCAAATTGCAAATAACTAAGTTCTCACATGTGGTTCCTTGTGAGATCGACATTTGAACTCACGTTCATTTTAATTTATACTATAACTTGAGCAGGGCACCTATTATCAATGTAGAATACACTCGATCAAGTTTTTGGTGCTATTACCAGGGAGCCAAAACAACTACCCTAGTTAGAAGTAGCAAAAATCCTAATTTCTAAATATTTTAACACTTTTATAATAATCTTTCTTACAATTCTTTTAGTATTTTCTTTATTAGTAGGTTTTTAATCGATTAAGTGTGCAAGTATTAATTATGGAATTGCACTCAAGATAGATTCTACTATTAAGCTAACAATGTAAAACAACAACGCTCTTGTAGTCTAAAATTTGGTTTAATCTATTTCAATTTTAGTTGTTTTTTTTTTCATTTATTATTATGTCATGAGTCAACTCAAGTATCAAATTTTGAATTATCAGTTAGTGTTTTCCCTACTTGAATAATTCTTGACTTACGTGAGCAATAGTTATCATCTAATTAAAGTGATATTCGGTCTGTTTTTGTTTGTCCTAATTTGAAGTTTCTCTAAGAAATTGTGGAAATCAAGTTGAAGAAGCAAAATCATGTGAATCTAAGGTCGGGAGATGAATACAACCAAATTCAATGCCTGTAGGCCTAGTACATATTCCCTTTGTAAATAATTTCATGAGGAATATGAAAAGAAAACAGAAATGAGAGGTCAATAGGCAAAGACCACACATGTAGTCATGCAAAGGTAAGGAAAATAAAACATAACACGAACTATAGCTAACTTACTTGATCGTAGACCATGCCCATAATCCTATAAAATTTAAAGACCATAGGAAAAATAATCTAGTTTCACTTTCAAACCCCCTTTCTCTTTACATGTTCACATTCTTCTATTTCTCTCTTTACACATACCCTAAATTATCACAAAAACCAATGGTTTGATACTACACACTATAAACTCAAAATATGCACATCATCTTTCCTTGATTATTTTCTTAGATTTGCAGTTAGATTATATAGAAATTTGAATTTTGATGAGGGTATTGTCCTTACGAGCAAATGTTTAGATCTTGATCTTTAGGAGTGATCTAGGAGTTTTAATGTAATGAAATGTGTTTTTCATGCATTATTTATGATGAACTACCGACCAATAATCTCATTACTCGTGTATGGCTCAGAGGACTCCAGTCCCTCATTCAATGAATTATCTCTTCACAACCTACTGATGACGAGAAAGTTTACGCCAAAGGAATGTAGCTGAACTCCTTGAGCTCCTTGAATTGTCATACGTTGATCTATATACTCGGTAGTGATGACACCTACCATTCCCTTGTCGAGGACCCTATGCTAAGTAATCCGACCAACCACTGCAAAAAAGTTCTAGCCAAGTGATGAGAGACTCACATAAACAGCCGAATAGTTTTCTCTCGGCATGCCATTGTCTCTCTCATCCCGACCCCTTTATTGTAGTAACACTTTGCCCTCTCTTGCATGCTGTACTAAAAAAAATTAGTATAGGACCAATGTTGCACTGCTACTTGTCTATCTCATCTGACATTGTACTATTTTTCCATTTTTGGTCTTTTGTCCTTTTTACCCTTTTTCATATATACTAGAAATCCCCTTTTTGTATATACTTTCTTGTAATTTCTTTATTTATAATGCTGCCCTAAGAACTTACTATAAATAGTCCTTTTCTCTTATAAGCGGCATATAACTTACATTTTAATACTGAATATTATGTTCTTGTGAGACAACTCTCTCTAAGTCCATTTTTCATACACTTTTATCTAATATTGCCGAGTAGCTCAAGATTAGTGGCAGGTAAACCTTGACATCAATTTGTGCATCATATTAAGTAAGGTGTCAAGTCGTGTTATGTTCGTTGGTGAGTCATATCCTTCGAGCAACTTCACATCAGCTACTCTTATTCATTTGTGGACCATTTCCCTCTAATTTCTTCAATATTTTGAAAGACCCATTTTAGTCAGATTTACCACGGTAAGTCCTAGCGATAACTAATTTCCTAGGCACACCAATAGCTACCACCAATGCTTGAGCTAGACTCTATAAAAGAATCAACTATGGATGAGATTGAGGAAGAGGAGGAAGAAGATGAAGAGGATGAAGAATGAATGTCTACTATACTTTTATTTTTATAAAAAGACTCAATTTGAAGTAGTCTAACTGAATGCCAAGTAACCGAACACTGATGCTGAATAGGAATGGCCTATAGAGTAGACCGGAGAATGATAGGGTTTCAAACAGTTCTGAAGGGGAACACCGAGGTCAAGTGCCAAACAGACCAGATAAGGGTTAAGGTAAGAGCAAAACCGAGGAACCTGAGATTCAAAGAGACCAAGGTCAGAGTTTAAGGAGGAAAACCCGAGAAATCGAATGTTTAAAATGCCTTGGCTATAGATATGTGGCTAGTCAATGTCTAAACCACCAAGTCATGACTATAAAGGGAGACAAGCCCCAGTTTGAAGTAGAAAGTGCAAGTAAAGGAGAGGAAAGTGTGGCAACTGATTGGATGCTGAAAGAATTTGAGGAAGATCAGGAGGCCAAGATACCCCCTAAGGGCAGAGTTGAGTATTGCTTTGTTGTTCGGCGGTCTCTCAATACTTTTGTAGCTAATGAGAATATGCAAAGAGAAAACCTCTTTCATATAAATTGCTGAGTGAATGGCAAGTTATGCACCGTGATCATTGACGGAGGGAGCTGTGCCAACATCATCACATAAGGAGTAGTTAAGGCCATGAAATTGCTAACTCTCCCACACCCCAAGCCGTACAAGATTCATTGGCTAAACGAAAAAGGGGGATTACACGTTTTCGAGCAAGTCAAAGTACCGATTACTATTGGTGATAGGCACAGGGATGAGGTGTTATATGATGTCCTTCCCATGTATGCATCTCACATATTACTTAGTTGACCATGGCTATTTGACTTAAGAGTGTTACACAATGGGTATAGAAACACCTACATGTTTTAAAAGGATAGGAATAAAGTTATATTGACACTGATGAGTCATAAGGACATGCAAGAAGCCCAAGAAAAGGTTTCTAGATCTCTGTAGCAGAAGTCTTTAGTGATTTCTCGAGCTTAGTTTGTACGCAAGGTCAAGGCTAAGGACTATGTACTCCTCTTGATCAAGAGATTCTTAGAGGTTAGAGAGGTCAAAACCTTACCTGTTGAAGTGTAGCAGTTACTTCAGGAATTTGCTGACCTCTTTCTTACCGAGATGCCGAAAGGATTACCTCCCTTGAGAAGAATTAAGCATTGCATCGATCTTCAACATAAAGTAACCCTATCGAATCAACTTGCCTATAAACTCAATCCTGAATAGGCAATCTAGCTAAAAAAGCAAGTTGATGAGTTAGTAGATCGTGGATATGTCTATGGGAGCATAAGCCCATGTGCCATCCTAGTCGTGGTAGTACCAAAGAAAGATGGATCATAGAGGATGTCCACTAATAGCCATACCATCAATAAGATTACTGTTAAGTACCGATACTCGATCTTACAGTTGGATGACATGCTCGATGAGTTACATGATGCACACATCTTTTCGAAGATAGATCTAAAGAGTGGCTATCATCAAATACAAATAAGACCAAGAGATGAATGGAAAACATCCTTTAAGACTCGAGATAGTCTATTTGAGGGGATGGTTATGCCATTTGGTTTAACTAATGCACCGAATACAATCATTGGGCTCATGAATCATGTACTCAAAACGTTGATAGGCAAATGCATTGTGGTTTATTTTGACGATATTCTAGTCTAGCATGTTGACGTTCTCGTTTATGTCGAACATTTGAGATTGGTGTTTAACATACTCTGTACCGTGAAATTATTCAGCAACTTGAAGAAATACGCGTTCTATCAAAGCGAGGTTATATTCCTTAAATATGTCATTTCAAGGAGTAGAGTTCAAGTTGATGAGGAAAAGGTCAAAGCTATTAATGAGTAGCTTATGCTAACTTGTGCTGCTGAAGTCAAGAGCTTCCATGGCTTAGCCTCATTCTATTGAAGATTTATCCAGAACTTTAGCTCCATAACTGTACCTTTGACTGAATTGACCAAGAAGAATGCGGAGTTTAAATGGATAGAAAAGGCTCAGAGGAGTTTTGAAGGTGTGAAGTGTAAGTTGACGTTTGCTCCAGTACTTACCCTACTAAATTTTGATAAGGTTTTTGAGGTTAAATATGATGCATCTGGTGTCAACATTAGTGTTGTTCTCATGTAGGAGCGTTAACCTATAGCCTACTTCAGCAAAAAACTCTAAGGTGGTACCTTGAATTACTCAGCCTACAACAAGGAGTTCTATGCCCTTGTCCATACACTTCAGAACTGGCAGCATTATCTGTTGCTAAGAGAATTCATCATCTATTCAGATCATGAGACTCTCAAGCATCTTCACAAGTAGTAGAAGCTTTCTCGGCATCACGCTAAGTGGGTCGAGTTCTTGGGGACCTTTTGCTATGTCATCAGACATTGCAAATTCACGAACTTCTTTTAGAAGACCTTATAAAGGAAAATCGATACTAAGCTCCTATTCAGTACCTCTTGCCACCCCTAAATAGATGGCTAAACTGAAGTAGTTAATAGAACCGTCGGTAATCTCTTATGCGTCACTGTTGGAAAGAACTCTTATGACTGGGATTTATGCTTGCCCATCATTGAATTTGCCTACAATTGCTTAACTCACAACTCCATTAGAACATCACCATTTGAGGTTGTTTATGGACTTAACCTGAACCTACCTTTAGAGTTGGTTAACAATTCGACTACACAAGGGGAGAGTCAATTCAGCCTACAGCATACCGAGGAATTTCATAGGTTGCATCAAAGAATTGCTGGGCAATTGGCCAAAACTATGGCACGACAAAAGGAAATGGGAAGCTGCAGAATGAAACAAATTGTTTATGCCCCTAGGGACCTTGTTTGGATCCATCTCAGCAAGGAACGCTTCCTTAGCAAGAGGATAAACAAACTATCTCCCAAAGCAGATGGACCCTAAGGATCTTGAGGCGCATTAATGATAATGCCTACGAGATTGAGCTACCCGAAGGTCTTGGCATGTCTACCACATTCAACGTTGTCGACTTAACTCCATATATGCCCAAAGATGACAAAGATCAAGATTTGAGGGAAAATCTTCAACATCCCTAAGGAATTGATGAATTGTATACCAATGGTCCCATTACTCATGCATGACTTCAAGGACTCTAATCCTTCATCCAACAAATTCTCTCTCAGCAACCTACTAATGATGAGAAAGTTTATGCTAAAGGAATGTGGCTGAACTCCTTGAGCTACCTAAATTGTCATACATTGATCTATACACTTAGTAGTGATAATGCCAACCATTCTCTTGCTGAGGACCCTGTGCCAAGTAATCTAACCAACTATTGCTGAGAAGTTCTAGCTAAGTGACGAGAGACTCACTTAAATGGTTGAATAGTTTTCTCTCAACATACCACCATCTCTCTCATCTCGGCCCCTTTATTGCTGCAACATTTTGACCCCTCTTACTTACTGTGCTAAGAGAATATTTATACAAGACCAATGTTACACTACCACCTGTCCACCTCGTTTGACATTGTACTACTTTTCCATTTTTGGTCTTTTGTCCTTTTTACCCTTTTTTGTATGTACTAGGAATCCCCTTTTTGTATTCTCTTGTAAGCCGCATATAATTTACATTTTAATACCGAATATTATGTTTTTGTGAGACAACCCTCTCTAAGTCCATTTTTCATACACTCTTATCTAATCTTACTAAATAGCTCAGGATTAGTAGTAGGTGGACCTTGACATCAATTTGTGTGTCATGTTAAGTAAGGTGTCAAGTTGTGTTATGTTCGTTGGTGAGTCACATCTTCCGAGTAGCTTCACATCAACTACTCTTGTTCATTTGTGGACCATTTCCCTCTAATTTCTTTGATCTTTCGGAGGACTCATTCCAGTCAGATTTGCCACGATAAGTCCTAGTGATAACTGAGCTCCTAGGTACATTAGAAAGTCTCAACCCTTAGGTTGTGCCAATGCTTCTAGTACTAAAAAGATGAAACCTGGCAAATATGTGTAGATAATTGAGCCGTGAATAAGATTACTATCAAGTATAGGTATCCTTTTCTAAGATTGGAAAACATGCTGAATGAATTGAGTGGAGCTAAGATTTTTAGCAAAATTGATCTTAAGTCTAGCTACCATCAAATTCGCATGAGACTAGGAGACAAGTGGAAAACAGCATTCAAGATTAAACATGGATTATATGAATGGATGGCCATGCCGTTTGGCTTGTCGAATGCCCCAAGCACTTTCATGAGATTAATGAACCATGTGTTGAGACATTTGATAGATAAGTGTGTCATGGTGTACTTTAATGGCATCCTAGTCTACAGTGCCAACATGCCAAATAATTGTGAACACCTTTATACTGTATTGAATGTCCTCCGTATCGAGAGACTATTTGGCAATCTCAAGAAATGTTTCTTTTGTCAGGAGGAAGTGGTATTCTTAGGCTATGTAATTGGTAGAGGAGGCTTACGAGTGAATGACAAGAAGATCCGAGCTATTGTCGAGTGGCTGACTCTTACTAATTGTGCCGACGTAAGAAGTTTCCATAGATTAGCTTCATTCTACAAAAGATTCATTAGGAATTTCAACACCCTCGCTGCACCACTTATTAAGCTAACGAAGAAAAACACCGACTTCCAATTAGGAAAAAGGGAGGAGAGGAGCTTTGCCGAGATAAAAGAAAGATTGACCTCTGCCCCAATATTAGTTCTACCTAACTTCGAGAAAATATTTGAGCTAGAATGTGATGCATCAAGCATTGGAATAGGTGTTGTCTTAATTCAAGAAGGCCAACTAATTGCCTTCTATAGTGAAAATCTTAGAAGAGCTCAATTAAATTACTCTATGTATGACAAAGAACATTTAATGTTGATCTGAGCACTACAAGTGTGGCAGCACTATTTACTACTGAGAGAATTTGTTATATAAACTGACCATAAATCGTTGAGGTACCTCCGAAGTCAAGCCAAGTTATCGAAGCGGCATGCAAGATTGGTTAAATTCCTAGAGGGATTCAATTTTGTAATAAAATATAAACAAGGGAAGAGTAGCAACGTAGTTGTTGATGCTCTTTCGAGGAGACATGCACTCCTGACTAAATTGCAGACTAGATTGTTTAGGTTTACCAGCATCAAGGAGCAATATTCTAGGGATCCATACTTTGGACCCATACTTTTGCGTTGTATTGATGGAATGATAGTAAACGAGTATCATATAAAGAAAAGATACTCGTTTCAAGGAAGGAAATTATGTGTGCCAACTTATTCACTTCGGGAGCTATTGATCAACGAAGCCCATGCTGGGGACTGTTCAAACATTTTGGGGGAGAAAAGGACATACGAATTACTAAGTGGTCGATTCTTTTGGCCTAGGATGATGAGAGATGTACATTGAATTGTTGAGAGTTGTGCCATGTGCAAAAGGTATAAGTATTAAGCAAAAAAAGGGAAAGTAATGCTTTTGCCTGTTTCGATAAAACCATAGATTGAGTTGAGCATAAACTTTGTTCTCGGATTACCACGAATTGCCCGAGGCAAAGATCCTTTATAGTTATTGTGGATCGATTCAATAAGATGATACACTATGTGTCTTGTACCAAAATTAATGATACTTCGGCTATTGCTTCCTTTTTCTTACAAGAGATTGTATAGTTACACGACGTGCCGAGAAGTGTAGTCTCCAATAGAGACTTGAAGTTCTTGAGCCATTTCTAGAGCACCTTATGGCATTAGAAGGGGACTAAACTACTATTCAGTACTTTCTATCACCCCCAAACCGACGACCAAACAAAGGTAGTTAATCGCATTTTGAGATCACTACTTTAAGCTGCAGTGGGCAAGAACTTGGTTAATTGGGATGTTTACTTGCCAGTGGTCGAATTCACTTAAAATCGGATAGTGCATGACACTACTAAGTAGACTCCCTTTAAGCGGTCTATAGTTTTAATCCCTAGTTACCCCTCAATCATACCCCTGTACCTATGCCTACGCAAGAAGAACCAAACACAAGAGCTAAAGCACAATCCCTTCGACACATCTACAACAAAGTCACTCGATACATTAACCAAGTTATTAAAAGAATGCGAGAGAAGGCCAAGACTAGGATGGTTAAACAATTCTAGCAAGGAGACTTGGTTTGGTTACTCTTCAGTAAGGAACAGTTCCCCAACAAGAGGAGAAACAAATTATTTACAAGAGCTAAAGGACCTTTCAGAATTCTCTAGAAGATCAATGATAATGCCTACAAATTGAAGTTGCCCGAAGGCTATGGGGTTTTTAGCACCTTCAACATTACCGACCTCAATCTATATCACCTTGATGGAGAATTGATCAAAGACCATTTGGATTTGATCCCAAATCTAAATAAACTCGGAGAGAATGATAAGAATCAGGCTACTAGGCCTTTAACCCGCAGCCAAGCTTGAGGATTGGAAGGCATGGCAAGGTAAATTCTTCTACTCCTACAAAGGCCAAGTATATCCTAACCGACCAATTCTTCATGCTAAGCTAAATGACTACCTATTTCTTACAAATAATGTATCGAGAAGTGAACGACCAATAGAACAGCCGACCCTCATCCTCACTTATGCTTAACTAATGACTTACTTGGAATCACCTTTGCCAAGCTACCAAGAAAGAAAGTCCAGACTAACTAAGTTGCCCCTAGTCGAACAAGTAAGCTGACCATACTTTTTGTCTACATCTTCTAACGACATCACCAATATAGCATCGCCACGTATACAAAATCATATGCAAAATCTATTAAACTAATGATTGTTTTTCTTGAATATTCATTTTTACTCTTTTATATCTTGTACATTACTTCTTTAGGAAATGCCCTTTTTTCTTTTTCCTTTTAGGCTAGTTTCCCTAATTTATGGGTATAAATACCCTTGTAATTGTAGTTGCAACAGATCAATCATCATTAATACACTTAAGCATTTTCCTTCCTTACGTAAATACTACATATTTACTCTCGACATCACTCTTATCCTAATGCTTAAGCAAAGCTAAGCGACAAGTAACCTTACCGGACCATCTTGTGCGTTATATCGAGTTATGTCATGAGTTCTTGAAAGTTCCATTGGTACATCATATCATTGGAACTATTTATAGGTTTTTACTTACTCTTTATTTGCATTTGTCCTTTCACACATTCACCATCACTTCCATTTCGAGCTTTTTGCAAGCTTGGACCTATCCAATAATTGACTTTGTCTATTCTTAGTCACAGTCTACAACAACCACATACGAGATTTAAAGCCTAAGCTAACCTTTTTAGAGCATGGGTTAAGCCCTCAAAGCTAAGATTGACTTGATTGGAGCCCATCCTTAAAGAAGACCTTTCCAAAGCATGGAATGAGATTTTTAACTCTATTGACCTCATCAAAAGTTTAATCTAAGCTCTCTTCTTTAACCTACTTATAAAGCTTAGGTTTTCAAGCCTAACCTATGAGTTTGAATAAAGATTAGGTGGGAAAAAGTTTAATCAGATGAGACGAGTCAACAACTGTCAATAGGCCATCCTCATCTCCACAAAATTTAGAGTCAAAGAGAGGATCTCAAAAGGCTTATCTCCTTCATAAAATAGCTTATGCTCCTCTATTAGTAAATAGAAGATCAACATTTTGGTAAAGGATTCTAAAATCCTTATTCTATACAATCTATATACTTTTTCTTACATCTCACTAATTTAAGAATCAAAGGTCATATGACAAATGCATCCTGCGCTTTGAGCTTATGTTTGCTTCTCTGTGTAGGTTACCCATGTATAAAGTAGGAATAAAATTACCATTTTGAAATAGTATAGAAAAATAATAACTATTGTTTTTAGAGCTCTACAAGTGAGTTAAATGGGCTAACTTAGCTCTACTTACTTTAACTCGTGGGTTAAACGGGTCAAACTCATTTGACCCACTTTTCAAATGGATTAAAAAAAACTCAATCCTAACTTGCTTTTTAAGTGAATTAAATGGGTTGACCCACATGCTAAAGGTATAAGTAAGCCAAATGAGCTAATGCAAATTGACCCACTTTGGCATGCAACTTAAATGGGTCAAGTTCATTTGGTCTATTTTTTTAACGAGCCAAAAACACTTAGCTCTAACTCGATTTTTAGCGGATTAAATGAGTCGACTCGCAAGTTAAAGATATAAGTAAGCTAAATGGGCCAATGCAAATTGGTTCACTTTAGCCCACGAGTTAAATGAACCGAGTTCATTTAGCCTACTTTTTTTAACGAGCCAAAAACAATAAGACAAAACAATTAGAGATATGCAAATAAGTTTTGGCTATTTGGATTAAAAAGTAACATAGATAATATATTAATACTAGAATAAAAAATATTCGAATGCTCACAAAAACTTGCCTAAACCATAACCTGAAACCTAATCTAACCTCCTTAATTTCTCACAACTGACTACCAAATATGCTACTAGACTTAAGTCGATATACGCCACTAAGCTCATCCTGAGTTAATTCAAGCCATCAAGCTTAAATATTTTCACTTCTAATCCTAAGTTGTGCCAAAGTCAAACTCATGGATCTATTTGCATCTCCTTTGGAAATATTACTTGATTGAAATTTCTTTCTTGCAATTCATCAATCATGGCGTAAACTATGTTATGAGTGATTCAATCTTAGCCCACCTTATGGTTTGTGGTTTGAGTCGGACTTAGGTGGTTCATCCGTATGGTAGTTCATGAGTTCATCTAGTCAATTTGGTTTATGGTATGGTATTGCATGGTGTTTTAGTGGTTTGGGGTCATGTGATTTGAGGTACGTTGATTTATGAAGTGTAATCAAGCAAGTTTGCATTATGGCATGGTAATGAAGAAATGGATCCTCTCAATTTTTCTTTCTCAATTTTTAATTAATAGCCAAGATTATATAGATTTTTTAAATACCTTATCATGTCATCTCGATATCATCTTTTATCTTATAATCTCAATAGCTAATTACATATGGTATTATTTTAAAGGGGTAAATTAATGGAAATTGAGAAAAAGTAAATTGAAATCATCCAAATCTTGCTAATAATGATGGTCTGGATAGACGCTACAAGGGTTGGGACTCAAGTGGCTAAGTGCTCAGGTTTCAAAGGTATAGGAAGCAAAGTGTTAAGAAATAATCAATTTATCACCATCCAGGCATTGCAATTCTTTATCCGGGAATTTCTATTATCTCAACATAATACAATAACCTCTAAAAAGAAAAACAGGAATGATGGATTTCATTATACCAATAAAAGTTACCAAACATGCAGTAAGAATGATTCATAACTACTAGGAGGTGTTGTCCGTGGATCCAAATGCATGTCAAAATGGTCATCATCTTCAAACCTGTCCAAGTTCTCAATTTCATGAATATTGGAACAGTTCAAGGATGGCAAAAGTCACGCCTCGTAATTATCCTGATTATAGAACTAAAACGTGAAAACAAAATAAATTGACCCCACCGGTTTTGGACTAATTACACCCTTGTCCGCGGGGTGATCGAATTTGCTTAGCTGTGAGTAAGAAAGACGGCGACATATGGAATACACTCATTTGACTTCAAACGCAATAAGATTTCATCAACACCTCAATCCCCGGTCCGTTTGAAATAACACTTCATTGGCGCTAACTAACCATGTATTTGGATTTGTATGGATAAATACTAATTATAATAGTGAAAATATTTTTAGAGATTATTATTTATATTTTTATATATTAAAATTTTATCAGTATTTCGATACCTTTAATATATCCATGTAAGTTGATTGTAAATCCTGCAAATTTAACTATTTAAGAGTAGAATTAAACCCTAATACTGTAGATGACTTTATGAATCGTTAAAGCCAAGTAAAATAAAAATTTAATAAATTATAAATTTGAATATATTATAAGTAATAAAAACCTTAAAAAAATCTATCGAAACCTAAATCGCGTATAAAAATCCTAAATTCAATATATACGCAACTACTCGAAATTGAACTTGAACTTAATCGAAACCCTAAAACTATAACTTTAAACTTATAAAATGAATAAATATCACTTAATAGTAATATAATCGTAGTCGATGACAATAATCGACTAAATTGTGTAATCGCATAAAAATTTTAATAAAAACATCAAAATAACTTGTTAAAATTATAATCCTAATGGATATCAATTAAATTGATAAATTTTCATAAAATTCTAAATTTAATTTATAAATTTTATTTTTATTATTTTTACGTTTAAAAAAATTACATATAATTATAATTATTTTTGCTTTCCTTTTTCTTCTCTCTTTCTTTCTTTTTCTTTTCTTTTTCCTTCTTCTTATTTTTTTCCTTATTTTCCACATGAATTTCAACTACAATGTGTAGTAGCCCATATAATAAATTATCTCATCCAAGTGTCATGAAATTAAAGGATAAATGACAAATTACATAAAGCAAATGTCCTTTCCCAATTAATGAAGAGATTAATCAAGATTTTTTTTTTCTTTTCCTTCTTATTCATTGATTTTAATTGCTAAACTTGTTGCTCACGTCTGGAACTTTCAAACAAAAAAAAGAAAAAAAACAAAGCAAAAACACACACAAACCAAAACTGAGAAGAACAAAAAGGAAAAACAAAACAATTAGAAGAAGAAGAACAAGAAGCTAAAGGAAATTAATTAGATATTTTACAAAAATAATTAGGTAAGTCTTTATTTAATTTTTGTACATATGTATATCATATAGTATATACATGTATATACTAAATATTTTGTTATATATTTAATTACATGTACATATGTGTATGCATAAATAGATATATACATAGGTATTAAGTATTTTCTCTATTTGTGTATAAACATATATATGTAGGCATGTATATATTATTATTATGTATAACAAACGATATATATATATGTATATATGTATAAATAAGAATACATATAGTATGTATTTAGTATTTTCACTATTTAGATATTGATATATATATATATGTATGTAGACAAGAATATATATATAGGTATGTGTATATATACATAGTATTTTTCTTAAGTAGAATATGTATGTATACTAAATATTTCCTTTATATACATATATATATATTTGGTATTTTACTTAATTACTTATGTATATATATGCGTGATTATGTATATATATGTAATTATTATTATTTTTACTATAGGAGGTATATACATGTATACGTATATAGTAAATATATATATATATACTTAGCATTTTCAAAGTATAAGAATTTTGGTATATATAGTATATGTATATTGCTGGATGTGAAGATGTATATATATTATTTTTATTAATATCTTTTTTATTTTAGTATATATACACATATATAGTGAAACTGTATAGGTACATAAGTATAAAAAGTATAAATAAGTATATATTATACTTGTACATAATGTATAAGTAAAGTTAGAATAATTTATTATATAAAGTATATTATACAGATAAATGTATGTCTATAAATAATAACGTATACGTAAAAATATGAGTATGTGTAAATATTATATACAATAGACTAAAATATTAATTTAATAAATAAAGTAAGTTAATATATATATATATATATACATAACTATCGTAAATTAAGAAAAAGGATAATAATTAAGTAAATTAGAAAATTTAATGAAAAATAATAATAAATATTTATATATATAATTATATCGCAAAATAGGAAAATAATGGAAAATTATGAAAAATGTATAAGTATGATATGTGGCACTCTCACATACTGCCACGTCATATTATATATATAAATTAAGTAATTTTTGTGATTAATAATAACAAATGATTAATTAAGTAGAAAAATTCGAATTAATAAATATTAAAACCCAAAAATAAGTAAAAAGAAGTAATTATAATAAAATGTACTAAAAAAGAAAATTACAAAAATATACGATACAAATAATTATTAATTTGTAATTATACTAAAAAAAGCCTAATTTGATATTTTACAACTTTTTAAGTCAAAATAATAAATTTTGTGATATTTTTATATTACAGTTCAAACTGCGAGTTATAAAATCTAAAATGGACCTCATTAAGAGAAAGTACACTCGAAAACAATCGAAATGAACTATAAGTTCGTAAAGATTCATGTTAAATCAAAAAAATTGTATGCGATTCGATAAAAAAGCTCAAATCGACAATTTTACTCAAATCAATAATTGAGTTAAGTAAACAGTACAACTTAGTATTTTAGTTTAGTTATTTCAATCCCAAACTTATTACTTTTCATATTCTCTAAATGTTAAGCGATCCTGATATGGATACTAATTTACTAAGTGGACTATTACAACCGTTGATAAACTCAATGACTAAGTGAGTACTCTTGATCACTTTATACTTGTTTTATGCTTATAATTAGTACACCTAAAGTAAATATTAATAAGTTGATGCATAGGGGTTCAAGTTATACATATGTTTGATATTGATTGATTACTATGTAAAGTATTGTTAAATGTGATAATTGAATATTTAGTTATATGATTTGTTGTTGAATAATTTGAATGATTTGTTGGTAATGTTTGATCACCTCATAAATTGACTTAATCATATTCAACTCAACTAAAATTAAATAGATTATGCATAGAGCATGAACATTGCATATAATGTTTTGGCCGTCACCTCACGCAGTTAGTAATTAAGGGCCTTGGAGAGATGGATTCCTAGATGATTTAATTAATACAATGCAGGAGTATTGGTATATGAGACCCTACCCTTGGCTCGCGAGTTTTACTAGCATCAGAGACACTAACCATGGGTAGCTGGGGGTTACGTCTAGCCACATGTGAGATGCAAATATGAAAAAGGCATAAGCAATAAACTTAAACTTTGTTCAATATAACACATTTAGAAAACTTAAATAACACTCAAATCTCTACATCATCAATTTGACCCAAAAACATAAAACCAAAAACCAACTAGAGAAGTCTCAAGTGACTTCTTATGACCTAAAATACAAACCAAAATAAATAACTAAACATCTAACAATATTTATCTATTATATTGAAGAAAAAAACTCCATTTTTTAAGTACTTATAACTACCTATTTGATATCTTATAGTTTTAGCCTTCCATATATTTACTTTATAGTTACCAAAACAATGCGAATCCATCCCACAAATTTCTCAATTACCGTTGATTACTTTCAAATCTTTCTAACTTTATAGACTATAGTTTTAGACCAAATCTTAATTGAAATTCATTTTTCTAAATTCATTTTTCTTTATAGGGCATCGAGTAAAATGAATTTAGGGAGATGTTTTGAGGATTATGCAGTGAGCTTTTGATGGCGAAGTGAGTGTTTTCTAACCCTTCATAGTAAGTTTTATTAATAATCATTTGTATGTTATAGTTTGAGGAAGTTGTTGTTTTAGATCATAGTGGATCTGAATTGGAGATTGAATTGAATTAATGTTTAGAGGGTAAATTGAGGCATAAGGAGTAGATTTGTTGTTAGGGAAAGTGTTAGAAGAGTTGAGTTTCGAAAGGGGGTCAAAGTGGGGTTGGTTTAGGGGAGAAGTCGTGCGTTACAGTCTATAGAAATCTATAAATTGCTACATGTTGTCCAAACACGTCCCCCCGTAGCATTTAGACAGTAAGAAGAGAATCTTCTTAGAACCTTGGCATCCAAATGCCACACGATGTAGCATCTAGACACCAAGTGTGTAGACAAGCACAGTATGCTTTTCCTTTATTTTTTTTTATTATTTTCGAGCTTTATATCCTAATCCTAACCCTTTCAAAGTTTTTCTAAATATGTTTCTTAGCCCAAAATAGTTTGCAAACTAATCTGACATTATAGTGATCTTAGGTTCCTTAAGTGACATGAGTTGTACGTATGTGAGGTTTCTAACAATGAGTTAAAGGGTAATGTTAGATGAGTTAGAGAGTAAGAAAAATGGTTTTGTTGTAGTATAAGTTTAGGTCCTAAATCGAGTTTTGATATTTATGTATGACAAGTTCTAGAGAGGTTACTGATTTAGTTTCTTGCAAGTCAATAAAATCATGTACAGGATATTTGCTTGTTGGTTATGTGTTAGGATAGTGGATATAATTGAACTAAATAATTATTGGACTTTAAATAAATATGTGTTGTGTATGCTTAGCTAGGCTTAAGGGATTAGGAGGACCAACCCTTAGGATAGCACCTCGATGATCCTCATGTGATGGTGTCTTGATTAGAGTTTCACTTGAAAATGATTCAAATAGATTTAGGTTTTTACTTAGATAGTTGTTAAATGGTTATTAAGGTGTTGGGAAGGATCTACACCAATACTATATGGTATTTATATATATATTACTTGATTGTAGCCATGAGTTACTTCATGTTTAGAGTTAGATGCATATGACTCTAAACTATACTATATGCATGTCTAAACTAAAGATAATAAATTGGTGTTTGTTATATATCTGTACTTACTCCATGTATGTGATGTGATCATTATTATTTGTATATGTACATGTGTGTATGTATTCTATACTAAGCTTAGGCTCATCCCTTCTTAAATTTTTAGGTGTAGTTACAGGTTAAGGCAATCATGAGGTTTAGTGAAGTGACTTAAATATTAAGGTTATACAGCAGTTTAGCTTGAATATTTTTATGAAGATGGAAATGACTCAATATAGTCTGAGTAAGAGTATGAAATTGGTTAAGATATGTTGTTAGATGTTTAGTTATTTATTTTGGATTGTATTTTGGGTCATAAAAAGTCACTTGACACTTCTCTAGCTAGTTTTTGGTTTTATGTTTTTGGGTCAAATTGATGATGTAGAGATTTGAGTTGTATTTAAGTTTTCCAAATGTGTTATATTGAACAAAGTTTATGTTTATTGCTTATGCCTTTTTCATATTTGCTTCTCACATGTGGCTATGTCAAGATACTTGACATGTTAGTGAAAACTGGGGACATGTAGCGGACTGCAATGTTCCAAGGTTTAGTGCATTACAATTAAAGCTGCATTAAAGCTAAGTTTTTTATCATAAAAAAGCTAGGGTGGTGAAACGTAATACAACTTAGGTTGATAAATCATAAAGGAGTTTAAGTTATAAATCTTGAGGAAATAATATGCAGAATAGCGAGATGGCGAGAGTAGGTAAAATAGAGGGTTTATTTAGAGCTAAAGTAAACCATTACCTTAACTATTTTACCTTATATACATGATTTGTTTTCTATATCTTCCTTACGTACTTTATTTGCTATATTACTATGTTTCACCTATTTATTTAAATATCTATCTATTTACTTGGTTGATTATACCTTCTTTTTGAGTTATTTTTTTCTCTTGTTTCTTTTATCTTCTTGGGTTGTCTAGTGTTGATTGTATGGAGTTGGAGGAGTTTGTAAGATGGAGGGTAATGGTATAATTTGGTTAAGCTTGTCCTTAATAAGCTCATTATAACGATTAAAAGTTGAGTTTAGGCATAAAACGACTTTAAATATAAATCTGTAGTCGTCTTAGAGGAAAGAATTGAGAAGCCATCAAAACAAATTTATGATTAGGTATATACATAAAACAGTCAAATATATATAGCAATTTGCATTCTAAAGATTGCATATACGATTCATAACCTTTAGTAATGATCAAGATTGAATAGACTTAGAAATGAATCAAAACACTCGCTAGGTCAATCAAGCACCTTTTTTATTGACCAAAATATGTATTAAGATGAAGTTAATACGCATATCCATGTGAAAGACATAAGGACATAGAAATCTAAAATTGAATGAGACAATACATTGAACTAAAAAGTAGTAGGACATGAAAATCTTTGCAACCATAAAGACCTCATTAAAAAAATAAACAAACAAATAGTAATAATACTAATAAATAGCAAAACTTTAATGAATGCATAAAAGTCCCAAATACTAAATTGTTTCACTGGACCATACGAAGTGAACGGTAATGCATCAAAATCAATTACAACATAAAATCATATTACATAAACATGGTTAATTGCAAATTAATAAAGACAATAAAACTGATAAGTAAAATATAGAACATAAAGCTAAATTAAAACAGATTGAATAAAAGACTCATGGAAAGTTAGTGTATGTACACTAGTATTAGAGTTGATGAATATGTCTTCCTTCTTATGCCATGATGTGTCGTTTCAATTTTATTGAGTTAGTATAAGTTTGGTTAGGCTACATTGAGTATAGGCGTCAGTATAGTTGTGTCAAGTCATTTTAACATCGTGTTGATGTTCATCAGCCTTACTCATATGTATATTTATGCTGAGTTGTAAAAGATGTAAACTTTCTAATATTAATTAAAGACAATGAAAGTAAGAAATGCACTTCAATAAGTAATGGTATGGGTGGAACAAATAGAGGGTTCAAATAAGTCATACCCTCTTCAAGAATTAAATACTTTAACAATAATAGGAATGAATGATAAAATTGTTGAACTATGACAAGTTAATTATTGAACTCAATTAAATCATGCAAATAGTATATGAGCTTTTAGTAATTACCTAATTACACTAATGATAGATGCCATAGCAACAACATAACCCCTAAGTGTAATGAACAAATTAAAATAATTAATACCATTATGAAATTAAGTATATACGGACACAAATAATAACATATTAGTAATAATGAGCTTGGGTCAAGTAGAGAAGATGTGAAGTAGAATGAACAACAGTTTTGCAATTGGATTTGGGTGTATTTAATGCAGTAGAGAGAAGGGGCAAAATAATATGAATCAACGGAACTAAAAGGTAATTATAATAGAAGCGTTATAGTTTAGTAAGCGGTGTTGTCGCTTAAGTGTATGTATATGGAAAAATTTACATTTTGGCACTTAATTATGAGGAAAATTTTTGGAAGTTGTATGGAGAAAATTTAAGGATTGTAATTGGAGATCGGAAGATAATATAGGGCAAAAAAACTTAGAGAATCAAACTTCAATTAGAGGATGGCAAATATATAAAATGAAGAGAGTGAAGGAGTTTGTATATATAAAGGATGCTTAGAGATAACTTTATTATTTTAAGAGATTTTGTTATAAGCTGCTAGTATTAGGATAGTAATCCCATCTTGAATACTAAAGTCAAAGTGGACTAAGGATTGAGAAGACCAAACTATTAGCAAGTTGGAATGATTATGAAATCAGATGATGAAAGAAAAGAATTCCACTACCTTGATAAATAAGAAGTAGATATAAAGGTGGAAAATCCAAAGATTATAATTAGAAGCCGAAGTTTGAATTGAAAATGACATATAGAGATTTAAATTTTAATTGATGAATTGTGAACTAAGAGAAATGAGGAGAGTGAGAAAGTTTTGTAAAAAAAAGTTGCATGAACATAAATGTACAAAAATTACTATAAGAGATATTAGCTAAACCTTAGTAGAATTGGGAAGATGAACCAAGCTTGAGTCCCTTAGACCAAAGTAGACTAAGAGATAAAAGAGAGGGAAGTATTAATATTAAAGAATGATAGAGTTAAAGATTATGTAAAAAACTTCATGGAGGACTTAAAACTATTTAATTTAAGTGATCAATATGGAATTTGAGGATTTAATCTTATAATAGGAGAGCTACACCAAAATGAAAAGGTAGATTACAAGTATCATAAGTGAGCAAGTATGTTAAGACATAATAGAGCAATCAATCAGAACAATAAGATACTTAGGAGATACAAGAAGAGGCAAGAAGGAAGTGTTAAGAGTATATTATTTTAGTGATTTAGGCAAACTTTTGAAGACGAAAGTTTTTGTAAGGGGAGAGAACTGTAAAACCTGACAAAAAGGGAAAAAGAAATAATAATAATAATAATAATAGAGAAAACAAATAAGAAAATGATTATAGAATTTCATTATGGGTATATGTTGGTATTTTCATTTTAAAGTAAGGGTAATGTTGGCATGGTAAAGTGTTATAAAACCCTAAGTATAAAAGCCTACTTATTGACTATGCCTTTTTCATATTTGCATCTCACATGTGGCTATGGTGGATTAGGGTTTCCGCATAAGATTTGATCTAAGAGAAGGCAATCCAATACATTTTAGCAAGATCAACTGGGTAGCGACCAATGGTAAGTGTTGAAACCATAATATTGTTATCGTTTTAAACCAAATCTTAATTGAAATTCATTTTTCTCCATAGGGCATCAAGTAAAACAAATTTAGGGAAATGTTTTGAGGATTATATAGTGAGCTTTTTAATGGTGAAATACATGCCTTCTGATCCCTTTAGGTAAGTTTTGTTAATAATCATTTGTATGTTATGCTTTGAGGAAGTTGTTATTTTGGATCTCAATAGATTTGAATTGGAGATTCCATTAAATTGATGTCTAGAGGGTAAATTGAGGCATATAGAGCAGTTTTGGTGTTAGGGAAAGTATTAGAAGAGTTGAGTTTCGAAAGGGGGTCAAAGTGGGGTTGGTTCGCATCTGGATACCTATCCTTGTAGCATCTGGACGCTAAGGAGGGAATTTTCCTAGAACCTTAGTGTTTAGACACCACACAATATAGCATCTAGATGCCAAATGTGTATACATGCGCAATATGTTTTTCCTTCATTTTTCTATTATTTTCGAGCTTTATATTTTGTCCTAATCCTCTCAAAGTTTTTCTAAATATGTTTCTTTACCTAAAACAGTTTGCAAACCAATCTAACATTATAGTGATCCTAGGTTCCTTAAGCGATATGAGTTGTAAGTGTAAGGTTTATGATAATGAGTTCAAGGGTGATGTTAGATGAGTTAGAGAGTAAGAAAAAGGGTTTTGTTTCGATATAAGTTTAGGTCCTAAATTAAGTTTTGGTATTTATGTATGATAGGGTTTAGAGAGGTTACTAATTCAGTTTCTAGCGAATCGATGAAACTAGGTACATGATACTTGCTTATTGGTTATGTGTTAAGATAATGGATGTAACCGAACTAAATAATTATTGGACTTTAAATAAATGTGTGTTGCACTTGCTTTGTTAGGCCCAAGGGATTGGGAGGACTGACCTTTGGGGCAATACCGTAATGCTCCTTGTACAACAGTGTCTTGATTAGAGTTTCGCTTAGAAATGATTCGAGTAGACGTAGGTTGTTACTTAGATACTTATTACTTAGTTATTAAGGTGTTGGGGATGACTCACACCAATACTATATGGTATTTATATATATATTGCTTTATTGAAGTCATGAGTCACTCTAAGTTTAAAGTTAAATGTATATGACTGTTAACTATATTGTATGCGGGCTTAAACTAAAGATAATAAATTGGTGTTTGTTGCATTTCTATACTTGCTATGTATATGTGATGTGATTGTTATTACTTACTCATACATGTGTGTGTAAATTCTGTATTAGGCTTTAGCCTATCTCTTCTAAAATTTTTAGGTTTAGATGCATGTTAAGGCAATCATGAGGTTTAGTGCAGTGACTTGAATATTAAGGTGATACAATAGTTTAGCTTGAATAGTTTTAAAGGATGGAAATAGCTTTGTTTAGTTTGAGTAGGAGTATGAAATCAACTAAGATGTGTTGTCAAACATTTAGTTATTTATTTTTGTTTGCATTTTAGAATATGAGAAATCACCTAAGACTTCTTTAGTTGGTTTTTGGTTCTATATTGTTGGGTTAAATTGAGGAAGTAGAGATTTGAGTTATATTTATGTTTTTTGAATGTATTATATTGAACAAAGTTTAAGTTTACTACTTGTGAACAAAGTAACTCAAAAGTTGGTCTTTATGTAAATTTTGATGATTTGAGGATGTTTAAGACATCCCTAGAATGTGGTTTTAGGGTTATTATAGGTCTTTGGCAATAAATGAAGTATATGGTGATGTTAGCATGTTGTTCGAGATATTTGACGTATTAGTAGAGGTTAAGGACACATGGTAGGCTGTAGTATTTCAGGATTTGAAGTGTTACAGTATTTATATGGCTAATTTATACTTATAAGTGATCTAATTCAATATATATTTTTCTCCATGCTTATAGATAAACTTTACTCATTGATGTTTTATGTCTCTCTCTCTTTTTTATTTTTATTTTTTGGAAAATGTAAATAACTTCCTTAAACTTTGGTTTATGTGTCGATTGACCCCCCTAAACTTTTAAAATATGGTTTTTAATTTCTTAAATTTTGATAAATTGATAAATAATTCTCATAGATTGAGAATAAACCCTTTAGTCTTTGATTTTGGTGTGTAAGCACTCGTATGAACTTATCAAAATGTGTTTTAAGCTATTCCTAAATTTTGACCATAGTGTGATTTTTTTATTAAAAAAAAAAGAAAATATCGTTTATATTGCCTATTTATCAAAGTTTAAAAAGTAAAAAATCGTACTTTGAAAATTCAAGGGGTCAAGCAACACTTAAGTCAATGTTTAAAGGGTTATTTCTTATTTCCCTCCACCCCTCTTTTTTTTCATTGGCAAATATTTTCTTACATCCATTCTTGGTATATATTCATCTTAAAATGAATTTTTGACACATGTGACTTGCGGAATGGTGGAATAATGTAATAAAATTGCAATTTCTAATAAATAAAATAAAGAAATAATAACTATTCTATGGTGAAAAAAATAAAAATAACTATTCATTTGATTAAGTAAAAAATTGTAATTTTCTATTTTGCAATAATAGCAATTTGTCGAATATTAATTGCACTAACCAAAGTATAAACATCTTTATAGGGTATGAATGAATAACTATTCCATTGCACCTCGTGGTACCAACCAAATATGAGGTTCTAAAACTCAGTTGAGCTACGGAAACAAAAATGATGCATGATACCAACTAAATATGCCATATATGTTTATCAATGTTTAATGCTTATATATATGGTATTGGATTAATAAAGTTAGTTAAAAATTTTATTTCTTTTATATGATTAAATGATGAATTATAGAAGATACAGGTGTAATAATTTCTTTGTTAGCATTCTTAAAATTATTTTTTGCTAAGAAGGGTATATATTCCTTATCTAATTGAGAGAATTGTAGTAATAACCCTTAAACATTAGGTAAGAGAACTTTAACTATGGATGTGCTTTTTAGTGTAATAGTTTGGAGTTTATCAGGACTCCAAAATTAATTGTGCTCAATTTAGGTTAATTTTAGGATGGGTGGTCTCTTAGTGGACAATATTTCAATAGGAGGAGTTTCAATTAGGCTATTATAAGTGGTGTAAGAGCAGTTCACCAACTGGAAGTGCAAAGTCCTTGCTTGGTGGCTAAGTAATGGAACTTTAATTATCGGTTTAGAATTTATTGGAACTCTAAAGTTAAGAGAGCTCAAATTAGGTTAATTCTAAGATGGATGACCTCTTAGGAAGCTATTGCATTATGGAATAAAATCATATGGCATTTTACATTAAAGTAGACAATACCTTGATGGGAGTAGCTCTGATTGGGTTATTATAATTATAGTTGTTTCTCAAGTTTGAAGATATGTGGCAAATTGTATAATTAAGGGTATTTACTGAACTAAATTGAAAAGGATAGTTATCTTTAATATATAAATGCATACATATATACATATATATGTATAAATATATCCTTTAGATTGTTCAAAACGTTTTAAAACATTCGATAAACCGAATGCTTTAAATAAAGAGAATTCAAACTAAGCAATTGATAAGGAAGAATTTGATGATGAAACAAGGAAGGATTTAAGGAATGTGCAATGGTCGGTTCACAAATGGACATCTCCTCCTAATGGCTTTATCAAACTGAATTAAAGATACACGCATGTGTTTAGTTTGTTGAGATCATAATGGCCATCTGTTAGCAGCCTTGTGTGTTGGGTTTAAGGAAAAAATAATAGAGGAAGAATGATACGATCATGCATCCAAATATGGGAAAAGATAGATGATGCTGTACTAAAATGCGGGAATTATATATTTTTGTTTTAGCAAGCTTCCATTATATAGAAGCTAAAACAGATAACTTTAATGATCGAGAATCAAACTATGAATTAGCAACACAAATCTTAACAAACTAACCACTTCCTAAAGACGAGGACAAACAAAATCAAAACAAAAACATAAAACAACTATAGTCCTAAAAAGCAACTAACTAACACTCCTCCATGCTTTAGGAGCTGCAAACTCCAAGTCTTTGCCTAAGAAACTTGAACTCATTTACTAGCAAAGGTTTTGTAAAAGTATCTGTAAGCTAATCTTCTGATTTGCAATAAATGAGGCTTACATCTCCTTCCTTTTGCACTTCTCTTAAAAAGAAAAATTTGATCTTGAAATGCTTAGTTTTTCTATGAAAAACTAGATTGTGAGAGATTGCAATTATTGCTTGATTGTCTACAAATACCTTTGTATCATTCAGTTGCTTTAAGTGTAAATCACATAACAACTTCCTTAGCCACAACACTTGATTCACTATTGTTGTAGTAGCAATAAATTCAACCTCTACAGTAGACTATGCTACTATCTCTTGTTTCTTGGAACTCTATGAGAAAACTCCTAATCTTAGATTGAAACAGTACGTAGATGTACTCTTCATGTCATCTACAAATCTACCCCAATTGCTATAAGAAAATCCCAACAACTTGAAGTTTTGACACTTCTTAAATTTTACACCAAAATCAATAGTTCCTTTATTGTATCTAATGACTCTTTTCACAGCTCTAAGATGCACTTCACTAGTACAATGTATAAAACGAGAGAGAATGCTTACATCAAAAAGGATATCTAGCCTAGTTGCTGTTAGGTACATTAGACAACCAACCGTGCTTCTAAAATAGCCTTCTTCAACTTTGTTTGTGCCACCCTCCTTTCTTAAGCTCTCCTTTGGATTCATTGGAGTAGCCATTTCCTTGCAATCCTCCATGCGAAACTTCTTGAGAATTTCCTTTGCATACTTCTTTTGACAGATGAAAACTTCATCTTTTAACTACTTAATCTCCATTCCTGTGATTAAGAGATCATCAACATAAAGAGAGACTATAAGCAGATCATCTCCTTTACATTTCACATAAAGAGTAACCTTTGACATGCTTTTTTTTTTTTTTTAAATCCTAGGCTTGACAAATGCTTATCTATCTTGCTATACCACACTAGGTGCTTGTTTCAAGCCGTATAGAGCCTTTTTGAGCAAGTAGACCTTGTCTTCTTTACCTCGTTCCACGAATCCCTTGGGCTGTTCAACATAGATTTCCTCCTACAAATTACCATTTAAGAATGCAAATTTTACATCTAATTGAAACACTTTCCACCCATTTTGCACTGCCATTACTAGCACCAACCGAATGGTGTCTAATTTAGTAACAGGAGCAAACGTATTTGAGTAATCAACTCTAAATACTTGAGTGTACCCCTTGACAACAAGCCTGGCTTTGTGTTTGTTAATAGATCCATCTGCATTGAGCTTAGTTCTAAACACCCATTTCACACCAATAATTTTTCTATCCTTCAATCTATTAACTAGCTCCCAAGTCTTGTTCTTTTTTATCATTGACAACTCCTCCTTTGTTGCCTTTTACCATTTTTGGTCTTTAATAGCTTCTTCATAACCAGCAAGTTCACAAATGGCCACATTGCACCTCTGATAGATATCATGCAGAGGTCTTATTCCACGAATTGGTAAATCATCTTCTAATTCTTCTTGCCATTGTTCTGATGCTTACTTTCTCTTGTTTGGAAGGAAGGACTCAATTTCTGCTTGCTCATGGATGTCTCTTTGTCTATTCCTAGTTTCACTTCTCATCTTCATTGAAGAACACATCTCTACTAATAATTATCTTCCTTATTTGAGGTTGATAAACCTTGTAGGCTTTGGAGGAAGAATTGTAACCAGCAAAGATGCTTGGTTCTAACTTCTTGTCAAGTTTATCATGCTCGACTTGGTGAATGTGAGAGAAACACACATAACCAAACACTCTAAGGAAATTGAGTGAAGGTTTATAGCCATACTAAGCTTCAAATGGAGTTTTATCCTTCATTGCTTTGGTGGATAATTTGTTCTGCAAGAAAACTGCAATACTAGTTGCCTCAGCCTAAAATTTTTTTAGCCACTCCTTATCATATAGCATGCATCTGGTCATCTCCATTATGTATCTATTTATCCTTTCACTATCTCCATTTTATTGTGGAGTGTAAGGTACAGTAAGCTGGTGTTCTATGCTCGCTTCTTCACAAAACAAGTTAAATTCTCCTAAGGTGTATTCTTTTCCATTATTTGACCTTATAGCTTGAATTTTACAATCAATTTGGTTTTCCACCATTTTCTTGAACTTCCAAAACACTCTAGCCACTTCTAACTTGAATTTTATGAAAAAAAATCCAACACATCCTTGTAAAATCATTAATAAAAGCAACATAATATTGATTACTTGCTAATGATGGAGTTCTTTGAGGAAACGATACATCTATATGGATTAGTTGCAACTTGCGAGTGGCTCTCCACGATGACTTTAGGAATGGTTTCCAATTTTGTTTACCATATTGACAAGCATGGCATCTCAGTGAGTGATCTCCAAAGGTTGGTAAGCCAACTATGAGCTCCCTTTCATTCATAAGCTTCATCCTTTTCAAGTGACAATGACTAAGTCGCTTGTGCCATATCTCAGTATTGTTAGCTTTTATGGAGAATGTATCAAGTTCTTCTTTGATGGGATCAAAAGAAAAACTTTTTCCTTTCATTTTCACTTTGAGAATTTCCTAACTAATGGCATTGAGTATGCAGCAAAAGCTATCTTCAAATATCACTTTAAAGCCTTTTTCAATCAATTGGTCTACACTTAACAAAATTTGATCAATTTCTGGTATGTAAAGAACATCAAAAATATTCTTTGAGCCTACAATGCCAGTTATGGTGATTATCCCTTTCCCTTTGACAAATATGTATTCACCATTGCCAATTTTGACTTTAACAATGTTAGTTGGCCTCAATTCTTTGAAGAGTTTCTTATCATTGGTCATGTAGTTGGTATAATTATTGTTAACTAACCAACTTTCAGACAAACAACTACTTACAAAACAAGACGCCACAAAAAGTTGATCTTCATCCTCTTATTCTACAACTTGGGCTTTAACCTCCTGTTGCTGAGCTATTTCTCTACAAATTATTGCTTTATGTCCTATTTGAATGCATTTGGAACATTTTGCGTCAAGTCTCCTCCAACATTTGAATGGAAGGTGACCTTCCTTTCCACAATGATGGCAAGGAGGGTATTTACCCTTGAAGCTTCGTTTTTTTCCTTTGTTGTTACTTGAAGTAAGAACAAAAGAATTCCCCACCCCCCTTGGCCTTTCTTCTTTTTCTCTTTGTTTTTGTCAGCTCCATGATGTTTTGCAAATAATACTCCTTCGATGTTGACACCTTACCTCATATGCCTTCTTTGCTCTTGTGCCTATAGAGAATTAAGTAATTTTGCTAAGGAAATCTTTGACAGATCCTTGGTATTTTCTAAGGTTGTAACTGTCGCTTTATACCTCTTAGGTATTGTGACAAGGATCTTCTCTACAATCCTTGAATCATTAAATATAGACCCAAGTAGTCTGACTTTGTTTGCAATTTCAAGAAGTCTATCTGAATACTCTTTGATTGTTTTAGATTCCTTCATCTTTTGCAACTCGAAATTCCTTATCAAATTTAAAACTTGCATTCTTTTGATCCTTTTGTCTCCTGCATATTCTTCCTTGAGATAATCCCATATAGACTTAGCTGTCTTACAGGACATTATTCTTGTGAAGATTGTTGACGACACCACAACAAACAAGCATGCTTTAGCCTTTGACTTTTTCATCTTTTTCTCCTTATGCGTTTTGATTTGTGCTACGATGGGATTGTTTGGAAGTGCAGGAACATCATAGTCTTCTTCCATAGCTTCCCAAAGATCCAAAGCATCCAAATATACCTCCATATGAATTGCCCAAATCTGGTAGTTTTCTCCATTGAATATTGGCGGAGCAATTGAGGAGAAACTAGCTTTGGCTTCCATGATGTTTTCAAAAACTCACACCTAGATCCTGTAAGAAAAAAGGCTCTGATATCAATTGTTGGGTTTAAGGAAAAAATAATAGAGGAAGAATGATACGATCATGCATCCAAATATGAGAAAAGATAGATGATGCTATACTGAAATGCAGGAATTATATATTTTTGTTTTAGCAAGCTTCCATTATATAGAAGCTAAAATAGATAGCTTTAATGATTGAGAATCAAACTATGAATTAGCAACACAAATCTTAACAAACTAACCACTTCCTAAAGACTAGGACAAATAAAATAAAAATAGAAACAGAAAACAACTACAGTCCTAAAAAGCAACTAACTAACATTGTGCAAATACAATAAAGCAGATACCTATTTGATATCAAATGCTGAAGCAGTAAGGAACGCGATGGAGTTTGCAAGGTTGAAATGTTGGCGTAAGATTATAGTAGAGATGGATTCCTCTATTGTCTATTTGTGTTTAGAAAAGCAAGCAAGCTTCTAGAGCATTTCTAACATTATTTCTGATATATTGTTGTCACAAACATCTTTTGAGTTTTACTCTCTTACGGTGGTGATAAGAGAATCTAATGGTTGTGCCCACCGGATTGCTTCTTAGGACGAGAAGTTTGAGTCTATGTTTCCAAGTTTATAACCCACCAAGTCCATTACGTGATCTTACTTTGGTTGACCAAAGTTTAGGGTCCCTTGACATCTATAATGCTGTTTGTTAGATAACAAAAATCATTATCTTTATGTACTAGGATTTTAGGGGAGGAGACATTGGATCTAATTCATCCCGTATCGTGCCGGTGTCCATACAGTTATTATCCTTCAAACGATAAGAAAGGAGTAGTGAACCGATCCTCTTAGGCTAACTACTACATGTGAATCGGGAGTCGCGCGTATCCCCGCTGACCGTACGCATTTTGTAATAACCAATTTACTGACAGATGGTTTCACCACAAATCAACCATGATCCGAAACCCTCACCCCAACCCAAGTTCACCTACCTAACCCTAACTCAACTCAAACACACAGTCCAAATCAAATCCCAAGTCAAGCCAAGCAAGGTTAAGCCAACTAACTTACCTGCCACGTCAGCATCATCATCCTGTACGGCTACACCGGGCTCCAGCTAATTTTCTATTCCTGCATTCCTGTTTACTAACACATTACAAATTAGTCTCTCTCTCTCTCTCTCTCTCTCTCTCTCTTCACATGGAGTCCATCCACTATGATCTTGCTTCCTGGCGCTCTCTCTCTCTCTCTCTCTCTCACTCCTTCTTCTTCCTAAAAACTAAGTGTCCATTCAACTTCACTCCATACCCAATCCGGCGTGTTTCTTTGTTGATTTAAGTCAACTAGTGATATCGTTATCAAGTCAACATAGTGAAGAGAGTACGGCGGCGTTACTTGGATCTGGAAAACAGGCATGGAAGAAGAGACAGATAAAGGAGCAGTAGCACAGAGCTTGATCGATATGGTGAATGAGATAGCTTCGTTGACGGATTATAGATGTACAGTGAAGAAACAGTACTGTAACCTCGCCAGGAGATTGAAGCTTTTGATCCCAATGTTTGAAGAGATTAAGGAATATAAAGACACGATTCCTATTGAAAGTGTTAGAGCACTCGTTTCGTTACAAGAGGCTTTGAAATCTGCTAAAGAGTTGCTCCGATTTGGAACTGAAGGAAGCAAGATTTACATGGTGCGTGCGTCATTTTTAATTTATTTTAGTTTTTTTTTTTCCTCTTAATTTGAATTTGAATTTATTTAATTTTATTTTGAGTCTTGTATACGAAATGGTGAGTTGACTTTGACTCGATAATGTGGATTTTCTCAACCTAATTGCAACTTGGGTGTTTTGAGTCGTAAATTAGATCGGTGTTTTAAGTATTAAGGATTCAAATGACTTGAATTTTGACGTGAAAATCTCGGCGTACGGGGGATCTGTGGCAATTTAGAAAGTGGAGGGAAGTTTCTAGAACTGGAAAAGTAGGATCTTTGCAGCGGAAACGGGATTTCGCTTATTCAAAGGGAGTAGTTTGCTAATGGTTGCCATTTCATTGAAGAAGACGTGAGTCAAGTCAACCTAGAGAATTAGCTGCGCTAACAAGCAGAGGAGAAATGTAAGTTTCTGAGAGTTGGAAGTATCTTGATGGAGGGATTCCGATTTTCTCAGTGGCTGTCTGGTCAATGAGTATGTCAAGCCCAATTGAAATATATATAACTTCCGTCGATTTAAAAAAAAAAAAAAACAAAAAAGAAATAGAATAGCATTTGTGCTGGGGATTCAAATGAATTTGGCTATCCTCATAATTAGCTTTTGGGTAGTCACTTTCAAAGATTATGTGTTATAGTTTTACGATGTGTGGCTCTCTAAATCTGAGCTAGCCGTTGTACAATTCTGGAGACTAATAATCGCTGGTAAGAGTTTTACCACTCATTGCATGTGATTTGTGCAATATGATCCGATGTAAATCAGATCTTGTTAGGATCACTCTTATTCCATGACCATCTAGATATACTACCAGCCCTGAGCTTCCAGCAATATTAGGTGTTTAGCCTTTCCCTCTTTTCTTTGCCTTCTAGTTTCAAACCACTGCTGCAATACCTTTGTTATTATTCTATCCCATTTCTTGATTTACGTAATGAATCAATTGCCAAGTAACAGTTCTTGTCTTGTTACCATTTTAAGCATGCGATTGGAGCTAAAAGGCTTGAAGTACTGATAATAAGAATGAAACATCAATCAAAATGATTGATGAGTTATTGAAGCTGGTAATTTATGTCCACTTCAGTGCTTTATTTGGTTTCTTCCAAATTCCTTTGCATTGGTTGGTAGCTTTTGATTTTTGGCAGTCAGTGTAGAAAAAAGGAGGAGAAATCTGAGGACCATGGTTTCATTACATGTATAAGTTTAACCAATGTCCATTATGGTTTTCATCCAGCTTAGATACTTTAGTTTCATTTTCAGTTTCTTTTGTCCCTTCAAAACTCGCTTTCAATACCAGCAATCTGGATGCTAATTTGATGATTTTTCTCCATGCAGGAGTTAAAATAAAATTTCACTTCAATGTTTCACTTTGGTGCAACTTCATTTGTAATGAAAAAGCTTTTTGCAAATGTTGAAAACCGAATGGATACACTGCAATATGTTTGCATGTCCTTTCAGAGATTATGTCTAGCATAGAAAGAGTGAAGGTGCACCTTGCTCCTGGCTTGAACAGTTACATCCCTCTGCTCATTGGCCTGTGAAGTGCTATCAATCTCTTATCTTCTCGTTTGCACCCCCTAAAAAAAGAAAGAAAAAAAAAAAAAGGAAAAAGGCAGACTAGATTAGTCTTTCTGGTCAGAAAATGAAGGCACATGACTCCTGTTTGTTCATTTGGAACCTGCCTGTTGAGTTTCTTAAAAATGTGCAACAGCCTAAAATGGGAGGTTCTTAGGGTGTTGCAGTCATTGAAGACCCTCTGTTGGTCAAAAGTCTGAGTAAATAAATTGGTAAAATGCCATCATTTATATGCTTGTAATGTCCTACTGCTTAATCAAATATACTTGTTCTTTTAATCCTAGTCATGAGTCCCTCAAAACAAATTAAATAAGTTTTATATATTGAACAATATAGGTTTCATACTAATGAATGTTGATTATATTTTCAATTTTTGACCGAAGTTCCTTTTCTATGCTTTAACAGGTATTAGAAAGGGAGCAGATTATGAGCAAATTTCAGGAGGTGACAGCACAAGTGGAGCAGGCCTTGAGGGCAATCTCATATGAAAAACTCGATATATCCGATGAAGTTAAGGAGCAGGTATATGGTTTCCTACTTGAAGTGTATGCTTACTTGTGACATGAAAAACTATAAAAGATAAATAAATATATTGGTGACTGGTCAAAGAGGAAAACTCAGTTCATAAATTCTGAAGGTTTATTGGTCAAAGAAGGGATCTAAGTACACTATGCTCATGATTTCTTTGTATTTTTCTACGAGTCTATGTTGTATGACACAAGACATTGTCATCTCTTTGATGCCTATCTCACAAACTACAAACTCAATTTTTGGAGACACCATGGATAAATTACTCCGATGAAGCGAAAGACAATTGCAAGTTGTACCATTCTTGAATGAGGCAGTCGTGATTTTTTGACATTATGAAAAGAAGATATGGCAATGGCTTGGTGTCATACCACATGGACTCATAGAAAAGGATAATTGAATGCCCTGGTGCACTTGTTAGAGGCCATTTTTTGGAACTTTCACTTATTCCAATGAAATTGCATGGGAAGGTGAAAAAATTACTCAAACAAAAGGAGGAAAAAGAAAAAGAAAACTACAAAGGAGGGTTGATGCTTATTCGGTTCTTGTCTGAATTACTTTGTTAAACCTATTCAAATCTATTTGCCCAGGTCGAGCTTGTTCTTGCACAGTTCAGAAGAGCCAAAGGAAGGGTTGATGCTCCTGATAGTGAGCTGTATGAGGATCTTCTGTCTCTTTATAACAAGAGCAGTGATGCGGCAGGAGATCCAGTGGTTCTGAGACGATTGGCTGAGAAGTTACAGCTAATGGGCATAGATGACCTTACACAGGAGTCACTGGCTCTACATGAGATGGTCTCTTGTAGTGAGGGAGATCCAGGGGAGAGCATAGAGAAGATGTCCATGCTTTTGAAGAAAATCAAAGATTTTGTGCAAACAGAGAATCCTAATCTGGATTCTTCTTCCAGGAGTAAGAGTTTGCCTCCTTCAACAAGTGGCCCATCATCTGCTGATGGTAACCACAAGGTGCTGGTTATACCTGATGATTTCCGTTGCCCAATATCCTTAGAGTTAATGAAGGACCCAGTCATTGTGTCTACTGGACAGGTATGTGCATGTTTGCAGATTACTTAGTGGAATGAGAAAAATTTATTTTCTTTTGTTTATGGGGGTGATGACATCCTTTACTTGGGTCCTATAGACAAGGTAAATTGATGTTGAAGTACATAGAAAGAAAATGACCTTCTATTCATAAGGTTAAACCTTTGGATTATTTAAGCTTGATTTTTTGAAATTAAATAGAGAAATATTTTGTATTCCATGCCTTGCTGTAGAATAATGTTGAAAGACAGTATTTTGAATTATACAGGCTAGTTACCCTTTGTCACTAAAACATAATCATTCTTCTTCTATAATCCATACTTGCCCAAAATTTCTTAAAGGAGCTCCTTGTAGAGGTAAGCTTCAAAAGTGTATTCTACTAAGCCTAAAGTCCACATATGATAGTGCAGTAATACATATAAAAGAAAGCTCTTGAATGATTCTCTTTCTCCAATGCAGACTTATGAAAGATCATGCATTGAGAAGTGGCTAGAAGCAGGGCATGGCACATGCCCAAAGACTCAACAAACCCTTTCTAGCACAGCCCTTACACCAAATTATGTTTTGCGCAGCCTCATAGCACAGTGGTGTGAGGCCAATGGCATTGAACCACCAAAACGACCTGCAAGCTCTCGAACAAATAAATCTGCATCTTCATGCTCACCTGCAGAGCGAACTAAGATTGAACTACTCCTATTGAAGCTCACATCTGGCAATGCGGAGGACCAGAGATCTGCAGCAGGGGAGATTCGGCTTCTTGCAAAACGCAATGCTGATAATCGCGTTGCTATTGCTGAAGCTGGTGCAATCCCTCTTCTTGTTAGCCTCCTTTCAACACCTGACTCGCGTACACAAGAGCATGCTGTTACTGCTCTTCTTAACTTATCGATATGTGAGGATAATAAAGGAAGCATCATCTCCTCCGGAGCGGTTCCTGGTATTGTTCATGTCTTGAGGAAGGGCAGCATGGAAGCACGTGAAAATGCAGCTGCCACCCTTTTCAGCCTTTCAGTTGTGGACGAATATAAAGTGACTATTGGTGCCTCTGGTGCAATCCCACCCCTTGTGACACTATTGAGTGAAGGTACTCAGAGGGGAAAGAAGGATGCTGCAACTGCTCTTTTTAATTTATGCATATACCAAGGGAACAAGGGAAAGGCTGTGAGAGCTGGTGTTGTACCCACCTTAATGCGGCTGCTGACAGAACCTGGAGGTGGAATGGTGGATGAGGCATTGGCCATACTAGCAATACTTGCTAGCCATTTGGAAGGGAAGGCAGCTATTGGAGCCGCAGAGGCTGTGCCAGTTCTCGTGGAGTTTATTGGCAGTGGTTCCCCGAGGAACAGAGAGAATGCTGCAGCTGTTTTGGTACACCTTTGTTCTGGAGACCAGCAACATCTGGTGGAGGCTCAGGAGCTTGGAGTTATGGGAGCACTTTTGGATTTGGCCAACACTGGCACGGACAGAGGGAAGCGGAAGGCTGCTCAGTTAATTGAGCGAATTGGCCGGTTTGTTGAGCAACAGAAGCAGGCTCAATCACAAGCTGAGGCCAATGCCCAGACGCAGCAATTGCTGCAGTCAGCCACAGAAAATGAAGGTCAATAGATAGGTCCTTCATTTTCTCTGTTTCTTCTTTCCCCCTTGCTTTAACTTTTCTCTTTGCCATCCTCAAGAGTTCTTTTGAATGCAGTATTTGGTTCATTTAGGGAGGTGGAAGATCACCTTTCCATTTGTAAGTTATTCATTTGTTGCTCAAGATGAGACATTAATGTTAATAGTTCATTCACAAAACTATAGAAGGGAAAAGAAAGGAAAAAAGGGCTCCAATATACAACTGACATCAATATGTAATGAACTATATAACATGTACGATCGTAACCATCCTCAAATTTTAAGGAAGAGATGTCTCTTTTTGGATGTGGCCTCTTGTCGCAAATTCGCTTGTCTTCCAGTGGTTTATGATGAACTATGCAATTTTTTGTATGAGTATTCTTTTGATATTAATGTTATATTGAATGTGTTCTTGGTGTCGACCACCTTGAAAATTGTCCAAAACAATTGACTGTGATCATGGCTGATTGTTTTATACTTCAACATCCAATTGAATTTGTATTACACGTATATATTATCTAACAAAGTTACAATATGATGGCAAAGTAATAATTCTGAATTGAAATTGTGGAATATATGCTTTTTATAAGTTGTTATTACTGGCCAGAAAAAAACTCTGTTACTTGGACATTAATTGATTTTTATTTTTTGTTTAAACTCGTGCGCACGTGGAAGTTCCCATTTAGAAAGGAAGAGGAACATCATAGGGAAGGTGAAACTTTATGATTTGTAGAAGGGATCAACGCCTTTGTTTTGTTGGTTTTATAATTCAACAGCACTACGCCAGGCCTTTATATGTAAATTCAATCAAGCTTTTTGAATGGTAAATGAGTTATTCAATTGTATAGGGATCAGAAAGCAATGGCAGAGAGGTAAACAGAGAGAGGAAGAGAAGGTGGGCGGGGTGTGGGCGCGCGGGGTGGGGACGAATCAAGTAGTCTACTATAAGACTTGAATTTGAAACTTTACGGTCCTTGTAAAAATTACTATGCTGTTCAGTATGTAGATCTTTTCCTTAAGAACTTTACATATATATATATATATATATATTTAAAAAAAAACACTCAACATTTTCTATGAATTAAGTTTAACAATGATCAATAACGGAACAATGAAACGGGAAGATAATGAAACTAGTGTTTCCTGGGGGTGATGGATGGAGATAAGACGGATGACTTAAATTATTGACTAATAAGTTCCATTTTGAAAATAACACAAGCATGTGGAGAGTTTGACACAAGTGCACAAAGGGTAAAAGGAGCCTGAGCATGGAAATGAGAGGGCTCGGCAGGATTAATTATTATAGAGGCCCAACTACATGTTAAATAAGTGGTCTCTCTTTGTTGACCCATTAATATTACGTTAATAGTACTCTAATGGCATTACGTTTTCATATTGTATGCCGTTACAAATAGTTGACTTATCCCATGGGATACATGTCTCAAAGAATATTCTATCCACCTGGGAGATGTATTAAAATCGCTCATCTTGTGAAAAAATCAGAAGAAAAGAAAATACAGCATCGCATCCTCCAAATTCAGCTTGTATTCGAGCGTAAATTCTGCATCAAGAACTCTTAGTTTTTCGTTTTGTGGTTAAATGTTGCTTTGATTGCTCCAAATGGTAATAGAGCATTTGCTTGAGAGCGACCATGGATAACCAACAAGATAAAACACGTTTAAAAGTAGTACGTAATGTTATTGAAGAGTGAGTAAGCAACAAGAGAGTTCGGTTAAAGTATTTATCGACAACTTGAGTAGGCAGCAAGTGGCTATTGATGAACGTAAGAAATTTGTGATGGAAGAGAGGAATTTTATGGGCAACTACATAAAAAAAAAAAAAAAAAAACCCTTGTTAGTACAAATAAAAGCACAATAGATTCTGCTATTAGTAATACTGCAGAGCATGGTAATGGTTCTAGTAACTCCACCACTATAAACTATACTTATCAATTACCATCCGGGTCTTCAAAGCTAGAATTTCCTCTATTTACTAGTGAAGAAATAGGTTTGCGGGTTTATAGAGTGGAACAGTTCATTTCACTTACTCTTGTTGAATTTAAGGTTAAAGTGGCTATTATGAACTCCAATGAGAAGCAACTACAATGGTTTCATGAGTTCAGTAGGCTAAAGGTAGGATGGAAGTAGTGACTTGGGAGTTGCTGGTTGAAGGACTATATTCAAGACTTGATGATAAAGCCTACATGGAAACAATGGCTAAGCTAAAAGAGCTACAAAAAATGGGAACCCTTTAAGAGTACATGATTGAATTTAAGCATCTTGCAACCTAGTTGTAGTTGTTTGAAAGTAATTTGATTAATTGTTTTTTAAGTAACCTCAAACTTGAATATCTACATCTAGTTAGAATGTTTTATCCCTATAAAATTCAATAAGTTTACACCCTTGTAAAATCACAAGAAGTTATCATATTTTCACCCAAACATAACATAAACACAAAGACCAACATACACTTAAACATTACCTCAAGTTAGTTCTTCAAACACTAAACCTAATCTAGCATACAAGAGTTATACCTTGGCTCCCTCAATCCAACAAAGCACACCCACTAACTAAGCACAGCCAATGACCCAAACACCATGAACCAAACTAATTTCACAATCCAATGATTTACTAAGAGAATGACTCTTGAAGAGATTGAGGGAACAAGGCATAAATGCTGGTGCTTTTAGTATGATGAGCAATTCAGGCCAGGTTAAAAATGTAAAAACAAGCACTTCAACATGTTAGTGGTGGAAGCAGAAAAGGAGGAAGAGTTCAATGACCTTGGTAACGGTGAATGTGTATGTCTTAAAGAGGAACTCTCTAAGTTAACTCTTTGCTCACTTTAGGGGCACTAAAAGATTGAGAATAGTAGCATGACACTCATGGGCTATTTAAAATGAAGGCAATAGAATATTTTAAGGGATTGAAGGAGTTGACTAAATTTTTTAGATGAGGGTTTAATGAAAGGACTTAAGTGTGAATTGACTCCTATTCCTCCACTCTTCCTCTACTCAAGGTTACACTTGAAATACTAGGCTTAAACTCCATTTGGAAGAATAGAAAAGGGGAAGGGGTTGTAGTTGGGTGAGTAGGGGAAGGGGTAAGGTTTAATTGAGTTTATGACAATCCTTAATCGATTTTTAGAAGATCAATAACAGGTTTAATTTAGACTTTGGATGGCCTCTTGCTCTTTATAGACACGTAATCGCCTCTAATCGAGGACTTCACATACTGCTTTTATTAATCACAAACACAATGCTTAAAGAGTTACAACAAGTTGTTTACACACTTTAGGTGTCATAAGAGGAGTGCTCTAACTTTCAATAAATTTCATAACTTAATAACTTAAGAATGACACTACAAATCTTTAAAAATATTTGGAAATTTGAGTACAAAAGGAAAAGAGAATGCTTGAGCAAGAGAATAAGAGAATATTGCAGTTGAATGGTGGTTGACTTGTTCTCTTTGATAGGCTATTAGAGTATTTATGTTGCCTTATGAATTTCTTCCCATTTAAGTGCATTGAATGAACTAATGGCTTGTTTTTGCTCAATTAGTAGCAACAAAATCCTAGCACCTTTACCTAGTGATCGATTGATAGATGTAATTGGTAAATGGTTCAACGATCATAGAATGCTCCAATTCCTCCAACATGTTACCCATTGATCATTACTCTTACTAGCAATTGATTAGTAGCTTAGGGTTCCAAACAACTTCAATTTTGGCATACCAATTAGTTACCAAAGCTAATGGTGATCTATAGGCCCTACTACTGATTCCTCTCTTCTTTTACCTATCAAGACTAAACATAAAAACAAAATACACTATAACATCCCACTTTTGAACATAATTGCTATATCAAACCATACATGACCAAGTCTAAACAAATATGTGTTTCTCATGAATTGAATATTAAAGACTTAGCTAAAGTAAGCTCATTTTTTTCTTTCTTAGAGCTAAGAAAAACTTTTTTGAATAAACTTCAAGAAACAACAACAAAGTTAGGCGGTCTAAAGCTGAAATCAACTTATAACCAATGAGATAAAGGATGGGAGATTCTCATCTTTAAAAATGATGCCCTTCCCCTTTTTTCCTTGGTTAGCTACTTGATTCACACAAGCATTAGTCTTACAAGAAAAAAAGATGAAATGAACACTCCAAACACAAAAAAGATAAGTTCAAAATGTCTAAGATAATAGTCTTCACTGTCTAAAAGACTTTATTGCTATCCAAAATGCTTATATAAACCAAAGAATCGTCTAGCTTAATAATAACTTTCTAGTAGCTATTGGATATTGCAAAACTCAAAGCAGCTTTAATTGCATAGGCTTTGACCACTTCTACTTCCAAAAAAGAGCATCTACAAGCAATAAGTACAATAAAACAACTTGAACTATTCTACACAACAATTCCAAATCTTGAAGACCTTTTTCTTATATTAATTGCTTCATCGCAATTAAGTTTCAACTTACTAACTAGAGGAGGATTCATGATAACATTATTTTGTGATCTAAAATTGGTGACTTAATCTCTTCCCATCCCACTTTTGAGCACATTATACTGATTAGACAGATGGGTGTGTTGTTGTACTACTACTTTTAAATTAGGACGTTGCACATATTTATTTGAAATTTGGGAAACACTTCCTTAGACACTATTATGATCTAAATGAGAAAATGTTGAATAGCCTATGGCGTTAGAGATTTCATCCTACACAATACATATATCTTCTCTAATTATGTATGGAATTGGCTTACTTTGATTTGAAGGATATATTAGAGAGCATTTAGCTACCTCGTTTTGTTCCGTCTATATAGTACAAGAATCAATTCTAACTGTTGTATTAGTATCCTCCACTTGCACATTACTAATAGCAACTCCAATTGAAACTTCATTTGGCTTAGAAACACCTTGGAAATTTAAACTATTAGTCATTGCAATAAAAGAATTCAAGTTATCATCATGAATAAGTTTTAATTCCTTAAAAGTTGTAGCAATTCGGCTTAGGATAGTAAAAGGACTTAGACTATAATGCTCAAGAAGACATTTATTTCTTTGTTTCCAAATAAACCACATTACAACATTTGGTTTAATAACTTATTTTAACATAACTTAAAGTTTGTCTCATCAAAATCACATATGAACATATTGTTTCAAAAGTCTCTTTTTTAATATGGATAAAATTTTATTTACATGGATTCCTTCATCTAGTGCTCCCCTTAATTAAACGTCTAATTCCAAAAGAATTTGCAATTTTAAGATCTAAAAGAGCATGTTCAATCATAGGGTTTTAAGACAATGTTTGAGAAAGAGTTTGTAAATTTGATTTCCCAAATCAACTTGATATAATAAATTACATCATAAGCATTTAGTAAGCAACGAAAAGACTCTCTAGTAACTCGAACTCTTGTCCCCCCTTTGGCTTCATCAAGGAGATGATGAGCGAAGTGCCGAGTGGTGAAGGGGAAAGAGAGATACAAGTCAAAAATCCAACATAGTCCTTTTAAGCCTAAGAATATGCCCCTATAAGAAAAACAAGATAAAATAATCCACCAAATAAACAATGCTACTACTCCATCAAGTCCATTAAAACACCCATATAATAATAAGCAACTTAACCATAGCTTCAACAAAAGCACACAAGCTAATAACAACTGTAGCTACATAAACACAATAGCAACCCCTAATAGTGCATCAAAATACATTCATAATCATAAAGAAAGTGAGAGCAAAATAAAAGAAGATTTGCAGAAAACCAAGGTGGCCATACATAAAGTCCAGCAAATACATAAGAAATATAGTAAGACCATAGGTTGATAGTAGCAATAAGTGAGAACAAAAGAGGTTAGAAGCTAAGTCCTACAAAACAACAAAGAAAAAAAGAGATGACAAACAACAACCAAGATTGCAGCTCGTTGTCAAAAGAGGAAGAAGGGTAATGATAGTGAAGCCAAAGTGAGTGTAGAGAGCATTGAAAACTACATCAATACGATGCTTAATCTCATTGAGACCTTGATGAACCTCTCCCCTAACTTGATTATAGCACATGTCAACATATTGATTAGAAGGGATGTTGAGGTGCAGGTTGGGATGGATTGAAGGGAGGGACCAGTAGGTAAGCATAAGTACGGTTTTATTTGGTATGATTTGTCCCCTCCTATCAAACTGAACCTAATATAACTATTCATTCTTTTTTTTTTTTTAATTGAACCTAATCATATGATTCGGTTTATAAATTTTTCGAATCTAATTAAAACCGGTTTGGTTCGGTTCGATTTATAGTTTGAATTGTTTATGTCAAATTTTTGTTAAACATTTTTATTTCTAACAACATATTTTCTTTTCCATTAAGCTTTCATGTGTTTCTAATTAATTTCTCATATATATTTATGTGTAATGATGTATAGCAAAAAGTTACATAAGATCTTAATTAGCCTAGCCTGATTAAGTAAGGATAAGAGATTCTGTTTAAATGAACAATAACTAAGGGGGAGAAGTAGAATTGCTTGTAAAAAATCATTATGAATAAGAAAAAAGAGACACACAAAAAACTAGAAAAGATATGAGAGACACATAAGGAGCACCAAGGTCAAACTCTTGATTTGAAAACATATAAGAAAAAGACAATTTAGAAAAGAAAAATTTTTAATGTAAAATTTCAGATGGAACTCATTAAACTTAATCTTAATAATTGACTCAGAAATAACACAAAGAAAATTAAGACGTGAAATTTTTCATGAAATCCATGAAGATTGTTAGAAAAAAAAAATTTAAAAAGTAAAAAATAATTACCTGATTTTTTTTTTTCAAAACAGTTTGTTTTGGTTCAAAACGGTTCGGTTTGGTTCGCTACCTTGAATCAAACCACAATCCAATAGGCTTACGAAAAAATTGATTTTTTTTTGTTTGATTTGGCTTGGTTCATGATTCGATCTACGATTTACGGTTTTTTTTTTTTTTTTTGCAGCCTTACCAGTGGGAGATCATGAGTTATACCATCTCTATTAGCATTATTAGTGCCATTAGGCTCCTCCTTAGCTAGATGTTCCTCTTCCTCTTAAGCTTTCTCTTTAATTTTGCCTTGCCTGCGAAGAGGGGAGAGTGGCCTCTTTCTAACCTATCTCCCTTGAAGCTTCCAACCAACTTATGAAATGCTCCCTATTATGTATGAGTTGGACTTAGAAGCCTTAGCTTCTGAAGGAAACTCAAAGCTAAGAGGGTAATGAACCTTGATAACCATAATATACTCCTATCAGGGCCATTTGTTCCTTTCTTGAAGTAATTGAAACCAAGATTAAAATATCAATTTTGATATTCCTAATGATACAAAGAAAAAAAAAAACACAAATCTCTTTGACTAACATGTTGAAGTTGACTTTATTGAGGGCACTAATTTTATGCTATGAACATAAGGAAAATTCTTTGTCTTAGAGGCATCAAGTAGCCTTTAGATTATTCTCTGGTTTTTAATTATCAACGACTCCATCAGTTACAAATACTTGATCATAAAAGAATCTTTCATTACCCTCAAGGCCATTCATGAGCAAATCCACTATTGATATCCTTAAGAGGTTACATATGCCCTCATAATCAATTTTATATAATTTTGGCGTTATTTCATTTTTATGGTCAATTCTAACTCACAAATTACCATTATCATCTAAACAATTAGTCAAATTACAATAGATTGACTTTACGACTTCTTCATGAACAAAGCTTAAATAATGTTAGGATTGAAGCACTTTGTTTAGAACTACTCTAAGTATCCTGGATATGCCAAAAGTGTCTAACACTTCTCTATTAAATACTTCATCTACACATAGAGTTAAATCATTAAAAGTTGCATATCCTATGGCATGCTTGTTGCTAGAAATAGATGTTTGTCATAAGAGCATCTTGCTTGTGAGGAGCTAAGGCAAATTTAGTATAAGGAGCAATTGAGTAATACTACCGAACGCTTGGCGTAAGTGATGGAGTTAAGGGCTTTTCAAGAGAAAGAGGTATATATGAGATGAGGTTAATGAGAAATGAGAGTAAGAAGGAGTGAGTGAGACTGAGGGAGGAAGAATGTATGAAAAAAAATAAGAATTTGAGGATAAGTTTTGGTGATTATAAGAAAAGGGGTTGGAGTGATGGTGAGAGTGATTGGTTAAGAAGGTATAAGGGAGAGTTTGAAATAAAGAGAGAAGAGAGAGGGGGGGCTTGATAGATTTTAAATGTTAAAATATGCTATTGATTGGTTGGTATATTCCTAATGATAGGAATCAGGTTATTAGGTATTTGACTCGCAGTTGAGCTTGAAGACTGAAAGAGCCAGCAAGGCAAATCCTTTTGCTCTAGCTGACTTCTATTGAAGTTGAGTACTTCTTTGCCAAGTTACTTTATATGCTAAGCCAAATGAGTACTTATCTATCTAAAGTATACCGAATTGTAGATTGCCAAGACAATAGCCAAACCTTTCACAATTACTCACCCACGTCCAAGTTGACCAATTACTTAGCATTACCTTTACCAAGAGGCTGAGAGAGAGAGAGCCTAGACTGATCATTAACTACCCTTACTCGGATAAGCAATCTAATCGTACACTTTTGTCTACATCCTCCAACGGGCTCTTTAATGTATCTCTGCCATGTATATAGGGCTACGTATATAATCTGCCATACTAATTATTACTTTTCTTAAATATTTATTTTTACCTTTTTATATTCTTGTACATTACTTCTTTAGGATAATACCCTTTTTGTCTTTTCCCTTTTAGGCAAATTGCCATAACTTATTAGATATAAATACCCCTTGTATTTGTAGTTGTAAAGAGATTATTATCATCAATACAACTAAATATTCTTCCTGAACATAAGCACTACTTGTTTACTCTCGTTATACTCTTATCCTAACCCTTAAGTAAGGCTAGGTGGTGAGTAATCTCATTAGACTGATTCGTATGTCATATCGAATTGTGTCGTGAGTCCTCGGAAGTTCAATTGGTACGTCATATCCTTTATAGCTATTTGTAGGTTTTGCTTACTTTTCACCCACTTTTCAGTTCTTTCACACATTTCCCCATCATCTCTTCAAGTTTTCAGAAAGCTTAGACCTATCTAATAACCGTTCTTGTTTGTTCTTGGTCACGGTTTGCACCATCTTAGTATCAAAGTAGAGGTTTTGCTTAAGTTGTAGTTTGTTTTTGAAGTTCTGATTATACTTTGTTTTACGTATGTGAAACAAAGCAAGTTATTGTGTTCATCTTAGCTGCTGTGTTTGCTAGCTGTTTAGTTTCTGGTTTGGAGAAATGATGAATCCAAGTGTTGATATTGCGGCTAAAGATGATAACAGCGGTGTTGTCTACTACGGTCGATAATCTTGGGGTACTTTAAGAAGCATTGACGAGAGACTTGATGAGGTGACTAACCTCTTAATGGATTTAACCCAAGCTGTTCACACATTGGCTTATCGACTTACTAAAGCCACACCTAATACCCTACAAGTTGCTCTACTTGCTAAAGGTTAGGACTCAGCTTGATTAGTTTGAGGTAGAGGAGTAAGCGGATGAGTAAGACGAATGATAGAACTGAGAGAACTAGATGAAGAGGATAAGGAAGAGTATTTTGAAGAAGAGCGGGCTCAAGTCCCCAAAGCCTCTGACCTTATGAAACTTCGAATTTTAAGTTTCAACGAGTATGGAAGTACTGATGAATATTTGGAATGGGAAGAGAAAGTGGAGTGTGTTTTTTACTATTATCAGTACGAGGATTATAAGAAAGTGAAAATTGCTACGGTTGAATTCTTCGGATGTGCAACCAATATAGTGGAAGAATTTCTAGGCTATGAGGAGGCGAGAAGACTATCAAGAGATTAATACTTAGCTTGAAATGAAAAGAATACTAAGAAATAGATTTGTGCTGGATACTTATCTACAAGATACTTTTACTTGACTTCAAGAGCTAAAACAAGGAGGCTGACTTCCATTAGCACAAACAACCTCTAGGTTCCTTACTAGATTGAGAGGTGACATTTAAGATATTGTGAAACTCCAATGATTTACCATAATGGATGAAGCCATTAGAATAGTCCAACGAGTAGAGAGGTAGCAAAGAAGCCAAGTACTGACCAGACTATCGAGTAGCTGACCTGAATAGGGAAGTCACTGAACTCATTCAAGTATTGAGCCGATCTGAAGGGTAGATGTCCGAGCTAAGCAGAAAGGCCAACCTAACACTGATGTATCGACCTGAACTTATTTGAAAGGGCAAGGATCTGATAGGAAAATGAGCCAGATCAAGTGTTTCAAGTGCCAAGGGTTCGGACACATGGTTGCTTACTGTTTGAATTGAAGGACTACGGTCATCAAGGAAGACGTCCTGAAATTAGAAGTAGAAAGTACTGATGAGGAACCTGAAGAGGAGGAGAGCATTGCCAAGAAAGAAGCTGCCGAGAAAGAGTTGATTGAAGAGGATATGTTCACTAAAGACTTGGACCAGTTAGCCTTAATTATCCGATGTGCAATGAACACAGAACCCTTACGAGAGGAGGAGTAGAGGGAGAACATGTTTCTTGTAGAGTGAATAATCAGGTGAGCACTCTAATTGTTGATAGTGGAAGTTGTACCAATGTGACATTGATCGACTTGATCACAAGGTTGAAATTGCCGACTATTGCACACCTGAGGACGTATAAGTTGCATTAGTTGAGTGAGAAGAGAGCACTACATATCACTTGGTAAGTACTACTGCCAATCACTATCAGACATTACTTAGATGGAATTCTCTATGATGTGCTACCTATGTGCACCTCATACATATTACTTGGCCGACCATGGTTGTTTGATGGGAGAGTTATCTATGACGAATATAAGAACACATATATGTTTCAGAAATATGACTAAAAGATTATATTAAACCCGATGCCATCGAGTGAAGTTAATAAATTGCAGGTTAAACTTGCTCGCGGATTTAAGAAGACTATAATGAGTAGAGTTGAGCTTCGAGAGGCCCTTAAAGCTGATGCACCGACCCTTATGTTGGTCAGGCGCCTATTAGAGATGATGGAGTGAGGTAAACTACCCTTAGAAATAAAAGAGTTACTAGATGAGTACATTGATCTATTCCCAGAACACTTACTCGAAGGATTGCCCCTACTACAAGGCATAGAACATTACATTGACTTAATACCTGATACAACCTTGCCAAATAAGCAGGCCTATTAGATGAGTCCTGAAGAGGCTTCTAAGATCCAACATCAAGTCAATAAGTTATTGAAGAGAGGATATGTTAGAGAAAGTCTTAGCCCTTATGTTGTGCCAGCGCTTTTAGTGCCGAAAAAGGATAGAACCTAACAGATGTGTATAGATAGTCGAGCAGTGAACAAAATTACGATCAAATACAGGTATCTTATTTTGACATTGGAAGATATGCTAGATGAATTGAGTGGAGCCAAGATCTTTAACAAGATTGATCTTAAGTTTGGCTACCAACAAATTTACATGAGGTTGGGAGATGAGTGGAAAACAACATTCAAAACTCAATAAGGACTTTATGAATGGATGGTCATACCCTTTGGCTTGTCGAATGCCTTGAGCACTTTTATGAGACTAATGAATTATGTGCTAAGACATCTAATAGGGAAGTGTGTTATGGTGTACTTTGATGACATCTTAGTCTATAGTGCCAGTATGCCGAGTCATTGTAATTATCTTCGAGCCGTATTAAATATCCTCCATTCTAAGAGAATATTTAGCAACCTTAAGAAGTATTGCTTTTACCAAGAGGAAGTAGTATTCTTGGGCTATGTAGTAAGCAGAAGAGGCTTACGAGTGGATGACGAAAAGATCTAAGCAATCGTTAAGTGGCTGACTTCTACTACTTGTGCTGACATGAGAAGTTTTCAAGGACCGACTCCATTTTATAAAAGATTCATTAGGAATTTCAACACCCTCACTATACCGCTTATTGAGCTAATAAAGAAGAACACTGACTTTCAATGGGGAGAAAATGAGGAGAGAAGTTTTGCTGAGATAAAGGAAAGGTTGAACTCTACCCTTATACTAATTTTGCCTAACTTTGAGAAAATATTTAAGTTAGAGTGTAACATGATAAGCATTGAGATAGGTGCTATCCTAATGTATGAAGGCTAACCAATTGCCTACCACAGTGAGAAGCTCAAAGGACTGAAGCTAAATTACTCTATGTATGACAAGGAACTCTTGGCATTGATCCAAGTACTACAAGTATGGTAGCATTATCTATTGTTGAGAGAATTTGTTATTTATATTGACCATAAGTCCTTGAGGTACCTCTAAAGTTAGACTAAGTTGTCGAAGTGACAGGCAAGATAGGTTGAATTCCTTAAAGGATTCAATTTTGTGATAAAATATAAGCATGAAAAGAGCAGCATAGTTACAAATGCTCTTTCGAGAAGGCATGCACTTTTGAATGAACCACAAACTAGATTGTTTAGATTTGTTAGCATAAAAAAGAAGTACTTTGAGGATCTACACTTTGGACCCATTCTTGCGTGATGTGTCGATGGAAGGACTGTAGACGAGTATCATGTAAAAGATGGATACTTGTAACAAGGAGGGAAATTGTGCGTGCTAACTTATTCACTAAGGGAATTACTGAGTAGGGAAGCCTATAGTAGAGGACTCTCTAAGTATTTTAAGGAGAGAAGGACTTATGAATTGTTGAATGGCCATTTCTTTTGGCTAAGAATGAGAGGAGATGAGATGTACACTAAGTTGTAGAAGGTTGTGCCGTGTACAAAAGGACTAAGTGTAGAGCTGAGTAAGAGAAAGAAATGCCTCTGTCTGTTCTAATGAAACCATAGGCCGACTTAAGCATAGACTTTGTTTTTGGACTACCACAAATTAGCTGAGCCAAAGATTTTGTAATGGTCGTTGTAGATAGGTTTAGAAAGATGCAATACTTTATGCTTTGTGTCACGCCCCGAAGCGGCAGAGTCGTAACAGCCCCACCGTGTAAACCATCCTAAGATAGAAGTCGGCCTTACAACCGCTATTTTAGACCTGATCTACACAAGGCGTCCACGACTAACCCGCTTTGAAGTAAACAGTTTGTAATTTAAATAAATCATTTACCTATAAAAGTGAGGAATTATATATATATATATAGTATAATTCAGTTATTATAATTAAAGTTTACAATAATTTTCCATAATATATTTTTTAGTTATTACATTATTCAGAAATGAAAAATAAGTCTAAAGTAAATACTTAGACCTTAAAAATATGCGTTTATTCTCCAATGTTTTTCCTCACTCCCCAGGATCCAGTAGTTGCTAGCTTCAGTGTAATTGGTTGCTACTTCTTAGCCAGCACCTGCACGATGTCTATAGGGATGTGAGCAACCATAGCTCAGTAAGTTAGGACGGAGGACTTAAAACTATACCAGAAACACAACAAGGTTTTCAATCACTTATTAGATGCAATGCATGTGCAAGCAAATGCCATCGCACGATGTTATCTGGCCCGTCGTGAGATTAGAGAAATTGCGCCCGCTCTAATCCGGGTTGAAGAGTTGCCGTTAATGTAACAGCTTACGACCAAACCCAGGCTTGTGTAATGGAGACCTTGCTCCTCCCGCGACTACCTTCGAACCACTATCTTCACCCTCGTCGCGACCTCCTCTCCTGTCACTTATTTCGACTAAGGATGAAGAAGGGACCATTTTGCAATCCTGCGCTATCCCTTCCGAAGGGGTCGGTATTTGGCCGGAGAGTCCTAAGTTCCCCTAACGGGTTACCATGCATGTTCGATTATGATTACTGGTCAGATATTTGATTAAGTTCAGTTTAGGGTGATCAATCCTTTCATACAAATCATACAATATATGCCAGAACAATAAACAGAATCATAGCATTACCCATAATCAAGCACATGTACACATTTAACTATCTAACAAGCACAATTAAGCATAATCTTAAGCCTCCAAAATACAACATCGTATTAATCCCAACTTACCTCGACTCTTCGCTCACTACTCGAGGTCTAATTTGCTTAAGCCATCGCCAATCATCCCTATAACACAAACGTGGTTTCAGCTTTTCATATAACTATTATAGGTTTATTTTATCCTATAACGCTTATTATGTGTTGTTTAGGGTTTAATATACTTAATTATCTAGGTCTTAAGTCTTTTATAATTATTCTAGGTTTGGGGTTAGGTTCGGGTTCAATTTCCACATCGATTTTTAAATTAGGTTTTAGTTTGATTTCTAAGCCCTAAACATGCTCGAATCCTAATGTGAAATTAATCACATTTAGTTCAAGTATTCAATTATCCTATTGGGTCTTAATTTAGTATTCTAAGCTATTCGGTATACGCTAGTCCTAATTAAGGTATCGAATTTATCTCCAATGTAAGAAAATCTTACTTTTTTATATAATTACCTAAAATTCAATCTTAATTCAGATTTAATATTATTCTAATTTTTACTCTAATATTATCTAAATAACTTTAATTTTTTAAATTTATTAATTTACAATTTCACATATTACTAATTTCTTATATTAATTGCCTAATTTCCTAAATTAACCATACTTAATACTCTAAAGGTTAGGATTAAGGTTCCACATCAGAAATTAACATCCCTAAACATCTAATTACTATCTAAATCAGTAATTAATATCCTAATCACCTAATTAACTCCAAATTACCCAATTTTTCCATCATTTTAGGGCTAAAAATTAACTTAAAAATTTCGAAAATTAATTTTTAAAAAATGGCTTCATAGCACTGTTCTATATCACATGAGCATCCTACAGAAAAAAATTGACCTCCAAACTACACTCCTAATCCTATTTATTTTCCGGTTTAATCATGCTCGGTTTTGAACAATTTGTTAAAGACCCTATATTTTCAGAAATAATTAAACTAAATAAATATTTTTCCCTAAATCTACATACATTAAAACCTCAGAATAACAAGTTTCATAATTTTCTGGGCAAAATAACTAATTTTACAAAATTATACAAAAATCGGGGTAAATAAGAGACTAACTAGTTCGAAGCTTTCTGGCTGTCCAAACCCAGTCCAAGGTTGTCGGCCGGCCTAGGCGGTGGTTCTAGTGTAGAGTGGTGGTGGTGGTTCGGTCCCAGGTGGTGGTGAGTGGTAGGTTTAGTTCACTTGCCTAATCTGCACAATTTTCTTTTCTTTTCTTTTCTTTTCTTTTTTATTTTCTAGATTTTCTCTCGATTTTTTCAGTGTTCATATTTTTCCTAAATGCTAAATTGTCCAAATGACTTCTATAAATTTTTCCCTTATTTATAGACATTTGTTGTAAATAATATGTATTAATTTAACAAGACTTTGCCCATTTTCCTTGATTTTTGGCTTTTATGTTGTTCAAATTTTATTGGTTGAATTTTTCTTTTTCTCATCCTGACATGCCACGACCTGATCTTGATTCATCTTATCCTCTTCTGATTTTTTCTGATTTTTCCATAATTATTTTATAATTTTCTTTAATTATTTGCTTAGTTTTTGGCCAATTTAGGTAATTTTGCGTATTTTCATCTACACGTAAATACATGTGGGGTACACGTGAACATTCCTAATTATTATTTTGGTCATTCTAAAATTTTTAGTATACATATAATCTATCTTTAGTAATTTATTAGTTATTAAATTACACTTTTTGCCTTTTTGGTAATTAGCAATTATTATGCTTAAAATTTGAAGATTTTATAGTCTCCTATTTTACTATTTATTTTCTTAAATTTAAGTTTACGGGGTCATTTTTACTAATATTTCTCTAAATAGTTTATAATTTGGGTTTGATCGGATCCTTTAACCGATCACTCTAAACCTTGGGTTCTAAGTTCAATCTTACGGTTACTTGGCTTAACTTTTGGGGCTTACACTTTGCTCTAAAACTAACGATGCTTTGGTAATTGCTTCTCTTTTCTTGTAGGAAATTGTTAGGCTACATTGCGTGCTGAGAAGTGTAGTATCAAATAAAGACCTGAAGTTCTTGAGCCATTTGTAGAGAACTCTATGGCGATAGATGGAGACCAAATTGCTATTTAGTGTTTCTTGTCACCCCCAAACAAATGTAGTTAACTGCACTTTGGGATCGTTGCTTTAGGCTACAGTGGGCAAGAACTTAATTGATTGGGACGTTTGCTTACCATTAGTCAAATTTGCTTACAACTGAACAATACATGACACCACTAAGCAGATCTTCTTTAAGGTTGTCTATAGTTTCAATCTCGAGTTGCCTCTCGATCATACCCCTGTGCCTATACCGAACAAGAAGACCCTAATGTGAGAGCTCGAGTATAGTCCCTTCAGTACATGTACAACAAAGTTATATGGCAAATCGACTAAGCTGCTAGAAGAATGTGAAAGAAGGCCAAGGGTAGGACGGCTAAGAAATTCCAACCAGAAGACTTGGTGCGGCTGCATCTCAGTAAGGAAAGATTTCTAAGTAAGAGGAGGAACAAGATATCTACATGAGCAAAAGGACCTTTTAGAATTCTCCAAAAGATCAATGACAATTCATACAGGTTGGAGCTACCCGAAGACTATGGGGTTTCTAATACCTTTAACATTACCAACCTCAGTCCATATCACCTTGATAGAGAGCTTATTGAAGACTATTCGAATTTGATCTCAAATCCAAATCAACTTAAAGGGAATGATAGGAATTAGGCTATCAGACCATTGACCCACAATCGAGCCCGAGGATTAAAAGGGCTGGTAAAGGGGATCTTTCTACTCCAGTTAACTCTTATCAAAGCTGAGTACTTCTTTGCTGAGTCACTCTGTATGCTAAGCTGAATGACTACCCATCTCTTTGAAGTGTGCCAAATTGTAGATTCCCAAGACAATGGTAAAACCTTTCACAATTACTCACTCAAGTTCGAGCCGACCATTTACTCAACATTACCTTTACTGAGAGGCCGAAAGAGACAGAGAGAGCTCGGATTGATCCTTAACTACCCCTACTTAGACAAGCAGCCTGATCGTACACTTTTATTTATATCCTCCAATGGCCTCACCAATGTATCTATGCCATGTGTATAGGGCCGCGTATAGAATCTGCCACATTAATATTTGCTTTCTTGAATATCTATTTTTACCCTTTTCTATTCTTGTACATTACTTTTTTAAGGTAATATTCTTTTTGTCTTTTCCCTTTTAAGCAAATTGCCTTGACTTATTAGGTATAAATACCCCTTGTATTTGTAACCGTAAGGAGATTATTATCATTAATACAATTGAATATTCTTCCTTAATGTAAACATTACTTGTTTACTCTCATTACACTTTTATCCTAACCCTTAAGCAAAGTTAGGTGGCGAGTAACCTCACCGAACTAATTTGTATGTCATATTAAGTTATGTTGCGAGTTTTTGGAAGTTCCATTAGTGTATTATATTCTTTGGAACTGTTTGTGAGTTTTACTTACTTTTCATCCACTTTTTGGTTCATTCATGCATTTCCCCATCATCCCTTCAAGCTTGCAGCAAGCTTGAACCTATCCAGTGACTGGCTTTGTTTATTCTTGGTCATGGTTTGCACTACCTAATCTAACGATTAGTAAAAGTTAAAAATTAAATAGAAGTTATTGACTTGGTTTTGTTGCTACCAACCAATTGGTAAGATGGTTCCCGATTTATCTATAGTGTTGAATTCACACAATTCTATTGAATTTTTAGTACAACAAGTGCATACTCATATTATAACACATAAGTAGAACAAACTCACATCATTCTATTTGGCTAAGATTGATTCATTTACATCAAGTAAGTTTGAAACACATTTTGATAATAGAATTAAAGAAAAAGGGAATTACTAAAATGACTTTTCCAAAATCATTTATCCTTTGGATTTAATTAGAATTCATGAATTCTTTATCTATTTACCAAACTAGCATTTTTGGTCAAAAGAGTCGAACTTGTGTACTTAAGTGAAATATTTATGAATTTGCAATCCAAGCAAGTTTCAAATGCATATTTAAGCTAGTTGAAGGCATATTCTTTGCTTAGATAGCAACAGTTTCCAAAATCCTTAGTTGAGTTCCTCAATAAGCACTTATAACGTATAAGGTGAGCTTAAAGCAAAAGATGCAGACTAAAATAAAATTCTTACACTTATAGCACTTTAAACAAATTTCAATAGCACAAATAGGCATAATAGTAGTGTGAACATTTCATGAATATCAAGAATTCATAAAAAAGCTAAATGAGCTCCTAAAGGCACATAGAAGCTCAATTAAGGCCTCGAGGGTTCAATATTGCACAAACTTCAAATTATGCAAGACAAATAACTCAAACATAATCTATATGCAAGTTTGAGCATTTAGAAACACACCATTGGCAAGGAAACCAAAAAAACCCAATCAAGTGCGAATAGGAGCCTCAAAAGCATAAAGACTTTCGAGTGAGTGCAAAACCTATCAAACATCAAACTTAAGGCATGATAACTACTTGAACATGTTTCTTAAGCCTAACATCATGTTGTGAGGTGGTTGGATCATTGAAAAGTTGTTTTTGGCAAAAACTGACTATCTTGGTTCATAGTGGCTTAGTATTTATCTTACATGATCATTTCTAATTCTCTTCTTAAGGTACAAAACTAACCCTTGCTTAAGAGTTTTAAAATATTGACTAAATGATTACTTATATTAACAAATTCTAAGCATACATCATTATTTTAGATATGATCTCGAATGAAATTGTGCCTACTCTCAATATGTATAATCCTTAAATGTTGGATTACATTTTTGGTTAAATTAATAACACTAGTATATCACACTAAATTAGAACCTTTTTGTAACCAAGATCACAATCATGCAACATTTGTTTCATCCAAAGAATTTGAGCATAATGACTACTAGTGGCCATTTATTCCACTTTGATGGTTGATAGTACTACCAAATTTCATTTCTTATAATGCTAGAATGTAACTAAATTATGAAGAAATGACATGTACCACTTGTGTTTTTAGGATCGACTTTATGACCAATAAAGTTGGCATTAAATTATCGAATAAGATAGAAAGAAGGGAACTTAGGATACTATGAGTCACTTTCAATATTGCCCATAAGATACCTGAAGATGCATTTTATTACACTCAAGAGAGATTCTTGAGGGTAAGATTCAAATTATAGACATTACATAAGGTGTAAAAGTGGTTAAGTACAATAAACTACTTATCATGCCTCTATATAAGTTTTTGCATATTTGTTTTTCATTTTCATCTTTATCAAGTTTTAGTGTAATGCTTATTGGAGTAGCCTTAACCTTAAAATTATCTACCTTAAATTGTGTTAGGAGCTCTCTTATATATTTAGCTTGGTTGGTGAAGTTTCCTTAATTAGTTTACTTGACTTGGAAACCTAGAAAATAATTGAGTTCTCCTATCATGCTCGTTGAGCCTAAATTTTTCGATTTTATTTTCCTTAATTCAATCAATATTAAACCTTACCGTTTAATATTAATTATTGACTAAGAATTAAGAAAAATCTTATTTTTCTTAAAAAATCAAAATTTTGAAGTTGCCACCTGGTTGGAGTTAGGGAAAAGTTAGGTTAGGATCAATTAGGTGGATTGATTCTAACCTAGGTATTCCATGGAAAAAATCCTTTTTCTAAAAAATGATTTTTAAAAATTAGAGAATTTGAGTTCATGGACTAACCTATTAAATCTTGAATGGGTATTATTTTAGCCTTTCGAATTTAAAGTTATTTTTTAAAATACCCTTTTAGTTTTAATAATGAATTATAATTTATAAGTAAAGAAAACTAATTTTATTCACAGAAAGAAACTTATAGAAGGGAATGTTTTTTTTCTATTCTAAATCGCTTCCTACGCATCTACGTAACCGCTATTTATGATTAAACTTTCATGGTTGATTTTTAAAAACTTTAGCTAGTTTATTGATTTTAATTTTACAAAAAAATTGGTTTTAAGTTTTTACTTATTTAATTTTGTTTAAGAAAATTATAGGAACAAAAGGACCTAATTTGCTTTTTGTTAATTTTTGAAAAATTCTAGATTTAACCTAATTCTAGAAAAGGGTTCTTTTATTATTATTTTTTATTAAAGACATTTTTTCAAAGTTAGAAAAGAAGGAAAGAAAAATGCTAAATTATCCTAATTTTGTAATAAGGAAATTTTTTTTTTCAATATCCTTTTTCTAAAAAAAAGAAAAATAAGAAAAGACTATTATTTTTATGAAAAATTTGATGGAGAATCCTAAATTAGCCAAATTTATGAAATGATTTTTTTTTTTTGTGTAATAAGTGGAATAGGCAAAAGAATAAGAAGATATGAAAAAGAAAAGGAAAATAATAATAATAATAAATAAATAACAAAAAAAGATAAAGGAAAAACGAAGAAAGTAAGGTTAAACCTAGTTTGAAGGGACGTAGGTCAAGCTTCGTGTATGAGTTTTGATGAGGTAGGCAGTCCAAATTAGGTTTAGATGGAGTGATAGACTAGATTAGATTCGGAGCTTAGATTAGAGATAACTACAGCAGTTAAATTGACTCAAAGTTAAGCCTTTTAATTAAATTTTTTTGTTGGAAAGTTGATTTTTATGAGGATCCTATTGATGAAAATTGGATTGATACTGGTGCTTCGGGTTTTATGGTAGTTTGAATGGTGTAAATGTTAGATGGTTGGAGATGGAGAGAGAGGGAGTTTGTGCATTGCTACTTAAAGTGGTGCCCAAAGTAGGGAGTGGGTGTTTTTGAGTGTGCTTGTGTTAGGGAATCTAATGGTAACTTTAGATTTCTTAAAAAACAATTGAGAGTGAAAAGCTATTTAGAGAGAGAGGGATGATTACAATAGAGAGAGAAAGTTAAAATTGAGAGTAATAGAGGAAGATTTGGTGGAAGTTGATGATGGGACTGAACATAGGGGGTACCCTTTATAGGGAGCCAAGCTTTGACGATCTTAGTATGGTCATTAATGGCTTATTTGACCATTAATGACCAAAGTTGGGCAATCTTTGATTTGAAGATATTGGAGTGGTTTGAGCTGATACTTTAGAATCAAAGTTGACATAATTGCTTAAATTCTCAACATATAACTTCAATTTATTTCCTTATAGTTCGAAATGAAAGATTATACTTGAGCTACAAATTCAAATGTCAAGCTTTTGTCGATTTTCTTGATCTAATTCTAATAGGCAAACAAGTGTATTTGGATGTACATTTTGTCTAGATCTAAAGTTTGCCATATAATCTTCTAGATTTCACCATTAATTTGGTAGAATCATGAACAAAAAGGGGCAAAAAATGAACACAACGTAAGTTATTGGGAAAGGAAGAAGGAAAGAAATTGGGTAACAATGGTGGGTGGAGCTCTAGGTATACGTATGTTGCATGTGCAATGCACCTAGAGCACTTGTGTTTTACATGTGTGATAATGCAAAAATAGCTTATATTTTCTATGACAATTTTGCAATAATTTCGATTCTTGTCAATTTTGTAATATTTTGAGCTTAATTTGGTTACTGATTGTTTTTAAAGACTTTGGGAGTACTTTATGACGATTTTCAAGATTCTTGGGCAATTTTGAGCATACTTGAGTAAAAATACTGATGATAAAGTGAAGCAAAGAAATTTTGAGCAAGAGTAGAAACCCAATTATGACCACAGTTGAGGACTACGACTATAGTCCCTACTTGTGAATCTTTAGTCAAGAATTTCTTTAAATTTCGAAGTTCTATGTGAAAGGCACAACTACAGTTAAGCAATATGAAGAAATTACAATTTCCAATATGCTATTTTTGTTAGGTTCACATTGTAATCTTAGGAATATTGCTTATAAATAGATTTTTAAGCCTAAGGTTATAGAGAAAGAACTCCTTGAGTAGTTAGGTTTTAGAATTACAAGTGGGCTTCTCCATAATTATACTTCTTTCCTTTTTAGTTTTTATGTTTTTCTTCCAATAATTTAGTAAATTGTTGTTGAACCCTATGTTAAAAAGGGTGATCTTTATTTATGAAATTTAATTTATGATTTTACTTTTTGCAATCTAGTTATATCGTTTTTATTATTGTTATTACTCTAGGCATAAATTTAACGTTTGAGTTTACTGTAGAGTTACGAGGCCTATAGTAATAGACAAGTGTAAGTGTACTAAGAGATTAGGTGTTTAAACTTTCCAAATTATGGTGGCCTAATAATAGGATCTAAGATCTTCATGTGATCTTGGAATGCTCTATTTAGAAGCGATTCAAGTATAGAGGGTTCTAGGATTATGAATTAGCTAGAGATGTGAGTTTGGTTAATTTAGAATCCGATTTCTATTGGAATAGAGTTAGGAATCTCTACAGTCTAGAATGGTAATTGACATTGAATGATCTCTTAGAACTAGGTAGTAAACAACAATTACAATTTACTAAGGAAAATATCTTTTTCTTTATTAATTAATTGATGTTAATTTTTATTTAGTTCTTAGTTATTTAATTATTTTATTATTTAATTCATGTTAATTTTTTATTAGTTCTTTAGTTGTTTAATTATCTTGTTATTTCGCTATTAGTTAATTGTCTTTATTTAACTTCTTTATCTTTAGTTTAATATCTTATTACAATCTTTATTTTCTGTCTTTAGAATATTTTAGTAAATCTTCTACGATTAAAAGTTAAGTAATTGAATAATCTAAAAAGGGTGTAGTTGTTAAAAATAATTAGATATACTTATACAATTGGTTCCTCGTAGAATCTTCACTCGACCTTAAAATCCGTTCTATTCTATATTATAACTTAACTAGGTACACTTGACTAATAAAGCAATATATGCCCCATCAAGTTTATTGCATCATTGCTAGGGAACCAAAACTATAGTGGTCTAATTTAGGAAATTAGCATAACCCTAGATTTATTCAATTACTTTAACATATTTTCAATAAATCTTTTCCTTAGTTATCTTGATATTATATCTCTTTTATTATATTGTAAACTCTTAGTTCTTTGTAGCATATGACAAGGAGCAATAATAGAAATTTGGTAGACTTTGACCAAGAAATTGAGAGGATAGTGCAACATTTTCATAGAAGAAATCACAACACCACTGATTAAAGCTTGCCACTTAAATTAAAGGAAGAGTTAGAAAATTTAGAAAGCAAGCAAGAGGACATAGCCTTGAACAATGGAAACAACAACAATAATGGTGAAGCTAATAAGACACTTATAGAATTTGCAAAGCCAATGGTGACTAGAGTTGACTTTAGCATCGTAACACCTACAATCTAAACTAATTTTCAAATTCAAACCAACGTCATCCAAATCATCCAACAATTAGCCCAATTTGACGGATTGGTAAATGAGGACCCCAACACCTACAGTTCAAATTTCCAAAAAATTTGCAATACATTCAAAATTAACGGTATCTCAAATACGGTAAGGTTAAGGTGATTCCTATACTCCTTGCGAGGTAAGGCTAAACTTTGGCTTAATTTGTTATGTAGAGGTTCAATCACTACTTAGGAGTCATTAGTAACAAATTTCTTAGGAAAATATTTACCATATGTAAGGATAGCAAAAATTAGAAATAATATTTCTACTTTTGTTTAATTTGTTGATGAGACTCTTCATGACACTTAGGAAATATTTAAGGAATTACTAAGAAGCGGTCCACATCATGAATTACCTTACTGGATGCAAATCTAGACATTTTACAACAAAATCAATTATTCCATGCATCAAATTATAGATGCTACAACTAGAGGCAATTTGAATGCAAAGATACTAAAGGAAGCTCAAAAATTGATTGAAGGCATAACTGTCATATCCCGACATAATACGGGATATACTATCATACAGGAATATCTATTGAAAACTTAACTCAACCTGCTTATTCATAAAAAGAGAACATTGTTTACATAATAAAAGGGTTTCTACATTGGAGTTCAGTTGGATTCCCTATTATAACTTATGTGTACAACATAATATTTACATCAAAACATAAACTAGCCTTTTCTTTCATCGTCTTCATAGTAATAGGATCTCTAACCTAGTATAAGCTCTATATAAAAGTCGTTGCCTTTGACTCATGCTCTCAGTATATATATCCCCCTTTAGCGTTGGGTGCTTTACAAAACTAATAACCTGAGGATAAAACATTTTATTCCCTCAGCTGCTGAAGCTGAGTGAAAGTGAATAACAAACAATATAACATAGACAATATGATAAATAATACTGCATATCACAACTAAAACATTTCAATTATAATTTGCAGGTTCAACTTCACATATACATTTGCCTAACCAGGCATTTATTGCTAACAATGTAGTATGCTATGCTCATGCACGTGACATGTATTAGTATTGATGTCCTATGCTCTCCAAACTTCTTTCAATTAGTCGACATAGCTGAACATTTAGATACAACGTCCAAGAACCTAGAGCAACAAGAAAATGCCTAGGAGTAGGACCCCTACCAAATTAGACTACACACTGTAGTCTACCATTATTAAAAAGGGCAATAAAGAGCTGCTTGGCAGTAGGACCCCTAACTTTACAAAATTAGACTACACATTGTAGTTCACTAAATCAAAGTGGCAACATTGACAAATTAAACTACACACTATAGTTCACTAAATTTGACTATCAAAATAGTCATAATGTTCGGGGCAATGCAATCTATATGCTTCTAAAAACTAAGTTCATAAAGTCATGCTTTTTCCATGATCATTTAGAAGCCTCATTTTGAAATTTCTGACCCATAAGTTCCTTTTTGTGCCATGCCATGCCATGCCATGAAATTTATTAGCAACTTAAGAATATCAATTAACACAATTAATCTCCCAATTTTATTTAACCTATTGATTTGGTTCCAGTTTTTGAACTCTCCCCAGTAGAATTCTAGTATCCTACTTAGGGTTCACTTAAGTAAACACCTAGAAGATTGAATTAGTAACCACTCAACTTTCCTAGTTAGTACAATTATTCGTAAGCACAAATTACCACCTAACATAGTAGCATAACAGTTTAACCAAGACACAGTTACTGTTATTCAAAATCACCACATCAATATCCATTATAGTATCAATTCACCCAAAATACACCCATATTCAATCAACATAGCATCAAACAACACATAGTGTTATGAGTAATAATATATTTACTCCAAGCATAAGTTAGATCTACTTACCTAGGCTTGGTAATAGTGCAAAATCCTAAATTCATGACATGGTCCTTCTTTACTTATCATACCTATGAAAATATGACACAATCTTTAAATCAAGTATAGGTTGAACCTGAACTATTATAAGCTTTCATTTCCATGTTTTTAAACTTCATTTGATCATATTTCACTCATTTCTCATCCGATTTTAGTAAACTTTATATCGTCACGATCGTTATTTTGAGTACTATTAATAAATATTAAGAAAAAAGATTGATCAATATTTTTAAAAACCCAAAAATACCCTTTTGTATTACGATTCGACTGTACGTTACCTTAACTTTAAAATTGACCTAAGTAAGCTTTAGTACTAAACTAAATTCCTAAAATATCACACTTTCCAAACTTATCCAATAACCCTTAATATATCCCAAAGTGTTTATTTTATGTGCATTTGACAAGTATTTAACTAGTACTAATTACTATATTATATATTAAGTCAATATATAAGCTTATACTAGGAAAATATGTAATAAATAGTATATGAGCCTGATTAATTTCACGAAAAATCTTATGGACTGAAAAAAATATGTAGTTTAATTATTAATCATGAAATATACTAAACTAGCTATTATATATTTTTACAAAAATAGTGATTTTAGCTCGAAATTGTGGAAAATTAAGGAAAATAAATAAATTTACAAGTGAGATAAAAATTAAATATTCCAAATAAACATCCAGAAGTCTAAACATATAGGGCTCATTCATTAATTTCATCAAAAACTAATTATTTTAATAATTCGGTAAAATTGACAGTTTTATTCAAAATAATTATAAAAAACAGTAAAAATGCTTAATTTCAAAAATTATTATTACGAAAATTAAATATATATATATATATGTATTAGGTGTATTATATACAAAAATTAAGCTTACAACAACATCATCTAATATTTATAAAAATTAGATTAATTTTCGCCCAAACAGGTCATTTTCTTAAGGAACCCATATTTCCAATAATTATTTAATTAAAATAAAATTACTAAATTATTCTACACTTAAAATAATCTCAGAAAACCAAATTTCATTATTAATGGATAACATTTGATATTTTTAGCAAATTAAACAAATTATGGGCAGAATTTTGATTCACCTGAACTGATTGCCTCCGACTACTACCTGGTTACCACACCTTATTGGGAAGTCTTCTTCGGCCATCCTCTGTTGGTCCTTCAAGTCACTCCAACTCAGGTGCTGGTTTAGTATACGAACCGCCCAAGACCCATTCCGACCTTATATACTTTGTTTTATTTTTTATTTTATTTTATTTTTTCTAATTTTTTTAGATTTTATAAAATTATGTTCTTATGCATTTAGGTTTGTAAAATATTGCAAATGAGGTTTGAGGTCCTATTTATAGGCTTTTGGATTTTTTTGCATGAAAAAGTAAAATTACATATGTCATTTTTCACTTTTTCCTAAGTGCCATGTGTGATTTCCTCATTAACCAAGTGTTGACTCATTATTTGCAATTTATTCTAGCTTAACACATCATTTGGTGACTCATCCATGCAATTTTTTTACCTAATTTTGATAATTTATTATTATATTTATATATTTAATACATATAATATATATTACATGTAATACATGTATATTATATCTAATTCAACTTCATTTATTATTTTTAAAAGTTAATTAACTTTTCTCTAATATCTCGCTATCTCTAAAAGCTTAAATTCTACAATTATTAATTTTATCGATAAATTAACGTTTTTCTCAAATTAATATTTTTATATAATTTATTTTGAGAAATTGATTTTATTTAAATTATTTCGTCTAACTTTTTAAACTTTACTATGAAGTTTGAAATAAAACTAATAACTTGTTTGATGCCTTAAATTTAGTAGCTTGAATTCTAGGATTATTGAAATAGCTCAAAATCCTGGGGTATTATAGTAGCAATGAACAATTTGCAATGGGATAATATAAGAGCCAAAGTAAAAACGTTTGGAAAATATGAGGTTGACTTTATGATGGCATTAATTGCTCAGGTTGAAAATTTAACTAAAAAGATTGATGGTTTGATGAAACCTATTAATTTAGTGCAAGATAAGGTATTATTAGAAACTGAAGATGTTAATTTCATTGCTAACCATTCTACTAACAATCCTTTTAGTGATACTTGTAACCTAGGTTGGAGAAATCATCCCAATTTCTCTTAGTGAAGTTAGTAGCAGCAGTAGTAGCAACAGCAGCAGCAGTAGCAACAGCAGCAGCAGTAGAATTGTAATCAATAAAATAGGTCTCTTAATGTTGAGGAGTTACAAAATTTATTCATTTAGAATTCGAATGCGAGATTCCACGTTAACAAAGCTACACTAAGGAAAATAGATGCATCATTGAGGAATTTGGAGAATCAACTTGGTTAGTTAGCGAGATTAATTACCAAGAGGCCATAGGAAAGCTTGCTTAGAAACACTGAACTGAATCCCAAACCAATGGGTTCAAAAGCAAACTAAGGAATAAGTTGTCAACCATCAAGTTAACAACATAAAATAAAAGTGTTCCTTAGGAGATAACCCAAGTTTAATGAACTTTTATTTTCCGTATTTTACTTTATGCTATTTTCTATTCAATAAGTTAATTTAAGTTTTTGAGTTAGTCGTTATTTTGCTTTGCACAAATTTTATGTAATTTATGTTACCAAGCAACTTACTTAGTGATTTTTGTCATCCAATTTGGTTGTTTTTTGATTGAAATTTTATGCTTGAAATAGTACTAACTTTTAGTTCTTTCAGTAATTTTAGGAACCGAGTCGAGAAATTAGAGTTTAACATAAATTTTCAACCTTAGAAAAGATCATTGCCAAAGTCTATGCTCATAAACTTGGACCATAATCCTCTCATAATTTTATTCAAGAGAAAAGTTGAAAAAAAGAAAATTCATGGTGAGATGAACATGGCTAGGACCACAACTGTGATCCTTGGCTATATACGCAATGTTCTTTTTAGCACAAGAGAAAGAGTATGGCCACTCTATGATCGTGTTCCTTACCTGTGGTTACTATTGGTTTGAAAATCATAGGTATTTCATCTTCGTTCTATTTCACTCATAAATACATTTTTCTCTATTTTCTCTCTATGATCACCACTACCACTCATTGATTCCTTTAAATTCGAGTACAAAACCAATAATCACTAGGTACGTACATTAATTAATTTCATTATTTTCCTTGATTTCTTGTTAGATTTCATAAAAATCTAATTTTTTATCTAGGTTTTCAACTTGGATATTTTGATGTGCATGTATTTAGATATTTGGTGCTAGGGATAATCTAATGTATGTAATGCAATATAATGTGTTGATTGTTGATTACATACTAGAATCCTTAATAAAGATGTGTGTGATTATAAAGATTCAATGAAGGGAAGTGATGGAAAGCTATAGAAAGTTATAGAAAGAGAAAGAAAGAGAGAGAAAGTGAAAGAAAGAGAGAGAAAGTGAATTGTTTGTAATTGTTTAACCGTGATTCATGTTGAAAAAGGGAAATTGTGCTTAATGCTTGTGTGCCTTAAAGAATTAATTTTCACATGAATTAAGCAATTGAATCAAGTTTCTAATCCATAAAAATTGTATTAAATATTAGTGTTCATATGATTTAGGTGATAAAATCATAAAAAGGGAACTTGTGCTTGATGCTTGTGCGCCTTAAAGAATTAATTTTCACATGAATTAGGCAATTGAATCAAGTTTCTAATCCATAAAAATTGTATTAAATATTAGTGTTCATATGATTTAGGTGATAAAATCATAGGTTGAATCTTGATCCACAAAATTATTCACTTATAATTTTATCAAGTTTCTTTTTAAAGAACATAATATTTCAATATACTAAAGTTAATCAATTCACTTATTGAACTACAATTTTAGAAATTTATATATTCAATGCTAAATTTGAAAAGATTAGGAACGACAAAATTTCATAGGTCATTTATGAAACTATCCTATAAAAGTACTAATCTATGATCCTAGTAATTTAGGCATTGTATTTTGTGAACTTGTTAATTTGATCACCATCTTAATTGCTTAGTACCTTAACTAGTAATGAATAAATGTGATTGCCATGGATTAATTAGTGAATGAATTTTTGCATGAATTATTGTCATTATCACATTTAAACTCCTATCTTGTTTTTGATTTCATGAAAATACCGAGAGTTAAGCATGCAGCTCGCAAAAACTTTGACGATATTTTACAACCTCCTTAGCTTACCCTCGAGCATAATTGGCAAAGGGAAAGGTTTGAATACCTTTCTAAAAAGAAGTTTGATAATTTCACTTACATTGATCAGAACACTTTGGCTTAAGCTAGATACGAGGTCAAAATTTGCTAATTGATTGGTTTTGGTGGATAGGATCAACTCTTCACAATCAACGAGTCGGTATATAGATTTAGATTAGGTTTCGATAACCTTATCCAGGGTAGGCAAAACACAGTCTAGTTTAGGTGTTGTAATAAAGAAGCTAAGATGCCTATTGATGATTTTAGTGTGCATATTAGGCTTTATTCTACTGACTATATTATGAAACAAGAATATATGGATCTACTACATGAGTGACCTCAAGGTATGTCGAAATTCAGCTATGTGGAATAGATTGACTAGTTATGAGGGAGGTCTTTATAATTTTGGGAAGTCTAAAGCACCTATTTTGCTTGACCTTGCTCTTAGGCTTATACATTATGTATTAGCTAAAAATTTTATGGGTAGTAGCAATAGTTAGAGGGTTGTTAATAAAAGGGACATTTTATATTTGCATAGTATTGCTAACCATCACCCTCTCAATTTGGCAATCAAGATGGCTTAGTTTATGAGAACCCAAGCCATTGATAGGCGATCTAACTATATTTTCACAAGCCACTTCATTACTTATTTAATGAGAAACTATCCTAACTTACGCAATGAGGCGAGCATAAGAAAGATGAAGGATCTTACTCCCCTTACCTATGATATTATTAAATCCATACACCTACCACCACCACTTAAGCTATCGCGTGAACCACCTGGTGAGGTTGCCACTTTATCACCCTCCAAGCCACAAGCCAAGTCTTCCTTAGTGGTTGAAACTTTTAAGAAGTTCATGAGGAGGCTTTTCAAGAGATAAAAGACATCATAGCATAAGGTGGATTGGGCCCTGATCTAGTAAGAGGTGATCATGACTCACCTACAGATTTAACCATCACCTCCATCACTAATGCCTAAGCTAGATTCAGTAGAAGAGGCCATTGAAAAGAAGATTATGGAAGAAGAGGAGGAGGAAGATGAAAAGGATAAGGAGTGATCGCCTCTTTATTTTGATTTTCTTTCAAAGACTTGGTTTATGTCATTTGATGTTTAGATGACCATACCACTAACTAACTTTCTATTTGCCTTTCTAATTACTATTTTGTCTTTTCATGTTTTGATGTCTGTAGGATATTAACTTTTGAGAACTTAAATTAGCAATAGTTTTATTTCATTTTTTCATAGATAACTTTTTCTCTTCTTTGACTTTAGTTAGTTCATTTTGATATGAAATGACAACCAAGCACGTAATGGTTCCATAGAACTTGGACTTCACTCTTTTTGAAAGGAATTTCACAATAAAATTGAGGAGGTCTTAGTTTCTTTTCTTTTATCAATGTTGCTATTGTTTTTTATCTCCCACTAAGATGTTTGATTTGAATGATCATATATATTGAGGACAATGTACAACTTAAGTGTAGGAGAAGGATAGAATATATATGTTATTGCATATACACTTAAACTCTTGTTTGTTAAAATTTTGTCAAATTTTAGAAATTTATAACCCCTTATATACCTAAGCAAGTGTAATTTTTTTTTTTTTTTCAAATCTACCTACATCCTTTATGAATTTAGAACACTTTACTAAATTTGAGTAGTTAAATCTTTCAAATTCAAAGGATATGAATGGGTTAAGGTCTAGTCATTTTGGTTTTTGAGCTTGATTTTAGAGGATAGTTATTTATCCTTCTTTTACAATTTTTTTAGATTGGATGAACTTGTGAGATTTGTTATTTGAAAAATCAAAGTAGTTAGAGGTGTAAATTGAATAGTTGAATTAAATTGACAAAACAAATTGTTGAGGATTGGTACGAATTGACCTTGATCTCTCAAAAGAGAAAGACTCTTTCTCGTTGCTAATAAAAAAAAATTAGAAAGTTAATTAAAGTTGTTAAGGATCAGCCTTAGATTATTTGAAGAGTAAGCTACTTTCTTATTGACAACCACTAAGAAATTAAAAGAGCCAAATTAATAATAATTAGCCTCGGTCTCTCAAAAGAGTAAGGAGCTTTCCTAATGCTAATCAAGCTTTAATAAAAGGAAATTAAATTGAATTGATACACATCCAAACAAAAACTGAAAAAAGTAGAGGAACAATTAGAGGATGGATTAATATAACATGCATCTGATCTAGGTTTTAGAAGTTAAAAATAATTAGGAAAGATTTCGCTCCTCTTGAGTTAAAGCAAAATAAATCCTTATGACTTTTTTTTTATTAGTTTACATTTGTTGTGATCTCTAGTTTATTTTTTACTCAAGTGTTGTGATTAACTTTAAATAATTTAGATTGATTAATATGCTATTATCTAAGTTTTCTCAATAAATTGTGAAGTTGAGGAACAACGGTGATTTTGAAAGAAATTTTCGCTAAGTAGTTATGATCTTAAGGGTATACTTTCCTAAAATTACAATTAATTGTCTTTTCCTTTGGAAATTTTCTTTATTTTATTTGAGGACAAGCAAAAGCTTAAGTATAGGGGTATTTGATAATGCAAAAGTAGCATATATTTTCTATGGCAATTTTGCAATAATTTTGAGTTTATTCTTGTCAATTTTATGATATTTTAAGCTTAATTTGGTTATTTATTGTTTTCAAGGACTCCAGGATTACTTTATGAAGATTTTTAGGATTCTTAGGCAATTTTGAGCATATTGGAGTAAAATACCAATAACAAAGTGAAGTGGAGGAATTTCGAGTAAGAACAAAAGTCTAAGAACATCCATAGTTGGAGACCACACTATGGTCCTTATCGATAAACCTTTTGTTAAGAATTTCTTTTGAATTTTGATGTTTCATGCAATAACCATGACTATGGTCAACCATCACCGCTGTATACTCTAGGCATGAAGAAATTGTGATTTCTAATCTTCTATTTTTGTTAGGTTCTCATTATAATCTTAAGACTAGTTCTTCTAAATAGATTATTAAGCCTAGGGTTTTAAAGAGAGGGACCCTTGAGTAGTTGTTAGGTTTTAGAATTATAAGGGGGCTTTTCCATAATTATTCTTCTTTTCTTTTTAGTTTTTATGTCTTTCTTCCAATAACTTAATAAATTGTTATTGAACCCTACATTCAAAAGAGTGATCTTTATTTATGAAATTTAACCTATGATTTTATGTTCTGCAATCTAGTTACATTTGTTTTATTGTTGTGAGGCCTATAGTAAACAGGCAAGTGTAATTAGAAGAGATTACGTATGCCAAGAGATTAGGTGTTTAATCTTTTTGGATTAGGGTGACCTTATAACAGGATCCAAGAGCTCCATGATCTTAGAGCACTCTATTCATAAGTGATTTGAGTAGAAATGGTTCCAGGATTAAGGATTAGTTGGAAATGTGGGTTTAGTTAATTTAGAGCTCGATTTCCACCAAAATAGGGTTAGGAATCTCCATAATCCATAATGGTAATTAAGATGAATGATCTCCTAGAACTAGATAGTAAACAACAATTACAATTTACTAGGGAAAATGTCTTTTTATTTTTTTAATTAATTGATGTTAATTTTTATCTAGTTCTTAGTTTTTAATTATTTTGGTATTTAATTTATGTTAATTTTTAATTAGTTCCTTAGTTGTTTAATTATCTTGTTATTCCGTTATTAGCTAATTGTCATTATTTAGCTTCTTTATCTTTTTCTTAATATCTTATTGCAATCTTTGTGTTTTATCTTTAGAATATTTTAGTAAGTCTTCTATGGTTATAAGTTAGGTAATTGAATAATTTAAAAAGGGTACAATTGTTAAAAATAGTTAGATATACTCATACAATTGGTTTATCGTAGGATCGATACTTGGACTCAAATTTCATTTTATTCTATACTATAACTTGACTAAGTATACTTACCTAATAGAGCGATATACGCCCTGTCAATGTGCTTAATTGAAAAAGAAGCAAGGTGTACATTGCGCTTGCTTGGGTTAAACCTAGGTTATCTTTTTGTATAGACTGGGTCTTTTGCAATTTAATTGCAAAGTGAACCTAGCTCAATGTAGACTTATTATTTCTTTTTTTTCTTAATATTTTGTCTCTCTCATTTTTTTTATCAAATTATTTTAAACCAAATTTTTATTAGATTCTATTGATTAGCTCTTCAAAAAAAATTAAAAAGTGCTATATTTTGAGTCTAAAGAAGGTTCTTCCTAAATACAGCATAAAGTCGCTAAATTACATGTGCGTTCTTTGACTCAAAAAATGAAATAAATCATTGGATGTGACCTAACAATGCTAAAAATGCCCTAGGACTTTTATTATCCTAAAAATTTTATTTTTCCTAATTTTTTTTGTATTTTATTTTTTATTCATTTTTCAAAATTTTTTTTCTTCTGAATTTTCTATTTTTTTTTTTGTATTTTTGAATTAGGACCCTTTTTGTTGTTCTAGAAGAAATTTAAGAAAGAAAAAAACTATAGAGAGGCAAAAATTAAGTGTCTATAATGCTCATTTCAAATTCCTTTTTAATATACTTTATAAATTATCAACTAAGCTTATGCTAATAGATCCAAACACAATATCATTTACATAAATTTGAACAATCAACATATTTGAATTGTGATTGTCGACAAACAATCTTATAACAAGTGTGCTTCTAGAAAAGTCATTCTTTATCAAGAAACTACGAAGACTTTCATACTAAACTCTAGAATCTTGTTTAAGTCCCTAGAGTACCTTATTTAGCTTAAACACATCATAGGAGAACTCATTATATTAAAAACCTAGCAATTGCTCAACATGAATTTCTTCCGTAATGAAGCCATTCAAGAATGGACTCTTGATATCTACTTGAAAAACTTTGAAATCTTTAAAGGCAACAAATACCAAGAGCATTCTTATAACTTATGGCTTAGTAAACAAAGGCAAAGGTTTGATAGAAATCAAAAATTTTTTTTTCTTGATTATAAATTTTCTAACTAAGTGTACCTTGTTCTTAGTTGCCATTCCAATTTCATTGAGCTTGTTTTTATATACATATTTTGTTCTAATTATCAATCTATCACTAGGCTAAGGCATTAAGTCTAGGTGTGAAGCAATGTTAAACAAAAATACCGAGCAAGCACTAACTTTCTTTGAAAAAGAGGTGATCTAGTCGCACCTTCCAACATGGCTACCTTGTTATGACTTCACTTTAGTAACTAACCTTACCTTTGGCACCCCATCCTTGTAGTTAAGGTAACAAGTTCGAGCATAGTTAGCTCCAATAATGTAACAGGCGGTGTGTACAAGGCCTGGGATCAAATTCACTATCGTATGGTTAACTAACGATTATTAGTGATTCTAGCTTCATGCAGATGAGTTGTAGCCTGCAATCTGAACTGAGGATGCGTTTCATTTTTAATAAATTGATTACGCTCTTCTTGCATAGCTTGTATCTATAATTTATTTTTTAGAGTCTTACCAACACTTTTAGGTTTAGTTTGAGATAAGAACACTTGATTACTCGTGTTTCTAAGAGAAGTTTTGGTTACACTCTATTAGATAGTTCTCTTCTGATTGAGTCCTTAAAGTGATATTTTACAAACCTCCATCCTCTTGGTAAGTCTAGATTAGATTGATTTAAGATTTCATCTTCCTTAGAGATTTCCTCATCAAGTGAATTAGATTGATTCTCATCATGATTACACCCACAAATTCATACACATGCATTTCCCATATCCCATAAGCATCCAAATTTATATATATAAGTTTAGGTGCATCTATTCTACAAGCACAATTAAGTAAAGAGTCATCGGGAATTTACTCACTCTGCTATGTGGGTCAATCAAAGTAATCCGGAGGCAAGTCGTCTCCGTACACAGTGTCCCCTAGTCATTGAAATAATTTTTATAAGGAATTGAAACAAACTTAAGAAACTAAGTAATTTTTCTTAAGTTATATTCTTGACTAGTTTTCGTAATTTTTCCCGGTTTTTACCTAAAGTTCAATCGCGTATAACTTTTTTCGTTTTAAATCCGATTTTTATGATCTTATAGTCAATCTTCATCGTTTTCGAGTATATTTTAACGTGGTGAGGTTAGTTTTTCAAAATGAGGTATATAAGTCTGTCCATGGGTCAGAACAGTAGCGTTCCTCATGTATTGGAGTGCTTTTGGGCCTTGTTTGGTAAATGGGCTTTTTAATAACTTGAGGAATCCTTTGGGCTTGGTCTTAAGATTTTATTCTAAGCTTAAAATACTCCTTGAGATCAGATTTACGACTTTGATTTATATTCCTAAGGCTAACAACCACTTCTTGGGCCCTTTAGTGGGCTTAAGTTGTCAAATAGGCTTGTTTTTTATTCAAACTAAAGTTAGTGACTTTGGTGGACTTATGGGGCCTTAGGTGAATTTCTTATGGGCTTCAAAACAACCTCTCTTGATACTTTAAGGTGCTGGTCAGAATTTCATTAAAGGCCCAACTTAGAGTTCTAGGCTTGTTTTGAGAGTTTTAGGCTCGGTTTTGAGTTTTAGGCTTTGTATGCTTACTATACTTGCTTTGGTTGATCTTTTCACTTTGTTCGTTCACTTTTATCATATTTTTGAGCTTCTTTTTCCCACGTTCCAGATCTGTTCGCGATGGTTCCAAGGGGTCTTCACTTGGTTTTTCAACTTGTTTCATCATTTCCTTAAGTTTAGGTGATAGATTATGTACTTAGACTACTTATGTCCAAATCTTAACTTAAGTTTTCTTCCATCAAATGATCCTTTAACTCATGCTCCACATAAAGAAATAAAAGATCTTATATTAATAAAACCTCCATATCATAGCTCATGTCATGCAAAGTTGGTTTCTTCATAAAACCTCATATGATGGATTTTTCTTTAACTTAAGTCTAGATTTGAGCGTGTTTAACTTAATGGAAACAAAATCAACATCCAAATGACTATGGAACCCTCACGTACAACATGCTTATCCTCCATTAAAGTTCTCATTTCAAGATTTTCTTAGCTTAAAATCTTCCATTCGAAGCATTAAACAAATGTCTTTACAAAACATCAACTTTACATGCTCATGTTTCAACTTCATGTAAGGGTTTCATGGTTTGTTTCTTAAAACGATTTTTGGTGTTATAACAACTTAAACCTTACTCATAACTTCAAGAAATCCAAGTCTCCTAACATAAATACTAATCTATACATCACAAGAAACACTTACTCGTCTTTAATGCAAAGTTTGGTGGTTGTGCACTAAGGTTCCACTTAAGCTCTTAACTTTGCCTCCTCCTTTTTGCCACCTTTTAGAACCCAAATCTTTTGGTCTTTTGGAATCGGGTTTATGGAAGATTCTAATGGTCTTAAAAGGTCTTAGATGGTGAAAGAAAATGACACAAGAACAAAAGAAAAAAATGCCGTGAGTGAAGTTTCAAGAATGGAAGAAAAGTTGATTTTGTAGGGTAAGGTTGTTTCTCCTTTTTATGTTGGTTTCAAAGGAGAGAAAGATGAAGTGAAAGTGAAATTGAAAGTGAGAGAAATGATGGAAAGAGTGGCCGGTTGGAAATGGAGAGAGAGTGAGTGTTTAAATGCCTTGAAAGTATTGTCTTGTAGCTTACACAAAGTCAACAATTGCAACTCTTGATGATGTAAGCATTAAGGGGTGAATATTGATATGTAAGAAGAAGTGATTGATGGGTGAATGACAAGTGCATGGCCCCCCTTTCTCCCCTTTTTAGATCTGCCATTTAAAGTCTTTTTAGGCCATGGAGTGGTCTTGTCTCATTTATTAAAGTTAAGCTTATGAAATCTTGTGAAAAATTGTCTATATATAGTATAAGTGAAGAGGTGATAAGGAAATTGTCTTATCACTAGATTTTGATAAGTTATCAATTGATAAATGATTCCAACTCTCAATTAATAAGTCATCTAAGGTGTTTGGTTGGTCTACTTATTTATGTATAAGGCTTATACATGAAGGTAAGGGTATAACCTTATAGAAAATTGTTTTAGGGTTTTTATCTTACATTGTTTTGTAATTTATGATTTGATTTTTGTAGAATTATGAAATTTTCTAAAGTTGAATGAAATTATTCAAACTAAATTATCAATTAATTATTTAGGGTTAAAATTCCTTAATGGTTTTAAGGTTATGGGTTTTAAGTAACTTTAGAGCTCGTAGTTCTTTAAGCTTGGGTTTTATTGACAATTGGCTTTTGAATTGTAAAAATTTAATTCGTTTCTAAATATAAACTTAAGTTTTTGGTTTAGTTGATCTTTGGGAACGTTTGGAAGGTACTCTTAATCAAGTCTTAGGCCCACTAAAAGTAGGGTTTATACTGTGACCTTAAGTAATTAATTGATAATCTAATTTGAATAATTTTATTCAACTCTGGAAAACTACAAAATTTTGTAAGAAGCAAATCATAACTTACCAATTAATTTAAGAACCAAACCCTAAAAGAATTATATATGAGGTAATTCCCTTATCTTCACTTATAAGCTATGTTACATACGGATAAGTAAATCAACTAACCACATTAAATAACTTATCATTAGAGAATTAAAATTACTTATCACTTAATAACTTATCAAAAGCTAATGATAAGATTGTTTCCTTTTCTTACCATAACCTATACTACATAAGGATAAGTTATCTTACCACTTTATAAATTTGATTTTTAAATAAGTAACAAGACAAGAGCCATACCCCTAAGACACCTTATGGCCAGTTTGAAAGGAGAAGTAAGGGAGGCCATACCTTATCAATTATCCATCAAATCAAGTGTCTTTCACATCTACTATTTGCTCCTTATTGGTTACATCATCAAATCAATACAAAGTATGGCTCATGTATTAAATAAAAGACAACAAAAAGAACTTAGTTAGAGCTCATATATACATACTGCCAACTGACCACTTTTCACTTTGAATCCTCTCACTTTCATTCATCTTTCAAACACATTTCACTTCTAAACACAAAAGCCAACTAAGTCCCACAAACCCACACTTGCCACTACATATATTCACACTTACCGCACAAAACTAGTTTTTGTTGCCTTCATTTTGTCTACATCAAAAGCTATTTTTGGACACCTTAGAACACCCCTAAAATTGACCTTAAATATCAAGACTTTGGTTATCTAAGGAGCTTACAAAAAAGGGAAGGAAAGTAAGGAGCAAAAGAGGACTCTTAGTGCATAACCACACTTTTTACGCATTTAGGACTAGTAAGTTCCTTTCCTTGTTGAGTACTTTAGTATGCCATGCTTAGGAGATTATATTTCCATGAGGATATTGACATGAATATAAGGTGATAACATAGCTAGTTTACTTTAAGTAATAAACTTATGAATCTCTTATAGAAAAGTTGAAATATGAGTATGTTAGGTTTGGTATTGTATAAGATACATGTCTAGCACTTATAATAGAAGATTGTAAGTTGAGAAAATCATGAAATATGTATATTGATTATGGAATAGCATGCTGGACGTGAAGTGTGTGTAAGCTATCTAGATGTTTCTTTTAATTTCATCTAGCTACATATGCTTAAATCTAGCTTTAGGTGAAGGAAAGTCCATTACATAATTTGTTATGAGGAAATCAATTTTTTGAGATGTAAACTAAGGCATAGAACTTATGATAAGTATGTGATTCATAATTTTTACTTAGTACTTAAGTTAAATAATCACCTCATAGAAGAAAAGTTAAGTTAAAGTTGGAATATAAGTAGTGGAGGTTCTTGATCTATCGCCTAAACTTAAGAAAATGATAAAACAAGTTGAAAAACCAAGTTGAAAAACCAAGTTGGAAGCCATAACTCCAAACTGTCCAGATCTAGAACCCCAAGAAAACTCACTTAAAAGTATGATAAAACAAAGTGAAAAGAATGACCAAAGCAAGTATTGTAAGTATATAAAGCTAAAACTCAAAACTAGGCCTAAAAACATTCAAAACAAGTTTAGAACTTCTAATTGGACCCTCACCAAATTTTTGACCAGCACTTTAATTTATCAAGAAAAGTTGCTTTGAAGCCCATAAGAAGCCCACATAAAACTCCCTAAGCCCATCAAAGTCGCTAACTTTAGTTTAGACTAAAAACAAGCCCATTTAACCACATAAGCCCACATAAGAGTCCAAGAAAATATTGATAGCACCAAGGTCATAAGATAAGTATGGAAATTTGAATTTGAAAAGTGTTTTAAGCTTAGAATAAAGTCCTAAGCCCAAGCCCAAAAGATTTCCTAAGATAAGAAAAAGCTTAATAACCAAACTAAACCCAAAAGAGCACTAAAACATGAGGACTGCTACTGTTCTGACTAGTAGATAGAATTACGAGCCATATCTTGAAAATCTAATTTCACCACTTTAAAGTACACTCGAAAATAATGAAAATCGACTATAAGATCATAAAAATTGGATTTAAAATAAGAAAGTTATACATTATTGAAGTTTTAAGTAAAACTAGAAAAATATGAAAACTAAGTTAAAAGTGTAACTTCAAAAGTTTTAGGTTAGCCTTTCAATTTTATCTCAAACTCTTAACATTATTATATTTATGATGTTTAAGGGACTCGACCATTGAAGATGACCTATCCCTGGACTATTACGATTGATTCGTTATGGTCGAGTAAGTGATTCTTGATGACTTCATGCTTGGTTTTGCTTATAGTGTGGATGCACTTAAATTTATATAATGAACTTAAATGCTTGTGAGATATGAGAAATGCATTTGTACGATATTATGATCAAATGCTATGACTTACTAATCAGATAATAATGAGAATCGTGTGTGATAATATCTATGCATTGTTGTATGAGATGAAATTGTTCGATCACCATGAAAATTGAATTAATTAAGTACTCAATTAAGAAAATTTAATGAGTCATGCATTTCTCATATTTGCATTATAACTATACCAACTACCACCTTGTGCGGAAGATGGGAAGGGACTCATAGGAGGGGGGCCTCTTGGATGGATTAGGCAATAGTATGCCATTTATTTATTATTAAGTCTCTATCATAAGCTGTTAAGCTTATTAGGTGCTAGGGGATGCTAACTGTTAGCGAAAGGCCATATCTTGTGACTTTTGCTTAGAGCATGTGACTGTGGATTGTGGAGGCCATCATACCGCTAGACTTGGGAATTTTGACTTAGAATATGATATTTGAAAAGGAAAGTGTATTTTCCATATGACAAGTAAAGTTTGTATATGTTATATATGATTTTGAGCTTATTTGAGTACGATGGTGCAATTGGTATAAAAACCCAAGTGTTAGAACCCATATGATGGTTTGTATCAGTAAATTATCTCTAACCCCCAACTACAAGGGGTGTAATTTTAAGTTGCATGCAGTTCTTAAGTTGCTACATGTATTGTTTGGCATTCTAAGTGTTTATGTATTCATATGTTGTGCATTTAAATTATATTGTTTATATGGCATGATAGAGGGATTAACTCACTGAGTGTAAGTTTACAGCCCGATAGATTTCTTTTGATGTAGGACCACCTCTTCATCCATCCAGACCAAGGAATGCTTGAGGTGAGTCTTATGTTGAGACGAGATTGTGTATTTCAAGAAGCAAAGAGGGAATTTTATAAGAATGACTTATAGATACTTATTTACTTTATTTTCATTCTGTAGTTAGAATTCCTTATTACATACTCTTATAGGATTTAGATGCATTGTAATATTTTGTTGTGGAATTCTATGAATCCATACTTTAACTTCAATATTTTTGTATTGAAATAGTAAATCTTCGTTAATATGCTTGATATTACATATTTATGGGCTAGATGGTAACATAGAATGGAAGAAGCCTTGTGTGTCATATGTAAGGCTTATGATCACTAAGAGGGTTGATTATAGATCTTTGTATGGTACACGACGATCTACTACGATAATGATACTATTTGAGTCATGATAGATTTAAGTGGTATCAAAGCTTTAGGTTTAAAACAATAACAAGATAAAGTAAAACCTGACCTTAAACCTTAGGATTTCTTACCAAGTGAGGTAGAGAGGAGTAAAACCATGATAGGACTTCTAGGTGATCAAGTAGATGACAAAATCTTAAAAATAATTGATCCTTAAGAAAATGCCCCACTTGGGCAAAAATTGAATTAATTTTTATAAAAATTAGATAATGTTATTTCAAGCTCAATTTTTGTATATCATAAAATTAATATATTTATTTAATTTTAGTGACAAGAATTTTTGAAAATAAATAAGTTTACTATTTAATACAATTATTTTAGATAAAATTAATAATTTTGCTGTTTCGTTGGATTAATTAGTTTATGATAAAATCAATGTATGAGCCCTATGTATTGTGACTTCAAAACGTTTATGATGATATTTGGATCACTTAATTTTTATCTCACACATAAATTTGTTTATTTTCCCTAAATTTCCGTAATTTTGAGCTAAAACCGCTATTTTTCGTAAAAATAGATATTTGGAAGTTTAGTGTAATTCACAATCAATGATTAAACTATATACTTTTGTGAATCTATAGGATTTTTCGTAGACTTAACCAGACTCATACACTATTTATTCCGTATTTTCCTAATATAAGCTTATATATTAACCTAATATGTAAAATAGTAAATAATACTATTATGATAATTGATAAGACTGTGCAAGATCAATATTTTAGGTATAAAATAGATGTTGTTCAAGTTTGGAAAGTATAATTTTTAGAGTTCTTAGTTTAAGACTAAAGCTTGTTCGAGTTAATTACGTAGTTATAGTAATGTATGATCGAGTCGGTATTTTTAAGCTTGTAACCATATTGATTAATCTTGTTTCTTAAGATATATTAATAATACTCCAAATAAGGATTATGATGATTTGAAGTTTACTAAAATCGGATGAGGAACGAGTAAGATACGGTCAAATAAAGTTTAAAAATGCGGTAATGAAAGCTTATGGGAGTTTAGGTTTGACCCATAGTTGAATTGAAGATTATGTTCATATTTTCGTAGGTGTGATAAGTAAGGAAGGACCATGTTGAGAAGTTTAGGGTTTTACGCTATTAGTAAGTTTAAGTAAGTGGATCTAACCTATGCTTGGAGTAGATATATTGTTACGCATAACACTATGCGCTATTTAGTGTTGTATTAATTGGACATAGCTATATCTTTGGTGAATTGGTATGCTATTATAGTAGATGTTGATGTGGTGATTTTGAATGATAGTAGCTATATTTTGGTTAAACTATTATGTTGCTATGTTGGGTGTTGATGCGATGACAAATGATTGTACTAACTAGGAAAGTTAAGTGATTGCTAACCCAATCTTTTAGGTGTTCACTTAAGTGTACCTTAAGTGAGATACTAGAGTTCTGCTAAGGAGAGTTTGAAAACTAGAATCAGATAATTAGGTTGAACAAAATTTGAAGACTGATTGTATGGAATGATATATTTGAGTGGTTATTACATGGCATGGCATAAAAGGGACCTGTAGGTCAGAATTTTCATAATGAGCCTTTCAATTGATCAAGAAAAATCATAGCTTTATGAACATGATTTTTAGAAGCATATAGATTTGCATTGCTTGAATGTCTTGACTATTTAATAGTCTAATTTGGTAACTATAGTATGTAGTCTAATTTTGTAGAACAAAGCTAGGGGTCCTATTCTTTGGCAAGTCCTTATTGCCTTTTTGATTTGGTAAACTACAATATGTAATCCAATTTGGTTAGGGGTTCTACTCTTAAGCAGCTCCTTGTTGCCGTAGGTTCCTAGATATTGTATTCAGATGTCTAGCTATGTTGACTAATCGAATGAGGATATTATAGGGCATGGGATATCGATATTAATGAATGCCATGTATATGAGCATAACATGCTACCTTGCTAGCAATAAATGCCTTGTTGGGCTAATGTATGTGTCAAGCTAAACTTGTTGATTATGATTGAAATGTTTTAGTTGTGATATTACTTATATTATATTGTTTGTTATCCACTCTTACTCAGCTTCAGTAGTTGCGAGGATAAAATATTTTATCTCGAGGTTAATATCTTCATGAAGGGCCCAACACTAGGTAGAATGTATATTGAGAGCATAAGTCGGCGTTAGGAACTTCTAGATGGAACCTATACTAAGTCGGGAATTGTACTATTTTGAAGATGACAAAAGAAAATGATTGTTTATGTTTTGATGTAAATATTAGGCTGTATATATAAGTTGTAACCACTAAACTCCAATGTAGTAACTCTATTATCACATAAATAAAGTTATCTTTTGATGATTGAGCAAGTTGAGTTAAGTTTTTAATGGGTATTCCTGTGTGATAGTGCATTCTATACTAAGACAGGATGCGACATCCTTTAGGTGGTATTAGAGCATTAATAAAGGACCATAACCTTTAGGCATATGTGAGATGTGTAAGGTAGTTGGGTAGTATAGAGTCATAACTTAGTAAAACAACTATAATAGTTACCAATAGAATTTTATGTGATGTTCATTTAGAAAGGTGATTTGTAAGGAACATGGAAGATCACTAATGAGCTAGGCATCTGAGGAGCAAAGAGAGGGCCTACCACAACAGTATTAACCTAACCCTGAGCAACCATGACATATAGAGCAATTAGAACAATTTACGGTTGCGATGGAGATAAGTTAGCTCAGGTAGAGTGAATAGTGAAACCATTTGACGGAAAGAACATTGATCCTTTGGTGGTAGAAGAATGGATTGACTTGTTGGAGAAAGCTTTTCAAATTCATGAGGTTGAGGAAAATAAGAAAGTTAGGATAGTTGCTATTTTGTTAGACGAAGATGCAAATAATTAGTAGGAGGTGAAGAGATGAAATTAACTAGAACCTATTAGTTGGGTTATATTTAGAGATACTTTTCTGGAATATTGTAGATACCTAATTTTTGCTCCCTTTATTTTATTTCATTTTTTTTTTCCTTCAATTAGGAAAAATATCAAAATAGGAAATTAAAGAAAACCCAAAAAATTAAATTTTTTTTAGGAAAATACAAAAATAAGAAATTTGAAAAAAAAATCAAAAATAGGAAATCTAATAAGAAGTTTAGAAAATAATTAAAATCTAAAAAAAATTTGAAAATAAAATTTGAAAAAATTACAAAAAATAGAAAAATTGAAAGAAATAAAAGATTTTAAGAAATAACATCTTATTAGGATAGATTTTTTATTTTTGAAATAGGCCTAGAAGTTAGGTTATCGAACCTAGGCTTAGATTTAAATCTAGCCTAGATTGACTTGATCTGTATGTGCAATTTTTTAATTGCACAAATAGATAAGACACAAGCCAACAGCCTAATGAATAAGTATTGGAACATTGCAACTCGAGGTCTTGGGTTCAAATCTTGGCAAAGGCAGAGAGGCCTTTTTATTTTTGTAACTAGAGATATTACCACCTATTAGGATCTAACTGTGTCACGTGTCTTGATATATAGCAACATCGGTTGGATGGCAGGCTGACGTGGCACCATATGGTATGCCACGTCAGTTACCATGTGTCATGTGATGATAGTAGCGACTTCGAGTTAGTCGGTGCATGCTGACGTGGCACCACATCAGTATTTTCTCTCTCTTCCCCTTCTCTTTCTTTCTGTTTCCTTAATTTTCCTCCACTTTCCTTAGATAAGAACAGTCTACCCTCTCCACTTTGGCTATTGATTTCATGCATTTCCCTTGCTGAAACCCATCAATTAATGATACAAATTCATCCTTCACATAGCATATTGTGAATTGAACCTAATAACGCATCTAAATTCAATTAATAGAGCATTCAAATCGAGCTCCAAAAATCGAAAAAGATTGGATTTTTGTACATTTGCATTCAAATCCGATTTCAAGTTTCCTTATTTTCTAGGTTAAATTCATGTATAAACAGGGGCTTAGGGATGTCCACGAACATAGAGAACCTCGCATAATCACTCAAAATAATCTCTCTCTCTCCTGCGATCATTTTCTCTCTCTAATTCGGTCTCTCTCTCTCTTCAAATCTCTCTTTATTGAGCTAACTACTACAGTCGAGTACCCTAAGATCACTCCCCATCACTCATGCTCTAGAACCTAATCACCTTCGATCTTCGCCATAGCTCGTGGCATCACCACCACCTTAACTAACCTTAATTGCCAATCCCCCTCTCTCTTGAACCACCACCTCTGACTCTCTTCAACCCAAACCAAACCTATAGTCGAACTCCCCATACTACACTCCCCTTTCAACTCAAGCAACCCCTTATGGTGCCACTCGAACATCGCCACCACCGTTACAATTTCCACCACCCACTAAACAACCACCAAACACGGTAGCACTTAAAAAACACCCCTAAACCCAATAAAAAACCTATGAAAATACCTTTTCCTACTTAATTAAGTGTACGAATTGGCCTAGATCTACCCCGCGTTGTTGTGGACGAAGGAGAGGTTAAAGACAACCCGAACCTAACATTTGACTTGACCCAAACTCGAGTTCAACTCGTGCTTTAACCCACACACCTAATTCAGCATCCGATCCAACCCTATTTCATTTGCCTTCTTGTACTTCTTTATTGGTCCTTCTTTTTTATATTATTTATTTATTTATTTATGGTGTAAATGTAATTGAATAAAATAAAAAAAAAGAAAAAAGAAGAAAAAAAAAGGAAGAAGTATTTAGTTTAGTTTTTATTTATTTATTTTCACGTTTTAGCCAAAAAATAACAAAAAATAAAAATAAAAAGTAGAATGAATAAATAATAAATAAAAATAAATGATAAAATTGTTTTATCACTTATAAAATTGATTTTCCAAAAATTAAATAAAAATAAATCAACCATTTTTCAAATTAGGATCATTTAGAATTTCTAAAAAATAAAATCCAATTTAGAAGCCTTTAGGAAATTTTCTTAAATAACTCAAAATGGGTAAAAACGTAAACCCGACTGTTTTTCAAAAATTAAAATCATTTAGCCCACTATGTTTTTGGTAAAAAAACTACGTACATATGATCTTGAATAGTGGGTACGTAATCACCTATGGAGCAACGATGAAAGTAAAAAAACTATTTTTTCTTTTTTTTTGGGATTATTTCGTTTATCTAATTAGAGTAATTAATAATTAAATTCTATTTTACAGAATTGAAAGGTGATTTTTAAGTTTAATTTTAAATTGGGAAAGTCAATAATACCCGTACGGGTTTAAAATTTCTAATTCTTGAATCCAAATGTCTGGTTTTCAGAAAGTTGTTTTAAAAGTTAGTTTTATCATAAACTAGCGGCTAAGTTATAACTAATCTACCCAATTGGTTATAACTTAACTATTTTTTTTTTACTACGATCGGGTGGCAACTCCAAAGTTGTTTTCAAAATAAAAGGAACCAATTTTTCTTTAAATCCTAGTCGAGGGCTAGCATTAAATAGGTAAGGGTTTAATACTGCTTGGTTTAAAAAAGACCTAATTTAAAAAGAATGGCGGTGAAAATCTAGGCTCAACAAACATTATTTTCCTAAGTGTGTGAAAGAATGAATGTGTGAAGAATATTATAAACTAAAATAGTAGAGTAGGATAATTAAAGAATATGTGAGTGATTTCAATAGGTTATTGAAGTTTGCTCTTAAAGTTATGTGAAATAATGAGGTTTCTAAAGTTAAGCGATTCAAAGCTGGGCTTGATCTTCATTACCAGGTAAGGATGAAGAGGAGTAGGGTGGAAGATATACTGATGTTATCAATGAAACTCATTTAATTGAATAAGCTCGTAATCTTTGACAAGCTATAGATAAGATTGAGAATAAGAAAAGGAAGTTGAATGTTGGTTTAGCAGTAAAAGTAACCTAGCAGATGGAAAGAAGTTCATTCGATTTGCAAAAGGAAATAGAAGACCCCTATCGAAAATACAACCTTGTTGGAAGTGTAATGATGAGCATCAAGCTTAGGAATGCCTAGAATTGAAAGGGAAGTGTTATAGGTATGGTGAAATTAGACATCTAGCCAAGTGGTGTGAAAACCTTATTCTAAGAGGTATATATTGTTACCAATGCCATCAACGAAGGCATACTGTTTGACGTTGTGTAGGACAGCAATAGGAGAGACTAGTTTAGTAGTAAAACTAAACTAATAGATTAGGACTGGATAATAGGAATAAACGACCAAGTAGGAAAAAAACCAAGCTTAGGGAGTAGTCTAAGGTATATGCTTATGCTATTTAGTGAGACGAAGTTAGAGATGACTAGGTTGTGATAGGTATGACCATTGAACTTGATAACTTAGATTATTTGAGTACATAATAGCTGATAGTTGATAAATAAGGAATGATTGAAAGTAGTAATATAGTTATTATAAAATATTTTAAGACTGCTATGTATAGGAGATAGTTATGCCTATACATATACTCTATTTGATACTGGGGCAATTCACTTGTGTATTTCCAAAGAATATATTGATAGAAGTAAACTTTCTGTAGAAACTTTAGAATTAATAGTTCAAACCCCTACTGAAGAAGAACAAGTGGTGCAACATAAATTGAAGGATGAGGAAGGCGAATCGAAAATATTCATGAGATGATTGTAGATTTGGTTTTCTTGGATATAAAAAGATTGGATGTAATATTGTAGGTAATCATAGAGCAAATATTGACCATGAGGAAATGATAGTAGCTTTTAAGTGGCCTGGTAAGAAGGGAATCACAGAAGATTTATAGAAACTTAAATATTGAGAGAAGTTGTCATAGTAAAAAGAACTAATAGATGATGAGTTGAAAGTAAACATTTAGGAGCAAATCTTGAGGATGATATGCATGTTGCAGTGAGGTAGGCTAAAGTTGTTATTGAAATGAATGGAATAGTAAGAAATGTAGAAGGTAGATGATCAGGAGTGAGTTTTGAGAATAAATCAAAATTTTTATTGGAGACTATTTTAGAGATTGATCTTATATAGAATGAGATTATGATTCATGAGGTAGTAGATAATTATGAGATGAAGGAATCAAATGACGATAAAGTATGTGAAGTTAATAGAGTATATAAATACAACACTATGAGATGTATGACTTTCATGTATCCTTAGCACATGTGATAAGTACGAACAATATGACAAATCTATGACTTTTGTGACTTTTTTGTTAAGACTCATGTTTGTTACGACTCTTGTATCTTTCATGACAAAATTTCCTATCTTTGTGAGTCTTGTTGTGTCAATTGTTAATAAAAAAAATGTCCAGTGTCTTTTGAGTCTTCTTTGTCAAGAGTTGTATCAACTTATGTTAGGTCTAATCGAGTTTACTTAGTTTGAGTCATTCTTTATCTCCTTGTTGTATAAGTGGGTGGAAAGTTTAGATTTGCTAAACTCATTTTTGCTAATATATGTGTTAACCATGGGAAGTACCTAAGATCTTAATTGTAACCATTAAGTGACGATCGTAGTATGAAACTTATAAATGTGAAAAAATTGAATTTGTTATGTTCATCTTAAGTGAAAATTGGGACTTAGACAATACATAGTTGATAGGGATGAGGTGAAAAGACATGTTGGCCAACTATGGGTAGATAGGGAAATAATGGAAGAGATGATTGTGCGTTCTATAGGACTAACTGATACAAGAGTCTGAGCTAACTAAAAGGATGAAATGAGGAGTGAGTAGAGATACTAGTTTGGATGGTGACAAAGGAATGGTATAAGAACATGCTAGTTCAAAATGAACAGTGGTAAGGGGTATAATCACAAATAGTAATATGATGATTACGATACTTAGATAAGAACCTAACAAGGTTATAGTAATGAACTAATCACTAGGGAGAAATGACTTGAACAAAAAAGGGGGAATGGACAAGACAAGGAATGTTTAAAACCAGTTATATTAAGCTTATATTGTATAAGTTAGAAACACAAGATGAAGAAAGTAGTAGGGCATGCAACTAAAGCAAAAAATTTTTGGGATTGATAAATTTGGGGTCAAGATACATTAGTCGGTATTAAAGGATTTTACCCTTTAACAATAGTTGATGATTGTGATTTGGAAATCAAAGTTGCGTAGTAGAAGTATAGTATTAAGGTTGAATTTGAAAGTACTAGATTGTGGAAGTTTCGAGGATGAGACTTTTTGTAAGAGGGTTAAGATGTAATACCCCAAATTTTCGAGCTAATATGATAACTTTAAGCTATTCGTTTTAGTTCAAACTTTACAGTAAAGTTTGAAAAGTTAGATGAAGTATCCTAATAAAGTTAATTTCTTAAAATAAGCTATATAAAAGGATTAATTTGATAAAAACATCAATATATCAATAAAGTTGATAAATTATCAAAAATGTGAAATTCAAGCTTTTAGATATAGCGGGATATTAGAGATAAGTTATTTAATTTATAAAAATAATAAATCAAGTGAATTATACATAATACAAATGTATTTATATGTGATATGAATTATATGTATTAAATACCTATATAATAATAAATTAGAAAAAAGTAAGGTAAATTAGTATAAAATAATGGAAAATTAATAAAAAAAAATGAATGGATGAGTCATCAAATGATGGGGCAATATAGGATTAATTAAAAATGATGAGTCAAAAGCCAAAATATAGGAAATTGGCACCTAACATGTTGAATTAACCAAAAAATGATACATAAGTTAGGGAATTGACACATGGCTATGACTTATCAACCCAACGAACTTCAAAATTATAAATAGGCCCTCAACATCAAATATTAGACCTTTTAGTGAACCAATTCAAATAGGAAAAATTTAGAAAAAGATAAAAAAAAAAAGAAAAACAATACAAAAATAGAGTACGGTTCTAGTTTTGGTTCGTTTAATAGGTTATTGATGCCCTATTGTGGTGGCCTTTTTGGATTAAAGACAGGGTGGCATGGCAAGCTTTTCTAACGAGGTTGGATGGTCAGAGGCAGTAAGTTTAGGTGAACCAATTTTTTGGCCAAAACTTTCTAAAAATATCAAAATGTCTTATTTAATTATGAAATTTGGTTTTGTAGGGTTATTTTATGTATAGATTAATTTAGTAATTTTATTTTAGTTAAATAATTATTTGAAATTTAGGGTCCTTAAGAAAATGCCCTTCTTAGGCAAAAATTGAAAATTGAATTAATTTTTATAAATATTAGATAATGTTGTTTCAAGCTCAATTTTTGTAGATGATAAAATTAATATATTTATTTAATTTTAGTGATAAGAATTTTTGAAAATAAATAAGTTTACTATTTATTACAATTATTTTAGATAAAACTAATAATTTTGCTGTTTTGTTGGATTTATTAGTTTATGACAAAGACAATGTATGAGCCCTATGTATTTTGACTTCAAGAAGTTTATGATAATATTTGGATCACTTAATTTTTATCTCACACATAAATTTGTTTATTTTCCCTAAACTTCCGTAATTTTGAGCTAAAACTGCTATTTTCGTAAAAATAAATATTTGGAAGTTTAGTGTAATTCATAATCGATAATTAAACTATATACTTTTGTGAATCTATAGGATTTTTTGTGGACTTAATCAGACTTATACACTATTTATTATGTATTTTCCTAATATAAGCTTATCTATTAACCTAACATGTAAAAAGTATATAATACTATTATGATAATTGACAAGACTGTGCAAGATCAATATTTTAGCTATAAAATAGATGTTGTTCAAGTTTGGAAAGTATAATTTTTAGAGTTTTAGTTTAAGACTAAAGTTTATTCGAGTTAATTACGGAGTTATAGTAATGTATGATCGAGTCGGTAGTGAGAAAGGGTATTTTTAAGCTTGTAGCCATATTGATTAATCTTGTTTCTTAAGATATATTAATAATACTCGAAATAAGGATTATGATGATCTGAAGTTTACTAAAATCGGATGAGGAACAAGTAAGATATGGTCAAACAAAGTTTAAAAATGCAGTAATGAAAGCTTATGAGAGTTTAGGTTTGATTCGTAGTTGAATTGAAGATTATGTTCATATTTTCATTGGTGTGATAAGTAAGGAAGGACCACGTTGAAAAGTTTAGGGTTTTACGCTACTAATAAGCTCAAGTAAGTGGATCTAACCTATGCTTGGAGTAGATATATTGCTATGCATAACACTATATGCTATTTAGTGTTGTATTAATTGGACATGGCTATATCTTAGGTGAATTGATATGCTATTATAGTAGATGTTGATGTGGTGATTTTGAATGATAGTAGCTATATTTTAGTTAAACTGTTATGTTGCTATGATGGGTATTGATGTGGTGTTTACAAATAATTGTACTAACCAGGAAAGTTAAGTGATTGCTAATCTAATCTTTTAGGTGTTCACCTAAGTGTACCCTAAGTGAGATACTAGATTTCTGCTAAGGAGAGTTTGAAAACTAGAATAAGATAATTAGGTTGAACAAAATTTAAAGACTGATTGTATGGAATGATATATTTGAGTGGTTATTGCATGGCATGGCATGGCATAAAAGGGACTTATGGGTTAGATTTTTCATAATAAGGCTTCCAAGTGATCAAGAAAAATCATAGCTTTATGAACATGATTTTTAGAAGCATATAGATTTGCATTGCCTAAATTTCTTGATTATTTGATAGTTTGATTTGGTAACTATAGTATGTAGTTTAATTTTGTAAAACAAAGTTGGGGGTCTTACTCCTAAGTAGCTCTTTATTGCCTTTTTGTTTTGGTAGACTACAGTATGTAGTCTAATTTAGTTGGGAGTTCTACTCCCAAGTAGCTCCTTGTTGCCTCATGTTCCTAGATGTTGTATCTAGATGCTCGACTATGTCGACTTATCAGATGAGGATATTGGAGGGTATAAAATATCGATACCGATACATACTACGTATATGAGCATAGCATGCTATAATGCTAGTAATAAATGCTTGGTTGGGCTAATGTATATGTGGAGCTGAACCTACTGATTATGATTGAAATGTTTCAGTTGCAATATTACTTATATTGTATTGTTTATTATCCATTCTTACTCAACTTTAGTAGATAAGGGGATAAAATATTTTATACTCAAGTTAACAGCATTATGGAGGGCCTAACACTAGGGAGGATATATACTAAGAGTGTAAGCCAGAGTCAGTGACTTTTGGATGGAACCTGTACTAAGTTAAAAATCCTACTATTTTGAAGATGACAAAAGAAAAGAATTGTTCACGAACTTTGATGTAACAACCCCATTATCACATAAATAAAGTTGTCTTTTGATGAATGAGCATGTTGAGTTAAGTTTCTAACTAGTATTCTTGTATGATGGTGCATTCCGTGTTAAGCCGAGATGTGATAACAATGCATCATTAAATACAACATGAATAAATCCTCGTATGTAAAAATCTTCCCTTTTGAAAATTTTGAACTCTTTCTCATGATCTCTTTTTATAGAGATAGTCGTAAGACTGTTTTCATTTTGGACTTTGTTGTAATATTTAAAGATTACATGATTAGTTTCGTTTTTGTAAGGAAGAAGGTCTATGTGTATCGAGTGAAATTATCAACAATAACTAAGGTATATTTCTTCTCTCCCAAACTTAAGGTTTGGGTTGGACTAAATAAATCAATATGAATTAGTTAGAGTGGCCTAAAAGTTCAAATAATATCCTTTGGAATGATGACTCTATTTACTTTCCTAGTTGATATGCTTAGTAAACCTTGTCTTTATCGAAAATCACCTTCTATAAGCCTTTCATAAGGTTATTTTAACTAGGTTTGAAATGATTTCCATACTATCATATCTTAATTTTCTATGTTATAGCTATCATTGTTTTAAGTAGATACACAAGTTTCACTATTGCTTGAAAAATTATCAAAGTTCTTATCATCTATAGGATTTTGTCTGTAGAGAGTTGACGTTGTCAAGTCTTTATGTATTTTGAGTTGGGCCTACTAATGAAAGCATAGTGAGGGGCATCGAGGTGTTGTTTAGTATGGTCACTCCAATACTTAAGTTGGAGTATATTCGCAGGAGGAAAAAAATGAGAGAAATAGAGAGCAATATATCAAGAGTATTACAAAATCTGAGTATATAAGTGTAGGTGCCTTACCATTGCATGGGTATCCCTATTTATACTGATAAAGTTGAGACAATGTCACATCCTGGCTTGGCCTTGAATGTAATACTTGTAACTAACTTGTTTATAGAATAAAGAACAATGCTATTTGTACATAAGAAGTTACACTATAACAAAGTATCATATTTGGAGTTTAGCTTTACCCCCTGAAATTTTTCTTTTTTAAAATAGAGGTCCAAACCTCATCAAATTCATTTATTTTATCTAAGTCCTTCTTTCTATGTACAATATATTTACATAGACATTTCCTTGATTAATAAAAGATCCTTTGTAAATAATCGACTCCAACCTAGTGCTCTCAAAAAGTCTTCCTTCCCCAATGTTGGCGACACCCCTCTTATGCTTCACCTTGACCTACTGATACAACACATATCTACTTAGTTCGCTATGGATTGAGTAAGAGGGGATAATAACACATAAAACATGAGCCAATCCAATAGATAATAATCCAAGCAAAAGGATAGATGTTACAAGCATATATTAACATTTCCTAGTTAAGGATTTGATGCAAGAATTCCATGCCATACTTATGCACATGAACAAATGCATTAGTACCGATATCTTAACCCAACCAAGGGTAACTAAAAGTTGCTAAGGGATCTTTGAATAATTTAAGCCTAAGGTTATAATAAGTAGCTAAAATCTTAGCTTAACTGATCATATGACAGTCAGAAGATTTATTGATGCAGTTTTTTATGCTGAATGAAGCCCAGCTTAGCCTAGCATAGTAATATCTTATTTTAGAAAACTTGACTTGTAGGTCGTTTTTGTGTCATGCCATAAATGTACCAAGAACTAAGCTAGCATGATACTAAGCATAGTTACCAAGTAATACATCTTAATTTCGTAGCATACGTCATTCAATTAACTCAATCTTTCTTTAGTGCACTTCATCATTATAAACTAAAACTTTGTATCGGGTTCTCTTAAGTGAATACCTTGAAGGTCAAACCATTTTCCTACGCTAGAGTATAGCAATTTGCAAATTAAGAATCAATATTTAGAAAGGATGGGAAGAAGGTACTACTTTGTCATCTTTTATCTAACCAAGAAGTCTGTGTCTCATCATAGGTGTAGTAGTAAAAGACCTAACATTGGAGTTGGAGGAAGAATCCATACTAGAGGCCTATTGGTACCACTCTCTAAGCAACTAATAATCTAAGAGGTTAAGGTGGATAATAAGTTTTATAGCAAGGTCTCCTCTTACTAGGACCATGGGTGGAAGTCTAAAGTCCACCTTGACTTTCTCCAACTCATTGGCTAGTGGAGGTAGTATTGTTAGCTCCTCAACTTCCTCCTTAACCAAGGCATCGGGAAGGATGTTAATTATGTCTTACTTTACACCAACTCCAGGCTCAACTATTGCTTCGCTAGTAGAGGGTAGATACTAAGCAATTAGTCCTACTCCATTATCCTTAGATGATCTACTCGCCTATTACAAGCAAGTGCAATTCCATTCCTAACCCCTCTCTAGTGTATGAAGGTGAGAGCATCCACTTGTGGAGCATCCTATACAAGGAAGACCACCTCAACAACTATCCTAGTGCCTTCCTCTCTCTCCATCATATATAACAATTCTACATTAGAAAGGATTGGTCTAATGGTGAAGATCATGATCTCCCAATATCTCCTCTTTAAGTAGAGGTCTAACTTGGCCCTTTAGTTGATCCATACATCCTATATGGTACAAGACATCCCTACCAATGCCATGTACTTGCATAAGATCTGTAGTTGTTGCTAAAACTTGACAAGGGTCTTGCCTTCATGCATCCAAAGTAAGACTTAACTACAATACATTCCTGCTCCACTAAGCTAGATCAACATGAGACTTACTTGTTTTAGTGTTATTCTAATTAAGGGTTTACATTACAAGGTTAAATTATTAAGCACCTATCCCGATTCTACTACTCTTAAGCTCACTAGATAAGCTGTTTTAGTGTTTAGGGTTAAGTTTTACTTATTTTATTTTAGAAAATGCTCTAACACCACTTAAATCTAATAAACCCACTAAGTACCCCAATCATATTAGATAGACGTACATTGCACGAAGATCTAAGATTAACTCCCTTGTTAATCAACACCTTTTGATACAATGCATAAGGCTATTGCCATTTCTTATTACTTTCGAGTTGCCTAGATATTCAAACAATATCATAGTAATTATAGTTACTAGGTATTTCGACTAAACCTCATAAGTGCCAATAGTTAAATTAGGATGACAATCCCCAAAATATGAAATAAGTCTCCAAATATCAAGATAGTCCTACTAACTACTAAATATCAATATAACATGAAAATATCCATAAGAAAAATCTAGAGAGTCCAAAGATAAATCTGAATATTTTTTAGCTCTCTCCTTTGTACTAAGTCACCCATAATCCCCTAACTAACATCAGAAATGCCTTAACTCAAGACTGTAAGTATGTTGCCTTTATCAATAGAAATCTATAGGAGTGTAAGCTTACAATGTACTTATAGATGTGCCCCTCCAACCATGCCTTCTAGTAATAATATAATTAAAAAACATATGAATGCATGAGTTAAACATTATACCAAATAGATACATGTAGTGGCCTAGGTACAATATATAACTCAAAATTACGCTCTTTATAGTTGGGATTAGAGATTATTAATTGACATAAATCAAAACTAGGTTCTAGCGTTTAAGTTTCTAGTCATAAAAATACTTTTACATGCACATTTAAATTTCTATGTTACATAATAATACTTTATCCATTTTAAGAGAAAAATCCTAAGCCCAATGATGTGGCAACCCCTGCAATCCATGTAGATGCCCTAAGTGGAAGTCTCAAGATATGACCCTTTGTGATGCATTTGTAATGTGCCCTCAAAAATGGTCCCTATAAGAGCTCTTACCTCTATAAGCCCTATCCTATCATCTGCATGAGGTAATGATTGGTATAAACAATGTGGTATTGTATGTATTGTATGAATCGGTAATTAAATTGTCAAATATGATTATGTCCATTTGTTTTAAGTGACCAACCAACTTCACAAACACACATAAATCCCTATTAATAGCTAATAAGTAAACAAGATTTAATTATCACAATTATCGGTATTTTCACATTTAATATGCATCCACCACATGCATATCCCAATCCCTATGCATCAATCCATTTAACATATAGAATAATTTTGGTGAAATTAATTACAAGCACAACCAAACATGAAATCATCTAGAATACTCACTCGGCTACTACTATTAATCGTAATAATTCGGTGGCAGCTCAGACTCGAAGTCAAGATCACTTGATAAATAAGAAATATAGATAATAAGAATTTTATTTACTTAGGTGCTCATTTAACTTTTTCTAACTATAGGGTCATACTACTTATTTAATAATTATTTCGCTTACTCTTCTCCATTTCGCTTGTTTCTTCAATACCATATAACTTTTCCGTTTTGTCGGATTGAAAATGACTTTTAATGATCTTGTAGTCATTTTCAATCAATTTTGGGTTTACTTTTGTATGGGGGACCCATTTTGGGAAGTGGGATCGGCATTTTTCGCTACAACATCAAGAAGTTTTGGACCTTGAGTGATTTGGGCCTTATTTGTTTTGTTTACATTATTATGGGTTCCCTTTGTATAAGTTCAAATTTTTGTTGTGTTTTGATCTCTTGTTGCGTCTTAGTTATATGTATGAGCCCAAGAAATTATGGTTTGTTGTTATCCTTTGGCCTGGTTTTTAGTCTTTTAACTTAAATGCCTAATTGGAGGGCTTCTGGGCTTATTTCATGTTGGTTTTTGAAATAGGTTTTCTTTTTATTCTATTGAGCCTAGAAAATTTTTAATAGGATTTTAATTAAACTTTTTTGTTTTTGTGAACCTCATATCCATGTTATGTTTTGGGGCTTGTTTTATCAATTTTAGCCCCATTTTGTGGTTTTTTTTAGTCCATTTTAGCTATTTAGGACCTAGTACTTAAGCTCAACTTGTTTATTTGGGCCTAAAACTTAACTTAATGCATTTCAATAAGGATTTTATGTTAGGCTTTAGAACGGGTCAATAAGTGTTTTAGGCTTTATATTCATGTTTTTAGGTCTAGTTTAGTGATTTCTCACTTTCTTGACAATTCAAGGTCCTAACTAGTAATTAGCCTAACTAAACATGTCAAAAACTTTCATCATCATTTCTTTGTAAAGAAAGTGGTATGGTTAGCTTGTTTACTTCTTGGCCATGGGTTTAGGGTGTTGTCTTCCAGTGTTTTTCTCAATTTTTTTCTTAAGATGGTCACACTTTTATGATAGTAGGGCATTTAGATGAACTTTTAATCTAAGATATCAAGAACTTGAAAGAGGTTCTAAACATGCCACATCTAACTTGGTTCTTCAAGTAGCAAGGAGTTTTCCTAGTTATCTTTCAAGATTACAAATTACAACTTCAAAGCTATAACATATACTGAAAGTTCCTATATCTTTACGAGTAAAAATCCTACTAAACCTACATTTACAAGTGCTTCACAAGACGAAAACTTACAAAAGGGAAGAGTATACACAAACTTTGCATTCTCTACTTGTTCTTACTATATGGAATACTAAGAATCAACACAAAAGAATGAGGACTGGTGTAAAAGGCAACTTTACTACGCTTAGTGGTGGGTGGCTCCTAGGTGACACTGTCCTTAGCCCTGGTTTTTGACTCTGCCAAGATGCTCTTAGGTTTTGGATATGATGGCTTACTCAACTAGCTCTTTGCTTCTTGTCTCAAGGCTTTAGAAATGGGGGTTCAGTTGGGGCCTTAGTGGAAGTTATAAGTGTTGAATAAGATGAAAATGAAGGAGATGTGATTGAGGGAGTCTAAGTGCTAAGCATGCCGTTTAGGACGGGATGTAAGAAGGCTTGGACTTGTGTTTTATTTGCTTGTAAAGTGAAGTGTCAAATGGGATATAGAATGCACATCGCTAGGCTTGTAGAGTTAAAAAAATAAAGTTGACAAGATAGAGCATTGCAGGGTTAGCAATCCAATGCATGAAGAGAGGAAAAAGGGAAACTTGTTCAACTCCCTAATTTGCCATTTTTGGTTCATTAATATAATAATAAGCTTATGATACATGATTTAAAGGAGATAACTTGTCTTGGTTAAGATGTAGTTAGGCTTTACTAAAATGGTAGTTGTGTTAAACTCTCTAGTTACAATTAAAGTAAATAGTTTATCTTAGTTAACTAGATGAAGTTCAAATGAAGACAAGGGAGTGGAGTAAGGGCTAGCGCTACATGCATGGATGGGTTAGGCCCTTTTTTACCTTTTTTCTTATTCAATTGTTTTAATTTAATGAAATTAATTTGAGTGAAATTAGTTATTATTTAGTATTTCACCTTGATCCCCCAATTATCAAATTATACAAATTGATGAAATCTAAAGTTTCCAAGCTAAATTGAGGTTTAGCTAAATCTAAGATTTTTTATTTAGGGTTTTGCAAATTTAGGTTTAAGGTTAAGGTTTTTTAATTCTTCACTTTAGGGTTTTAGAGTTCATTTATAATTACTAGTTTGAATTTATCAATTTCGATTCAATTTTAAGCTTGATGATAATAGGGAATATCTGTAGGCACTTGGGCTCAATTTCAAGTCTTCGTCAAATTTTTATAGGGTCTACAATGTTGGAGTAAGAGTGCTTTACCTAACTATAGAAGAAATTGATACAATCATGTAGGAGCTTGCTAATCTGTAAGGTGATTCTAGCTCTCCTGACTTAGAAGAAGAAGAAGAGAGTTTATTTGGTATATTGAATGTTTTATAGGGAAACCAAGAAAAATATGGGCATTGATAAGCCATTAATTGGTTGTAGTTTGGTGACAAAAACACGTTATTTTCTTAACCAAACTACAGTGAATTGAAAAGGCTAAAATAGAATTCAAAAGTTGCAAAGTTTAAGACGTGAATGGATGGATGGTCAATAGCATAGAATAGCAAAATTTAAGTCCTATTTTGAGGAACTACTTTACTCTAAATAGCCTAGAAATTGGTTTAATTGTTTAGAGTGGATTGAGAGGGTGGAGTGAGTAATAAAATAAATGAATGAAGGATGTGGAGATAAAGCTTATTGCTTTCTAAATGTTAAGGTTGAATGCCTCGAACGTAATGGAATTTTAGGAATCTTTCATTAAAAGTTTTAGGATATTGTTAGGAAATAAGTCATTCAAGCAATTAAGTCATTTTTTCACATAGGCATGCCATCTTCACTCAATTAAATAAATTTAATATTAGGGTGAATTGGACAAACCACTCTTGAAAATTTTAGAAAGTGTATAGGTTCTAAGTTTTTTAAAAGTTAGTACTTATCACCCCTAAAATAAGCTTGAGCCCCTTTTTATATTACTAACTAGACTGTCTTGTGTAAAATAAGCTAATATGGACCCTTAAATGATAGTTTTATCCATATATTTAATTGATTAAATCAACCGATGAAAAATAGACGAATTTTGGTTTACTTTTATTAATTTAGATTAGCTCATTTTCCCAGTAGCGGCAAATATTAGATGTATAGGGTATGAGAAGGGTTTAGGACAAGTGACATTTAGGTAGTTTAATATAAAAATCCATCTCATACTCGCCATATCATGTTTATCAATGGGAAAAAAAGGAGTTGAATATGTTTAATATAAATTTAACTTAAAACGTAAAGAATTCATCAAAATTATGCCATTATAAGGATGGTAAAAAAATAAATAAATAAAAAAGATCGGTTCGACTGGCTATGTAAATAGAATCAAATGGTTCTATGATGGTTCAATTTATTCCATATGACTGTTTGAAGCGGCTGGATTTGAAATACGGCTGCAAATCGAAATGTAAAAATGCAGCTGGGTTTTAATTCCACTCCCGAGCTAATTGCACTTCATCCATCAATAGCCGCTTCCAACAAGAACTTGGTCTGATTAAATAGGTGAATGATGTGGCACGGATCACTTGTCAATTTGGATTTGGCCCGCCAGATGTCGGTCCGGTTCAGCTTCTTTTTGGTTCTTCTACAATCATTCTATAAAAGTATGGTATTTTGAGTGAGAAAAGACGGGTAAGTACCTGCAAAGGAACTTTTTCTTTTATTTCCAAAATGTGCAAAATCTAAACATGTACAAAAATACCATATTATGATTTCCACTATGATTTGTGTTATAAAAAAAAAAAAGAATTGGATTTTGGAAAGGATAAATTTCGAAATTCGTATTACTATTATATATCTTGTGACGAATTCATTTTGAAATAAAAATAAAAAATATAAAAATAGACATAGTTACCAAGAGTGTCAAAAAATTAAATGAGAAAGTAAGTCCCCACCCACTTGCCACAAGCAATCTTACACTTTTTAAATGCAATGGGTCCTATTTAGGACCACTACTGAAGGGACTTAATTGTCGCACACGAAGACATAATGTTTATGATTATATCCTCTTAACATCTTGTCACACGACAATGTAATGGCTGTCTCTCATCATTCACATAATACAAATCGATTTTAATTGACGGAGCAAAGAACTATAATAAACATATACAAGTCGTTAGCTTGTTAAATCACATTTCGGATTAAAAAAATTGTTTGGTATCAAGAAAGTTGTATGCACTTGATACTTGTCTACTGATAAATGGATTGGATTTATTTGATATTAAGTGTATTATATAGATATCCTCTTCTAAACGTTTAGAATAGTTAAAAACTTTGATTTTTTTTTTTAAAATAAATGTTTACATTTAGGATTCTTAATTTTGAAATTGATGGTTAAAACTCATAAATCTTTAGGAACGTAGTTTTAGATTCTAACATCACAATTATAATATTGGTAATAATAATGTAAAGACATAAAAATTAACCAAAGTTAGAAAAGATTGCGTAAAATCAGTAAATGAAATGAGAAAAGTCCCTTTTCTTTAGTTTTTGATTATTTTATTATACTTAATGTTATTTTTTTATTTCTTTCATTTCATTTATTTATTTATTTTATTTTCTTTTAAGGGAAAAAATGGTAACATAAAGGGTAGAATATACGTTCTTATAAAGTTTGAGGATCTGAATGCTTCTTTATTTAAATAAAGTGACCAATCATATATGAAACAAATATAAAAAATTGTATTCGTGTTTGTCAATATTGATTTAGGTATGCTATTCGAAATACCTTTTCAAAGCGTTTAGAACACACGATATGGCAATGCATTTGGTAACTTAGCAGCTCCATATCTTTTAGAAGTGGATTTTCAGCTAAAATCCGAATTCGTAAATCGAAAAATTGAAAAAGTACTATTAAAGGAGTGAACGGGTAATTGAATGCGAATCGCGGCTTGTGGGGGCCAACTTTTGGCAGAAATGTGTGATAACAGTGACATTTCTTGTTGTTTAGGTAAAAGCATATAGACTATATGGTTCTCTTTCTAGATGCTTTGTCGCTTTTCTTTCTCGAATGAGACTGTGTTCCGATTTGCCCTAGACAATGCTTCGTATGCAGCATGACTCTGCACCGAACAGTAGTAAGCAGTGATAAATAAGATTTCAATAAATTATAACATTTTCAATTTAACATGATGATGTACATATTATTATTATTATTATTATTTTATACATGACATATAATAAGTAATAAATCCCTTCTCCGAGATAATATAGGAAAATGACTTTGCCTATACAAACCCTGTTTATATTTTCTATTTTCAGTTTTCCTGTCAATAGAAAATATGAAAAACTTAGTTTTGCACAGTTCCTTTGTCATGATTATAAACTTCTTGCCTTAATTAAGAATATGAAATTGTAAAGTCCCAGCCACCACTCCAACTTTATCATATCTTGACCAGGACAAGTACGCACTTCATAAAAGAACGTTTTAATAAATAGTAATTCAACTCTCGTGTAACCATGATTTTTTCGACATGATAAATCATATGACATACATATGAAGAAAACTATAATAGGTTTTAGATCTCAACGAAACGTTGGGGAAAATTAATGATTAAAATGAATATCTCCAAAGGGAAAAAAAGAAGAAGAAGAGAAAAGAAAGTAAAATTGCAATTTTTCTTAGTATCGGCATCTTGAACTTGGGGGAAAAGTTTTCCCTATATACATACAAACGAAAGATCTGTCCTCTTCTTTGTAATTCACTACACACATTTGGCACGTTATTTACATGTGCATCTTCAGCAAACATTGGGAGATTGCAAGCTTAAGGATACACTATCTTAATTAAGAATTCTAGCCTAGAATATAGCTGTTATAACCATGTGAAATGCACCACGAAGCACGTGAAAATGAAACATTTCCAAGTGAAGAAGTCTGCCGTCAACATACACAAGAATAGACTTAAAAAAAACTCACAAATTGCAAATTAAAACCGACAATGTTGTTATGTTCCATTGTTTCCTTGACAGGAATGGAAATCTTTTTCATAACTTTAAACGGGTTTGCGTGCTGTAACACCGATCTATTTTAACGTGTGCCTTGCCTACTGCTTTACAATTTCGATGACACGACTTACTGTTTCAATTACTTAATCAGATATGAAACCCTAACTATTTATGAAAAGAAAAAAACCGACTGTCTGAAGAACACATTATATTTAGTGCTCTTGCTCTCGTAATAATTTCAGCATTTAAATGTTCATGGCATATGCCAGCCTAACTTATATAACTACTCTGTTCTGCATTCAGGCCAATGAGTAATGAATACAACTAGAACAGAATTCCCAATTTAAGAATGCACAAAGTAATGAATAAAAAAAAATACAGAGAGGGAAAAGAAGAGAGCCCCATTTGATAATTGTAATTGCAACTGCGAAATAAAATAAAGAAAAGAATTGACATGAAGTCATTAATGTGGGTTCATTGCAAATTAATGAACAGTGGACTTCTTGTCGAGTAGCCTGAAAGCTGGAGAAGTAGGTAGATGTATCGTTTTATATTGTTATCTTGAGCGCAACTTCCATTAATTATTCAAGACGTAGCATATGTTGAGTGGCATGGAAAAGAGGACCCATGTTTCGTTTTTCTACGTATCAAAAAAAAAAAAAAAAAAATCAATGGAAGTTACGTCGATTTTTCCATTTACCCAAATCTACCTATGTTTTTTCCCTCAAAAGTTGTTGGAGAAGATGCTAGTGGCAGCACCTGTGAGGAGCTTGAAGGATGTTGTCGGGAACCATTGTGATTATGATCATGATGATGAAGATGCTCTTTTCCTGTACCAGGATTGTTGCTTTTACCAACAATGATTGTGAACAAAGACCCTGACCCATCCTCTTTCTCTTGTCTTGGGGACACTTTTGAGAACTCCATGCCCCTTAATTTACCATCCTCTTTCAATCGCCTATACAACTTTTCTTCAGCATCCCTTAAGAACTTGAGCTTTGGTGGTGGAGATGACCTCAATCTATTCGATTCAGCTTCTGTCGAGGATTCAAAGAGAGGGTTGAATCCATGATTATTGTAACAATCCAACGGGTAATTTGTCGGAGATGATGATTTTAATCTTGGAGATGCTAAAGGCGTCAAAAATGGTGATTCTACAGCCAAAAACAGATCAGCTAAACTCTTAGTTCTTGACCCTTTTCGGCTTCTGTCGCCTCTTGATTTTCCGTCCTCGGATTCCAAGTCCTCCTTAGTTTCTTCCTTTATTGTGGAGAGAAATCTTGGTGGACCAGCCAAATTGTGAAGCCTCATGAGCTCACACTCCACACTCTCGTCATCAAAACCCTTCAACCCAACACAATTATTCTTAGTGCTTCCCAGTTCTAGGTCGTTTTCTTCATGATGCCCATTAACCCCACTAGCCTCCAATGTCACACTTGCTTGAGAGTTGTTCCTCTTCGAATATGGTCCCTTCCCCCAACATATGAAGTGGAAAAGCTCCTTTGCAAATGTTTTGGCATGATGCTCCTCATTTTGAGTCTCTCTAGTGGCTGTCTTCTTCTTCCACCGTAACAAGTAGTAAACTTCTCCCAAAAAAGCTAATATGAGACATCCAAAAACTATGCCCAAACCGAGTCCTAAACCACTAAGAGATGTCATCTTGACACTTTGTCTCAGTTTCACATTCCAAGCCCAATAATGTTATCTCACTGGCTCAAATAATATGGCAACCAAACCGAAAACAGAGAATTTACGTGGAAAGAAACCCACAAATCTTCCACTACTATATTCTCTTCTCTCAATCGTCTTGATCAATTCAGCGGATTTTCCTTGCAAAAGTTACACTAACCCAGCACCGAGAAAGAAAATACCAACTTTTGTCTCCAAAACAACAAAATCCAACCACACCATTGACTAGTAACAATTGTAAGAAGCCTACCATACCTCACTTCCTTTGGTATTTTAGGAACACAAGCCACAAAAGTCGGTTCTTTTGTGGGAAGAAAAATGCAAGCGTGGAGAAAGGAAAAAAGAAAAAATTAAGATAGACTTTATCTTTAAGGCTTGATTTTTCGATCTGTCAAACAGTGTGAGTAAGTAAAATGGGAATAGAGAGAGAGAGAATGGACATAGACATGACCGAAATTTGCTAAAGTGTCAGAACTGGAAGAAACATACGTATGTATGGTTTCTTAATTGCGTGGGTTTTTTCAATGGTCTCCCCGCAGACACACTTGTAACGGGGTTAAAATAACCTTTTATATCTTTTAATATTTGATTATACGATTTGTTAAGAAAAAAATATATATATATATAATGCAAAGGTCTCTTTTATTTAATTCTTTATAGATGTTGGTAGAATACCCGTTAATATTTTATCTTTTAATTGTTGTGTCAAGTAGTAGGCAAAATTTTGGATTTGGTCGATGGAGGTGTGAGAGAGAGCGTGGAAAAACAGTTGGCAATGAGCTGACATGGGCGTGCAAAAGTGAGGGTTTCTTAATCAAAGCCAAGTGAATAAAGCAAGAAAGCGAATGGATATTATTTTATGCATATATAAACAAGGACCGTAAATCTGGAAGGAGGGCGTGTACTGGAGGAAAGCAAAAACGAATTTTGGTCGATTTTCACTTTGCTTTTTTATACTAAAATTGAAAAAGAAATAATCTGGGTGGTGTGCATTTATGGTAGATGCATAGTGCAATGGCTTTTTTTTTTTTTTTTCTCTCTCTCTTTTTTTGCCAATAGTGCAATAGCTTTAAAATTTGCCTTGGGAATAATCTTTTTCATTGAGTGATTTAATTTAAATTTTAGAAAACAATCTTACATCTACATCAGTTGCAAGGGGGAATAAAAAAGAAAGTTACATCAAAATCAGATTAAAAGAAACCAGAAAATCTGTTATTGAAATATATCTTCTTGGAACAACTTATAGAGTGGATGGAAGAATGAAGAATAGAATCGTTCTACTCAATCTTAGCAATATAAATTTTGATTTACAACAATAAACATTCTTTTTCAAGGGTTGATCAAAGGTGTTGCTCCAATAAATATCATTTGGACTTATCTATTGCTCCTTTCACGTCTTTCTCGTACGACAGTTTTTTATATATCATAAAATCAAAACATTTTCAAAGTTAATGGGCAAACTTACAATATATTGTGTTTTTATTTCTATTTTTGTCCTCTCATTACCTTAACACAAATGTTTAATTTGGAAGATATAAATGGTAGATGATGTTTGATAACAGGCTTTATACTTTTATCACTTTTGGTAGGGAAACTATCTTGTGTTTTAAACTTAATTGCTACGTATCTTCACTGATAATTTCAAATTAGCAATGATTTTTTCTTGATAAATTTATGTCATTCCATACTATTTAATGTATTGTTCTCAATGAACTAAGGTTTTAATTTTTTTTTTTTGGATAATTTCATTATAAATATCGATTAAAGTTGATTCTATTTTTGACAAAAAAAAAAAAAAAAGGAAGTTAATTCTATTCAAACTGGAAAAATAAAAATCACATGTAAGGTGCCTCCATATATAGTGTGATAGTAATTCTTTTCCTACAAGTTCTATGAAAGCAATTAGAACACTTTTTTAAACTTTTTTAATCACTCAACAACAATGATAATCAATGTATGTTGATAAGTCATGATAATATAAGAGGTTGGAGTAAAAACTAATTAGTTTACACCGAACACGTGATAGAAAGTTAAACTTGATGTTTTACTGTAACCTATATGGAAGACTTATTAGCGTTATCAAATTTTATTATGAACCTAACAACAATTGCTAAATTGGCTATTAGTTGTAATTTGACATCGGGGATGATCATCTACAGCCTACACTCCAAAGATGAACATTTAGCAACATTGGAGTTGGTGAAGCCATGACATATCCAATGCAAAGCAACCACATGAAAGGATCTGATTGGACAAGACAACAACAAAAACCCGTTACTCTTTACCCAATAAAATCTAGTTGTGCCTATGTTTTGCTTTTGTTTTTACTATTACAAGCACTCTCCTAGGAATTAGATGAGAATGAGGATTTAATCCTATGTGGGAACATCCTGCTATCGTAATGTCAAATTGTGCTTCTAATCAAACTGGTTAAAATAAAACCAGAAAACATGAACACTAGAGTGTTTTCTTTTTTATGTTAGATTTAATATTTAAAATCGCTAAAGTTATGTATTTCATCAAATTTTATTTATCAAATTTAGTATTTTTATCTATAGCTTACACTTTTTTATTAATAACTATTTGTTACATCATCGTATGGAAGCAATAAATTTAATAAGTAAAAAGTTTAATTAGGCATAATGTACAATATATTCAAACTTTAAGTATAAAATTGACGAGAAAATGTTTAATAATTTCAAACTTCAATATAAAATTGAAATAACATAAAAACTTTAAGTAGTGGTTTTGATATTATGTTGAATAAAAACAAGTTAAATAGATATTGTTGCACATTTAATGATCTACTTCAAATTATCTTTTCACCCCCTAAATTTAGGAACTAAGTGCATAGTTGTTAGATTATGAGTACATTTTTGATCAATTGGATATTGATTATACATAGGATGGTGGGTCGTTGTAGAGAATCCGACCTGCTACCCAACCTATTAAATTACTTTATAGAGTTTTCAAATGAGTTTAGATATTAATTTAAAACTCTATAGGATTTTGGGTCGAGTTATGAAATTTAAGTAAAATTCGATGGGAAAACCTGACCCACTAAAAAAATAACAAATAATAATTCTTAATTTCATACATAAGTGAAGTAACAATCATTTTAAGTCATATCGCAAAACATTATTATAAAAACCTCATGTATTTTTTAATATATATATCTATATATACATACTCACACATATAGCTTAAGATTATGATTTTATTTGCATTTGAAAAGACTAGAAGTGATTTATTATCTTTCTAATTTATCTTTGATGAAGATAGTCCAATTGTATATGATTAAATAGGGGCTTGTTTCTAGTTTCCTCCCTCTTTATAATATAACTCTTTTGTTTGTTCTAAAAAGGCACGATGTGATGATTGATTTAACATTAAAGCTACAAGATATTAACACATAGTGCAACAAGGACATGTGCAATCACGCATGACTTCATGCGCCGGTACACACTATGTGTGAGCCAACACTCTCTCGATATGTATCTATGGCATTTAATGCACACGAGATAGTTTGAATTGAAAGCTTCTTAAGGAAGCCAACCATCTTTGATCACTTCAATTGTTAGAAAATAATAGTTCATACACCAAGTACCAACAATAGTGAATAAGTCTTGGATAAACAAAACCTCAAACACATAAACAAATAGGCTTGGAAAAACAGGCCTTAGAAATGCTTGCCCCGATGTGTGGTACCTCAATTAAATTTGTTTTGGTGCACAGGTACTTGCAATATAAAAAATGGCTTCTAAGGGCATTAGAAGGTGTTCCGGCATGACCATTCCGATACTTAAGTCAGCCATCTTGTGATGAGAAAAGAATTATAGTGATAAAAAAAAAAGAAAGAATGGAATAGGGCTCCCCTATTTAGGGGTCTTGTCTAGTATTTATAGTATGTGATTAGATATATATACCCAAATAGACCTTAGGAGTTGGGCTTATGCATCAATATTACTGAAATAAGCCTTTTGGCTTATTTTTCTAAAAAAAGCTATCAACATTTACCCCTTTACTCTCTTTGATGACAAGTTCAACAAAGAGAGTATTTAGAGACGTAAATTTTGTTAGAGCTTTGTAAAAGTCTATGGTAAAGGGTTTGAAGAAACCAAGAGGCTATAAAGGCCTCAAAAGCAAAGGCTTGAAGAGACGAAAGTCAAGAGTAGTTGGAGCACTTTTAAATATCGATATGCTTGAAAAGGTACAGGCCTAAAAAGGCTAGTACTCCCGAAAAAGGCAAAGGCCTGAAGGGACCTGTGTACTCAAAAAGGCTAAGAAAGCATGCAGGTCATCCGAACTATGCATAACTTATGCTAAGTAGAGCCATAAAATAGGCTAAACGGCCTCTAACATGTTGTTGTATAGAACTTTAGGCCTATTTACTCGTCATTCATGCAAGTTCTAGGACTTAAGACTGTTTTACCTATTACCGATTAGTGGCTTGGAGCTTTTATATAGCTTATTGTCTATTCATTAGACTTAAAGCATGGTACTCGTTGCCAATTGTTAGCTTAAAGTTTCTAGGTGGCTCGTCGTCTTCTTATTAGACTTAAGGCATCCATACATATCACCCTTAAGAGAGTTTAAGGCTTTATATCTCATTATTCGAGTTTTTCTCTAAGTTTAAAGATTTACTAATAGCCATTTCCTGTCATCCATTTAATATAAGACTTAGGGATTATAGCTTTATTTGATTTGCTTGTCACTTATTGTAGATAGTGTCTACAGTTATTAGGGAGTAGCCTAATAGCAAAATTATACTTATGTACACTTACCATAGAGGGTGTTTCTCTAGCCCCAATTCATCATTGAATTCTCATTGGAGCATCATGTAAATGGATAATATATTGTTCATGAATCAAAGTATGAACATTAACAATTGATCGGCATAAGAACTGTCACGAATTGAGGACGGCCTAGTCGTGGCAGACGCCGTATACTGTACAAAGAACCCCTGATTGGTTACCCTTCCAATCAAGAACTCTTCACACAATATACAAGGCTCTACAACCACTAGTTTCCAAAGAACATCCAGACTCATATGATATCATTACACAAACATATTTATATAAAATTTAAGTTACAAAGTTTACATTACACAACGTTTAAGTATGTCTAGGTCCATAATAATAAGATAAACAAAAGTACATAAGTAGAAGTTTACATAAACTGTTCTCTCAGTACACATAGCAGCTCACTCTTGCCCAAATCCCCAGGCTAACCTGTGGCATTCCTCGTCCTGTCTCTACGAACAGGTTATCCTGCAACAAAAGTCTAAAGGGGTGTAAGCCTAAGCTTAGTGAGCAAAACCCTCAGCCACACCACAAGCAAGTTATGAATACATTATATTCAAGCATATGAATGAATGATCAACCAGAATGCTAAACAATACGTATAATTAACTAGTTCATATACGTAACTCAGATTTAACGCCCTCCGAAATCAGGGTTGGAGTTTACACGGCATCAATCAGATCCGGGTATTATACTAGAACTCACTTTACTACGGAATTCCACATTCCATACTTATATCAAATAATTCTTTTATTTTCATAAAAATCCAAGTTCTAGCATAATTGTAAGTGGGTCCCTACAGTCCACACTCACCCCTAAACGGAGGCCTCTAGACTCGACCCTTAGCCAGGCGGTTGGCGCCTCCAACGCCTAGTGTTCCCACGGGCCAGGGTAAGGTCATTTTGTACGAGTGCACCGTACAGAACCAAATAAATGAATAATATCAACCCCCGAATGGCCTCTCTTTACCTTCGTGTGATGTGACGGCCGGAATAATATCCATGCTATGCATGTTAATGCATGTCTCAATTTCTTTTTTATAGGCCGAGTATAATTAGGTTTAAATTATGCTATGACCATCCAATTGTGCACACAATCATTTTCTATACTACCATGCAACAACCATAGCATTATCAATATTTAAGATAAGTTCACAATTCAAGACATACCAACATACACAGGCATTTTTCCTAAACCCCACACAATCATCAATTAACAATAATATTTAAGTCCACTATCTACAATCACAAAACAAGCATGGAATCATTGGGTAAATACTCACTCTGCCATAGTGATTCGTTCTAATCGTAGTAGTCGATCGGGAGGTCCTCACGCTCCTCAGAATCACCTGATCATTACGATTTGATATGACTAGTAAGTAACTAATTTAACTAATACTTCTAAACATTTAATTACCTAATCTACTTAGATTATTATCAACTTTTACCCGGTTAGACTTTATTATTAATCGTATATAACTTTTTCGTTTTATTTCTGATATTTATAAACTTATAGTCGTTTTTCATCGTTTTCTGTTTGTTTTGAATATTAAAACCCCTATTTTATATTATGAACTAATTTATAGAAATTTTTAGCTATAATACTTAAGTATTGCTATTACTTATATTTATAACCTTTATTCCTTAAATTCTTATAATTAAGGGATTTACTTTGTCATTACTAATTCATGTACTGATTTAGGTATAATCTAGTTTACAAAGTGTATTAGGATTTACTAATTTTAGTACCTAATTACCTACATTTTCTTATTTTTCTCATTTTCTAAACTTATGTTTATGTCATTGCTTACATCATCTTTTCTTTATGTCATTATATGCTTATGTCATCTTTTCTTTATGTCATCATTTGATTACATAAGCATTACCTTATGCTTATGTCATATGTACATGTCTTATGTACATTTGTCCCTTACTTATACTTATATACATATGTCTTATACTTATACTTATGTACATATACCTTATACATACATATACTTATACCGTATTTATACATGTATTCCTACTCATATACCTATACGGTTGGATACGTATTTTTATACTAAAAATTCGTATGCCAAAGTTTTCCTTAAGAAAATCCTCTCAATTTATCCCTTTTATAGTTCTATGTATGTATTTAATATAGTATATACATATATAGTTAGATATGGTCCTAAATTAGGTTATGTGCATGATACATACTTATGTATAAAGGTTCACATACTTGTATTTTTTTGGTATTTCTTTATGTACACATATCTAAGAGTACATACACATGTATTTCTTCTATTTCCTTCATGATTCTTCATTTTCTATACTTAAAGATGGAAACTTTGTTTCCTTCTCTTCAAGACTTCACTAAACACCTAACTACTTACCTAATCTACCTAATTAACTAACTAATGAATAACATAAAGTAACATAAAACAACTTAAGAACATACCTTTAATTTTGTTGAAGTTTAAGGAGACAAAAGGGAAAGGAATGAAAGTGAAAGTGGAGGGGAAGTTCACGGCATGAAAGGGAGGTTTTGCTTTAGTTTCTTTTGTTTTGTTTCAATTATGGAAGACAACAAATGGTGGGGCCTAAGGGGTAAAATTGTGGACGGCAACAATTACAAAGAAGAGAAAAGAAAATCAAAAGGAAAAGAAAAGAAAATCATTGTTAAGTTACTAAGATATTTTCCTTATCTCTTAAGACTTTTGACTTTTCTAAATGTTGACTTGGTCAACCCTTTGACTTTGGTCAACATGCATTACCTTAGTCAACATTCCTTAAGTATGTTTAATTTTGTGCACATAATGTAGTAATTAAGGGAAATTAGAGGAAAAATGAAGGGAATGAGGGGAAATGAGGTATTTGATGAATTGATTAGTAAACATTGTTGATGAGATCTTACTTTAGGTCTTTATAGCTTATATATCTCATTTGATAAACTACTTTGAATAACAAATGTAAAAAGTACTAATTTGAGTGTTAAGGTTTAAACCTTATCTTCAACTGTTACCCTAACTCCAAGTGAAACTATCTTAATCTTTTACTTAAGAAGTAAATATAATCTATGACTCATTATCTTAATTTCTAATGGATTACCTAAGGATTCAAAGCATATAAGTATGAATAAGGGTCATCTCTAACCCTTTACTAGTGAATTGGACAAAAGGATAAGCATTATATTATCAATTAGGGTTTTAGGGTATATCATGTCGAATTAGTGCACATGTGTCTTTAAAATAATCATTTTTAGGGTTTCTATCACTTTTGAATAAAATCTTTAGCATTTAGAAACATTTAGGGTAGAAAAATTCTTTACGCGATTGAGTGATTCTTTTAGGGTTTTCACTTCCATTAGCCTTGTCGATTCCTAAATGGTCTAACATAATTGAGTCTATTACTAAGGCTAGGTTGATAATTTTAGGGGTTCACAAGAACAATGTAAAGCGCACAGCTCAAAATAAATGATTGAATGAATCATAAATAGTAGTAGAGGATTTTTGCTCATCTTTTTCCAATAAGGATTGAAGCGAGAGTGGGACTTGAGTAGGAAATTGTCCTTCATTCAGGCTACTATTATTTGTGTGATCACATTGTTAATTATGCTGCATGAAAGACAAGTGGATTTAAAGCTCCTCTTAACTTAATGGATACTAAGTGCACCACGTCAGCTTGTTATAGATAGCTTGGCTATGTTTTCAAGTTTGTGCCACTTTAGTATAAAAATAGGCCTCCAACATGTATAATTTTAAACTATCAACATTTAGCTTCAAACCATCCACCTTCCATTGAGTAGTTCTTTAATACAAGGATATGTTTGCTCGACTTTTAGTTCATAGAGCTTGTCCTTACTATTACCTTATCATAATTAATACATCGCTTTCTACAACAATTAAAATTGGCAAACCCTAACTCAAATTATGGCAAAAAGTTTAAATTCCAAAATCAAGTTAAGATGAGTCAAGTAAATTCTAGTGCATTAAAGAAGTTTCGACCAAGAGGCTTACTGGTCCCCTGTGCATGTGTTAACAGTCCCCTATGTGTGTTGACACCATACATGTGCCGACCTATGCTTCACTCTCCTTATGCTCACAATAGGACTCGGCACGATTCCCCATCTTAGCTTTTTGCTCAACAATTTGACTATCATGCTCATAGTTACTAGACATTTAATTGTTATGCATTGGCCCATAGACAACTTGGCTTTCACCATAAAGAACTTAACTTGGTTCAAAGTTTCTTTTTGTTGATCAAAGGGTTTGACTAAGCTTGGAGGATGCATAGAGTGGTTCAAATTGTAGTTACCTATGGCAATTGGAATTTAGTGCTTGTTGTTGAAGATCAAAAGCTTAATAATGTGGTCGCACTACTTTGTCAGAAAGTAAAGACTATGGGTTATTAATGAAATACAAAACATCAAACGTAAGGCCCATCCTCCTACTCATGTTGAGTTAATTGACTCCCCCATTTAACTCCTTCTAAGAGGGACAAATTGAAATTTTATTAAGTGTATAGGAAAAGCTCGATGTTAGATGGCTTAATAATTGTTGGATGCCACAATCACCGCTCGATTCAAAGGAAGCTCAAAACTTAGATCTTGGAGTTCCAGGTTACTATAGCTTAGTTGTTTTATAGTTAGTTGGTAGACATATCTTAGCATGGAGATGGGGCATTGCTTAGCATGGAGCTTAGGTTTGTTATTAGATTGGTTGGACACTCACTATTTAATGTGTCTAGGAGTTCAGTTATCATTAGGATTTACCATGGGAAGTGAGGAATTGATAGGTCCTTTGAAATATCGAAGAAAAGTGAGTGAGTAAGTTGATGACAGACTAGAGCAGCTGACGTGAAGCTACTTAGAGGATATGACCCATCCATAAACACAATACGACTTAACACTTCACTTGATATGATGCATAAATGAATGTCGAGGTTTACCTACCACTAATTTTGAGCTATTCGATAAGATTAGATAAGAGTGTATGAAAATAGACTTGGAGAGGGGTGTCTCACAAGAATAGTATATTCAATGTCTATTTGTCTAGTAATATGATTTCGGCTTACAAGAAGAAGTGACTATTTATAGTATGTCTCTAAAGCATCGTTACAAATAAAGAAATTACAAAAAAGGGATTCCTAGTACATGTGAAAAAGGGTAAAGGGGACAAAAGACAAAAAGGAAAAAATAGTATAATATCAAATGAAGAGGATAGGTGGTAGTGCAATACTAGTTTCGTACAAAGATCCTCTAATCACAGCAGGTGAGAGGAGTCAAGATGTTGTGGTGTTAAAGGGGCCGACATGGAAAAAGGATGTCGTGAAAGTTGGAAGGAAGCCAAGAGAGAAATACTCAACCAAAAGGAGAATGTCTCATCATTCGGTAGGGATCTCTTGGCAACTAGAGGGTGGATCACTCGGTACAAAAGGGAGAATATAAAGTAAGGTGTAACCTTCCAGAGCTTTCAAGGAATTTAACCATCCTTCTTCTGCATAGAGTTTCTCGTCATCAATAGGTTGATGAGAGAGGATTTTTTGAGTGAGAGATTGGAGACCTTGGAGCTGTGTACGAGTAAGAAGACCAGTGGTTGGCAGCTCATCACCGTTGTAGTGGAGTTATAGACTCGCTAAACAAGTTGGCAATACATAATGGATAGATGCTTGGCAACCAAACTTGGAATTGTAAGATGTTGCTACAAGCAGGTCACTTCGAGCTCAGCAAATGGAGAATATAGGTCGGTTGCTCGACCATGGAGATTGGAGATTAGAGTTCGAAACTCTTACTAAAAATTTAAATGGAGAGTTTTAAGCCTTTGTCACTCGTTACTTGGAAAGGAAATTTGAATATGAAGCTTGGCATCTATAGAGTTTGGTTTAGCAGCTTGTTGAAAATGGTCGACATCAAGATTGGTGCTTAACCCAAAGGAAGCTTAGAGCTCAAACATGTCTAACCATTGAATTTGGTTGGCAGTCAATTTCTCAATAAAAGCAGCTGGAAATTGAGGATGAAATATGAACACAAATTGCTGTAAGCTCAGTAGTGTAAATAGCCTTAAGCTTAGAAGTGCAAATTATAACTTAAGTTGTATGGTTTCGTGTTGATACCTGGTTGTAAGCTTAACACCAAGTGTTCGGCAAAAAGGAGCAAAGCTCAATGAGGTCAAAGGACAATAGCTCGACATAGATAAAGCTTGGCAGCATGTGAAAAATATGACCAAATATCGATTTAATGATGTTAAATACTCGTATCTTCTACTACTACACTTGCACTTGTTAAGTAAATACCGTAGTTGTTGGAGTGCTCAACTTTATGTTTTTTGAAGCATATAGATAGTAGTTGAGACAATAGCTCAGCATCAATAGCTTGAAAAGGAGAAACAAGCTTGGCTCCGCTATTGTGGAGCTCGATAATTTTGAAAGAAAAATAGTGATACTTAAACTTTACTCTATCTAAGTTCACTAAAAGCACAATAGCTCGAGCAATACACAATAGGTCATGCAATCATAGCTTAGTAATTTGTAGATCCAACATGTTAATATTGCTCAAAAGCACTTCTTAACTGTACTTCACCAAAGCTTCTTTAACTTAGTACTGAATATGCATCCAAGAGCTCATCTTTGTTCTATACGAGATCTCCATACGTCATACAATGTTGGCACAATAGCAAATACACATGTGATAGCTCGACAGCTTGCATTGAGACACTTGTATGCTATTTTATTGCTACAATTCACATAAATTGTTAGCTTTATAACAATTTGACCTACTACTCCTTGGATCAAAGACAACTTGATAAGTAATAGCTTAACAACTTAGGAAATTGACAACACAGTTTGATACAAATCACTCACACCAACTCAGAAGACATACCACAACAAACATACATGGTAGCTAGCACCAATTAAGCAATTCAAGAGCAATTTAAAGGTTTAACAACTTAGATTGGAATTCCCTAAAGGTCGATAGCTTTTGAATTATAGTGGCTTGGATCTTATACTTTAACCAATTTAGCTTAGTGACCTATTATCCGATCAAGTTAGCTCAATGATGGGGTTCTCTTTGCAATAACTCGACAAACTTTTAAAGTGAAAAGAATAACTTAGCATAATTTCAACTTGGCTCTTGTTTGACAAGCTGTTTCAAGTGAAGGCTAATCGAAAAGAGCTTAGATATGTAAAGTTCCAACTTGTTGTCTAAGTAGAGTTAGACACTTGCTTATACAGCGAACTACCAATATGAACTTAGCTTAGGATCGGCATTTAACTACCTGGCAAATATTCACGACCGCTCAGCATTCGACGTGTATGTATTTTAGAATGGAATTTAAAGATCGACAATATGTCTTGAAGGAATAAGTTCAGCACTTAGCACTCAATAAAAACATTAAACAGTCTGACAAAGTATCTTTGATGGCTCCAGGAACATTACTTCAACATTAGCATTGAATTGCTTAGCCCCATGAATTGTTGGAGCTCAATACAGGATAGAGTTCAATGATTATTGTGGAGAGCTATGTAAATTCACTTAGAGTTGAAAGATTCGAGAAACCATAGTACCTCAACAAACTACGAGAGAATCTAATAAATTCATGCTTCGCTTCTTAGAGCTTAGATCCATAAGGGAGTTTTTCATGGTAACTAGATGAATTATTCTTGAAACTCCATCATGTTTAGCATTGTTGCTTTAATGCTCACCTTTAACTATAGAGTTTGAGTTGTTATCCATGGAGAAGCCTCCATGTTGGCCTCATTATACTAGCTACCATTTACTAGCCCTTTTTGCTCCACTCTGTCAACTTAGGATATCCATAATCTTAAGTGAAATGTAAATCTCTTTAGGGGATGGTAGAGTGGCAGTTTCTAGCTTTCTAAGTGTAAGCAAGTGTTGAAAAATAAAATAATTGCCTCCTCAAAATGACCACCCATCCAGATTAAAACATCAATAGCCACATAAATACTTAAAGATGCATCAATGCAAACATTTATAGGAAGAGGAAAAAAGAAATCCAAAAGGCCAAAATGCATCGATAAACTACAAACTAATTTGACCATATTTGGAGAAAAAGAACTCTAACGTATAACCTTTTAAAAAATCCGTTGCAAGATGAAATATCTTATCACATAATTTTAGTGAATCACTAGAAATAGTGATAATAAATTATGCCTTTTCTAATTTTCGTCATTCTCACATATGGTGCCAAATTTTGATTATCAGATTTCATTTTAATACATGGGTACCTGCAAGACAAAAAATGGCTACTGAGGGTTTTGAAGGATGCTCTTGTGTAGCTAGTTCGATACTTAAGTCTATCCTCTTATGAAGAGAAGAGAATTGTAATGATAAGAAAAATGAGAGCATAGAAGAAGGTCCCTTTACTTGTGGGTTTTGTTTGGTATTTATAATAGGTGATTAGATATATGTACTCAGATGGATTGTAAGAGTTGAGCTTAAGCTTTAATATTATTGAAATAGGCCTTTAACCTATTTTACTAAAAAATGCTATCAATAGTCAGTACTAAGCATGGCTTTACTTGTCTACCCATAGCTCACTACTTGCATGCTTTATAATCTAGGGGACAGAGGGGCACATCGAACATAATAACCATGATGCTCGAAGTTGAAGGTCTTCAGTCGTCCAACCAAAATAACTTACTCTCTCTATCAACCAATTACTAAAGAGGATTAGAGGTTTGAAGGGAGGGATAGGTGTTGGTGGTTGATTTTGGATGTAGGTCTAAGGGCTTAACGTAGCCTAGCCTAATAACCTGACATAGTGAAGCCTAGTAACCCAAAAAGCAACAACCTTATCTAGTGAAGCCTATAACCAACCCGTAAGGTGCTTGGTGTTTAAGCATTCCCTGATGTTAAAAGGCCATATGCCTAAGGCCTACAGTACTTATAATGCATTAAATGAAAAGAGATAGATGTAAGCCGAGGGTAATTAAAAGATCACACCAACCCCATGGCCTAAAGTTGATAAATAACATCTTAGGTTATAGGCTATCAACTAATCAGAATTTAATAATTCGTCTATAAATACCTAGATCAACTTCATGTTCTAAGTCCCAACTTCTACACTCTCATATACTTTTATGTAATTACACTCCCTTATTCATTTTATTACTAACACCTGCAATTAACTTAAGTATTAAAGTAGTCACATAGAGCAAATTTTGACGTCCATTCTAGACGTTTGTTATTGTTGCAGGTCACTTAAAGCCTATCACTCAACTAAACAAAAATTCACACTTAATAACCAATAAGTTCATTTAATTGCCCTTGAAATCAAAAGTATGTCACTTACCTCAATGCATCTTAAGGTTAAATTTTGTAAAACAGTGAATTTTTTTTTTTTTTTGATAGCTTTTATCTTCTTATAAATCATGCTTTCCATTTTAAGTTAAAGAGCTAAATTCAAGCAAATCATGGTATGGAAATTAGAATTTTTTTCAACTCTTATATTAATTTTTGTTCAATATCTATTACATTTGATTACTTTTAATTTAGGTACACACTACGAACTTATATCCATCTTATATAATTGTAATATAGGATTGGCACATGGTGAATCTTGCATTTGTACTTGTGATTTGGCATGAGAACCAATAATGGATGTCTTATTTTTCATGTGTTTTACTTATGTGCCTTATTCATTTATTGATTGTGTATGTTGATAGGCTATTTCGATTATGAGCCTCTAGATTTAGACTAACCTCCTTAAAGCATGAGTCAAGCCCAAAAGCCATTGGCCAATTTAGTCAAACTTGATTTGAGCTCCTTAGAGCTTGTCTAACAACCTAATAACCAAGGTTAAGTAGCTAGTACAATAGGTGATCTCCTCGAGGCATGGGTCAAGCTTCAAATAGCCCCATTAACCTTCTCAAAAGACTTATGTTGATCTCCTATTGCCTCTAACCTTTGGTTTTGGGCTAGTAAGCCATGGTGTCTAGGCCCATTCCATAAGACTATGAAAGGATAAAGTATAATATTTTAGTGTAAATAGGAAGGTCTACAATTGACATACAATAAGACCAATATCCTCTCCAACATATCCACCGTGTATCTCAAAGATACGATGCACCGTCCTTAAATAGATTATGAGCCATACCTATAAATACTAGGTAATTATATAAGTAAAGAGATATGAAACCTGCATTCTTGAGTACATTACTCTTAAACTTTTTATTTTTGTGGAACCCTAACTAACTTAAGCATTAGGATATTCTATCAAAACCACTTCAAGCACCCCTCTTAACTTACATTAGTTTAATTGTACAAGTTGGCTTTGAGCTATTCAACCTCATCGAATAATTACTATTAACAATGTCTTATTGGTATGTTATGGATTGATTGAAAAACTTTTGTTATGGCTATTATGATGGGTTTCTTATTTCTATGTGGTTTATATCTTATTTGTAAATTATTAAAATTTTATTTCTAAGAAACATTTTATCATGTTACGTGTTATACTACTTATTTTATCAGTATAATTTTTATATTTTATTAGAGCAAAAACTTGAGCTGAAAGGAATAAGCAGATATTAAGAACGAGGAGTATATTGCTTCCAGAGGCCCAGTGGGCTACACAGCAACAAAGGCCAGAAACTGACATGGATGGGCTCATGAGAAGGGCCCAGCTGTCTCATTTACTAAATCTAGTTTGACCAGTAAAGTGTTGGCTGAATGCCGTAAGATGTCAATATCAAATTGCTCATAGCGTGAAGAAATAAAACATATATACACACGCACATGTCACATAATGAACCATAAAAACATCCGTATGTGGCTTAATGCCTTATTAACCTAAGCTATACGATTGCTGAGACTAAAGAAAAGATCTAATCTAATACAATTTTTTCTGTTAATTGGGAATATTTCAATTGCTTTTTATTATTTATTTATTTTAGTTGATTAAACATCAATCATTCACACTATAAATTTTAACGAATCTTAGTGGAAGGTTAACATTACTACTTGATATATAGGAAAGTGTTCGGTTAACAGGTGCAAGTGTATCTATTCTTACTATAAGAGTTTCCATTATGCTTTAATAAGTAGCTATAGAATTTGCCTTGTCTTCTAGTTTATCTAGTGCTAATGGTATGCAAATACGAGTAATAATAATGGAGTCAAGGAAAATTATCGTAGGGGCTAATATTTTACTTCATGTCAGCCAATGCTAGTCTTTGCTAGTGAATGCATAGATCCAGTCGGTGAAATCAAAGTTATTATTGCCTTTGGCATATGTATATAATAAAACGCATGCATTTCACATATAATTATTTTCATAAATAATACGATGCGACATGTATTTATATATTGCTAGATATATCCATGCTTTAAACTGCGACTCATGCATTGCCTATGCCTAAGCCTTTTTCTATTTATTTATTAATTATTATAATTTTTAGACGGAGAGCACTCAACATTATATTAATGTAGAGCCAGAGCACTGGGCCTGGTTTTTGCTCGACCAGTCAAACCTGCTAATTCGTGGATTCCCAAATGAAGTTTATTGATCTGGTGGTTCTCTTAGTCTTGGGCGATCTAATTGTGATGATCCAATCAACAATTTTGTTGTTTCAAAATAACAGGGTTACTCCTTCATTTCCCGTGTCTCGATTTTGTTACATCAAAGTAATAATTCTCTTATCTTTCTTAAAAATCTTGATATGTTGAAACAAGATATTAGAATGATGAGTAATATCAAGTCAAAGAATTAAAGAAAGATGGAGACAATAGTTTCGTTGGTGTTTTATTAATTCCAATACCTAGGCTATAAAACACTTTCAGTTTTAGAAATAAGCACAAAACCCCTTCAAAGTTGAATTACAATTAGCATTACTATAGCTTTATATTGTGCTACATTAGGTAGGAGTGAGTAGCCCTATTATATAGGGTCCTTGCTTAAACTCAACTCGATTAGATAAGTTTTAGATGCGTATTAAGAGTTATAGGATAGGTTTTGGATAGTAATTTCTCAAAACCTATTTCCATATAATAGAGTATGTGTATTAAGTGAGGGTAACATGTACCCAACAAGGAACCTATACTCTAAGGTTTACAAGATTTAGGTTTAAAGGTATTCTATACTATATTGTTTACCTATATATTAATAAACAATATTAACAAATAAAAAATGATACGATTGCCATTTTTTAGCCTTAAAATAATAACAATATACCCTAACCTACAATAAAACCTTAAACCAAACACTTTTTGCCTCTCAAGTTAATCCTTGCCTCTTTTGTTACTATTATTTGTTCTTTTACTTCCTTGTTCTTCTTATTCTAAGTCTAACTCTAGTCTAATGAAGACCATAAAATATCTTAGTTCTTAGCTTATATATTTAAAAAAATGAACTTGTGTTGTGTAGCTTTATGAGAACTAATATTAAAATTTATATGAAAGACCAAAAAATGCGTAGTCAAAATTTATAATAGAGATTAAAAACAATTACAAATTCCATAAGGTGCCTTATACCCTAAGATATAGGATATCAGGTGGTTCTAAGATGTCGTAGGATAGGTATTAGTTCCAAATATGTGAGAACTTATACATATAAGGTAAGGCATAAGTAAGACCCCAAGCCAAGTAAGGCATGAGTAAGGCCCCAAGCCATACTTATCTACTCTATACCCACTCACCCATGCTATATGAATGGGTTCGATGAGTGTTCTCGGTGTCCTTAATTTGTAATGAATAATTTGCTATCTAGTCTGCTCTAATTTGACTACTTTCTCAAATGTCAAAATTAATTAAGTCTTTTTAAGTAATACAAATATTCAAGCAAGTCATTGCACTAAAGTCTAATTGGATAACAAATAGCTTAAGTAAGATGAGATATTGATAACTCACACATAATCAAATTGTTTCTTAGAAAAGTTTCCATATATTTTTAAAATTTAGATATACCATGTTTTAGCAAAAGTGAAATGAATCAAAGATTACTAAAATTCCCATCTTGATCTCTCTTTAACTCATTCTCTTTAATTTGAATTACTTATTTCATTTGTCAAGAACTAAGAAATAAATAGATAAGAACGAAAGATATAATTAACACTACATAAAAAATATACTAGTTTGTACTATAGTATCTATGTTTTAAGAGAAGTTGAAAAAAATCTAACAATACATTGAAAATATAAACATAGAAGACATCTTGAAGTGGAAGGGAAAAATATTAACAAACTAACTTGAGATAGGTTATGTAGCATAGCTTCTTCGTACATGTTATGTGTGAGTTGAGCATTTGCAAGAGGAAGCTCAAATTTATAGGCAATGCAATGGTTAATCTTTTTTTTTTTTTTTTTTTAATTCATTCTCAATTTGCAAGCATTGTACTTAAATTAAGTAACTAGATAACTAATGCTTGCCCTTTTGTTATATAATGGTTAGCAAGTTATGGGTTTTGTATCACGAGACGAGAGATTTAACTCTTGCAATGTGCCTCTATAGAGTTTAACTATCCTCTCTCTTCTTATATTTTCTAGTATTCTGGATGGTGAATTGGTCTTTTCTTCCTATTTATCTTAGGACTGTTCCAATCCCATCCCTCGTTCCCTCTCAAGGAGTACTTTCTATAATTGTTATAGCCTCTCATATGCTTAGGAGGCTTAACTATCTTAACTAATGTTAGCCTGCCATGACCATCATCAGGAGAATAGTATCAATACTAGATCAATTTGTTTACAGGAGGCCAAACCTGCCTTTTATGAATATCCCACAACACAAACAAATAGCTCATTGATGTTACTCACTACATAATATGCTCAAGTTGAACACTTTTACTCGCCCTTAAACTTTCAGACTGTGAAACTTTCCCCTAACTAAATTTACGATGCCCTCATCATGAGGCCAAAATGCTACCACTATCCTCACTAAGAGATTACCAACCCTCTACCATATGTTGTTAGACTCCATCCAAGATCATCTATGCTAGTACATCAGGTCTCTATAGTCTTCCTCTTGCCCTTACCTATCTTTTCATCCTTCAAGATTACCTCTTGTTATGTTGCCCAATAGTAAAGTAGCACACTCAAGAGTACTTATGAAAGATAGGGACAATCTTGCTACAAACCAACTCATAACATAGCTTCCCTTTACAATGATTTCCTCCTTATGGTGGCCACTCCTTTAAGCTTAACTTACACAAGCTAGGGCTCGCGACATAATCTCTCTTCTTGTAGTGATGTCCTTCTCTAGTGGTTTTCCTTCTAAGCTTAACCCACTTGAGCCTTTTTATGTGAACAAGAACTACCCACTCCTTAGAAAATTAGGAAGCATTTAGGTGGTTCATTACTATGTTAGCATGGTACTTCAACTATATTTGTACAATACTGGACTATTCTTTTCTTAACACTTTGAACTCCCACATACTATACCATAATTTATGATATAAAGTAAATTCTGACTTTTTCTTAAGACATGACAAGATGCTATGAGACAACACTTTGAGGTGTAAATACACTAAACAATAGATACAAGAAATGCTCCTTGAAACTCATCCAAACTTATGTTACTTTAAAGTGTCATATTTCATTATAGTGGTTATTTCGACGAGATTGGAAGCATGCTATTCAAATTAGGTGGGAAAAATCAACCCAATGATGAACCAAACAAAATGAACCAAATCTTTTTTTTTTCTTTTTCTGATTCTACTTAGTCATAAGGAATCAATCTATGGCTCGGTTTGAGTTGGTGAACCAAATTGAACCTTTACTGTTAAAAAAAAATGGCTTTACACTTCTTCTTACAATTGTGATTGAGTTACTCCCTTATGCTACTCATCTTCCTACTCTTCCATTTTGATGATCAGAGCACTGAGGTTGATTATTAACAACTTTTTTCTCCTTAAGAGAGGACGGTTTATTAGGGCGAAAGCTGATTTAGAATTACAGTTTATGATTTCTTGGTGCTACTAATAAATAACTATTTTAAGGATGTTTATGCAAAGGTATATGCTTGGATATGTAGCTAGAATCTAACAAGATCAATGGAACTTAGTTATAGCGTTTGCTATTGCTAGTTATAAGCATCTTCTATGATTTGATGCACATTTAAGGACTACATAATTAACTAGTAATTTTTTAAGACTTTAACCTTAAAGCTTTATTGGGATGGCAATCATGATTTTATTGTACTTAAAATGAGAAGGTAGGTTGTACAGAATTATGGTTTTTTTTTTAAAGAAAAATTCTCCAGTATGGTCCTTTACGAAGATACTTTATATGAACTTGTGACAGTAAGTAGTAAAACTCTAGATTTTTGGGTGAAGACATGATTTTATTGGGGTTAATAAAGCACTGGGTTGTTGCTTCCTTCATATTACTTAAGTTATCTTCCCAATGTAGTAAAAAATGTAGATTTATTATATTGGTTGTGCATTGATAAGTGTGTAAAAACATACACTTATCTAAAGGATTTCTCTAATAATTATATATGATTCAATAGATTTTTGAGCAAAAATGTATGAATTTTCATTAAAATCACATGTAATTTCTCAACACAAGTGTAATTCATATTTTTGTGCTTTGATGTTCAAAAGTATCATATATTTATGGAATTTAAACTCTTCGTGTTTAATCTTATAGGTCCTAAGGCTACCCTGTTACCATGTAATGGTAGCCCCAATTCATGAAGTCGGAAACAAAGAAAAAAGTAAAGAAGGAAACATGGAAATTATTACTACTTGTATGATGGTAAGCCTATCTATTGTCAAGATGGTAAGCTTATCTACCATTAAGACGATACTTGGAATATAATTGAATCGAAGTTGCAAAACTAGAAGGGTATATCGGTATGATGGTGTACTTAACTCCTGAAGCAAAAACGCATTGTTTTATTGGAAGAAAAGAAGAGAAGTACACGACACATTTCCACTAGCATGCCGGCACCTTTGTTTACCGTCATGTTGGTAGCTATCTAATATAAAATCTTCTTCTTTTTCATTTTCTATAGACTTTTTTCTTTGTAATTTCTAGGGTTTAGGGTTCCAGTTTTTTCCATTTCTCTCTTCTTTAGGCTATTTTACGTTACTTTTAGCATAGTTTTATGATTTCCATGGAGTTTTCTTGTATTTTCATAATTGTAGTGTAAACTATTAGTGGATTTTAGCTCTCTCTTCAAGGTTTGGGTTTGTGGATTTCCATTGTATCCATGAAGATTGTTGAAAAGATCTTGGGGAACTCTATTGTTAAGGTTTATGAGCTTAGTTTTGTAATGTTTCTCATCCTGTTTCCATGTTTAATTGAATGTTTATTTTAAATGTTCATGTGTATTATGTGTTTAATGTTTATTCTCTATGAATATGATAAATAGAGCTTATTATGCTTATGGGTAGTGTATGAACATGATGAAGTAATTGTGTCTATTGATGTTTTTGTATTGTGATAGTGTAAATTTGGAATTTTACTTAGTTTTGTGGTGTAATTAGGTATAACTTGAGTGTTGGGATAATATTGAGCTAGATAGCATTTCACATATATTAGTCGTCTTGCATTGCAACCCTCCCCCCCTCTCCCTATTTGAAAACCTCGAATAGAACCTAAGATTCCTAATTTGATTAGGTAATTCTTGAGAATTAAGACTTAAATTCTTGTACTCACCTAGAGCTAAAAGTTAGTTAGCTTAAGAAATCAATTCTAACATAGTTATTTGAGTAGTGATAGGACTTGAATAGCTAGCTAATAGTGTGAATGAGATATTGATAATACAATGCTCTTGTTATATGATAGAATTTATCAAACAAGAGTTGGATAAATTCAGTGTGTGTGAGTAAAATCCATATTTAAACTATCATAAATGCTCTAATAGCATAGTCACAATGATCTTAGACGATTGTTTATATTTTACTCATACATCTTTTATAGAGAAATTTATATCTTAATACTGAGAAATTGCTAAAATCTACATTTAATTTCATTGTAGTTTTTACTTCTATTTAGATAATTTGCATATTTTTTTCCTTAAAATTGCTCAATCAGTTGCCTAGATTAGAGTAAAAATAGTAGAATGTAGTACTTAGTTATCTTTTTAAAATTTATTCTTTCCTTTACCGCAAAATATGACATTAGTACTAACCACACACTATAAATTGACCAGTACACTTATCGTTAGCTCACGGTTTCGATAAATATTTTTTAAAAGATTGTAAGTAAGTTCAATTTATTATAGTCTTTCTAGTATTTTTAAAAGGGGCAAATTTTTTATTTATGGGTGACATTGTGGAAGGTGAACATGACACCATGCATCCCATGACTATGAGTGATGTTAGACTACTAAAGAACGTTAACAATTAAAAGGAAATTTAAACTAAATATTGATACTTCATAGTAGTGGTAGATTTTTGCTCTACTTAAAGTTAGCTTGTTTTCTATACTTTTTTTTTTTAAGTGATTGTGCTTGTAGTTAGCTTAGTTATTGTATAGTTAGCCTATGAATAACCTTAGGAGTAGTAATTGGATTTATATCAAGAAATTTGTTACTTTATAGAATTCTCTAGAGAGAATTTGGTGAGCAACTTACTTTTGGAGTTGTCAACCCTTGACAACTTTTGTATCAACTTCCTTCCATAATCAATAAAAACCTTATTTTTTCCCTAATTCTAGTATGGAAGTTTAATATTTTTGGTTTTATTGAACCCTAGAAATAACAATTTACTACCGTATCTAGTTGTTCCTCACTAAAGATGACTTATGTAGATGAGCTTATGCAATCTCTTGAACAATTTGTGTCAAATTTGATTATACAATTACATGAGAATCAACAATTTGTCTAATATTCAACAAATCAAATATGAACTTTAGTAGTTGAATTGCAATTGCTTATAGATCCTTATCATTAATGTGCAACTTTCATTGATTGCTTCCCTTCTCATGATGTGCAATTTTCAGTTCTTAATGATAAGATGACAAGGCTTTTTGAAATATGTTCAATTGGTTGAATTTCTTTTTTTTTTTTATCATTGCTAGATCTCAATGACTATTATTGCACATCATTGCTAGACAATAGTGATCTCTTTCATTTTGATCCAACATGTCATATGTGTACTACACATTGATCTCCTTCTTAATGTTTCCTCACCAAAGATCTTAATCACATGTCTTCTAGAAATTCTAGTGATCTAGCCATTGGTCATCTTCCTTACATAAGTGTGGCTCACTACACCATTCATCATCTTGTCAACTCGATCTCTAAGTTTTTGTTCTTTGCTTGCTTCTCCTCAACTTTTTGTTTTGGTAGAGTTAGAGTTTTGATGAGTCTTCATCAGCCTAAACATGTGTATTCAGGTCGAGTTAGGGTTTTGATTGTATAAGAACGACCTACTAGTACTTCTTCTAGCTGTTATAGTGCTCATTCTCATTGTTGCTGGTGAGCAACTTTATTTGACGTAGGTAATGAAGATAATCTTAGTGATGTTGATGAGTATACTTCCAGTTTACATGAGGATGATACTTCTTCTCTGTCTTCTAATACAAACTCTTTAGGTGATATTTCTTCTATCTTAAAATATTAAGCTTCCAAATTTATTTCACCTATGTTTGATGGAAGTTATCTTACTACTTGGTTAGTAGCTATTAACAATATTTTGATCTAAATAAGGTAGACAGCAATAGGAAAGTAAAGTTGATTTCTTTATGCATGCAAGGAAAATTCTTACTACAATTTAATAGGAGAATTGCTCCAACTCCATATGTTAGTTTGTCTCACTTAAGAGAAACATCATCATTTGATCAATATGTAGATGAATTTGATGCTTTATTGTAATACCCTTAAATACTAGGTAATTAGACTCTAATGATCGAAGCATCTTCTAGTATAGGGGCTTGAAGTTCATTGGAACTTTGAAGTAATTGTGATTGGGCTAAGCTAATCTTAGCACATGTGAATTGCTACACTATGGGACAAAATTTTCTCAATGGGAAGAGTTCTGATTGGTCCTTTAAAATTGGTATTAGAGCAATACACTAGTTGGAAGGATTGAGTCCTTACCTTGTATAGTCTTAGACTTAGGTAACAAAAATGACGAGGACATTAGCTTTATAAGGGGGAATAGAATGTTGATAGGAATCAAGCTATTGGGCCTTTGACCTTTAATCAAGCTTGAGGACTGGAAGGCCTGGTAAGACGGATTCTTCTACTCTAACCGACTCCTGCTGAAACAGAGTACTTTTTTACCAAGTCACTCTTTATGTTGAGCTGAATGACTATCTATCTCTCTAAAGTATGTCGAGTTGTAGATTACTTACTTACACCTAAGCCGACCAATGACTGAGCATCTCCTTTGCTGAAAAGCCAGGAGAGAGAGACCGGGCTGATCCTTAGCTACCCTTGCTCGAATAAGCAACCGGATCATATACTTTTGTCCACATCCTCTAACAGCCTTGCTAATGTATCGCCGTTACATGTACAGGACCATGTATGAAATTTACTACACTAATCATTACTTTTCTTGAGTATTCATTTTTACCCTTGTACATTACTTCTTTAGAGTAATATCCTTTTGGTCTTTTCCTTTTTAGGCATGTTGTCCTAAATTCTCGAGTATAAGTACTCTTATACTTGTAGCTGTTATTATCAGATTAAACATTAATATACAGGACATTTGTCTCTCATAAACACTATTCTATTAACATTCATTTTACTCTTATCCTAACCTTTAAGCAAGGCTAGGTGGCGAGTAATCTCACCGGACCATCTCGTGCGTCATATCAAGTTATGTCCTGAGTCCTCGGAAGTTCCATTGGTGCATCATATCCATTAGAGCTATTTGTGGGTTTTTGCTTACTGTGTTATTCGCATTTGTTCTTTTGCACATTCCCTATCACTTCATTTTCAAGCTTTTGGCAAGCTTGTACCCATTCAGCAATCGGCCTTGTTTGTTCTTAGTCACAGTTCACAACATCTTGTTATTAGAGTGGAGGTTTTTATTTAAGTTGTAGTTTGTGTTTGAAGTTCTGTTTATACTTTTTTTTGGGGTATGTGAAATAAAGCAAGTTACTATGCTCGTTTGATTGCTGTGCTTGTTAGCTGTTACTTTTTCTAGTTTGTGGAAGTGTTTGTTATATTACCTATTTGAAGAGTTTGAGCTTTGAATCTATAGAGAAAATTACTAACCTAAGTATAAACATTGGTGTTAGAAATGACAATAATGGAGTTGTCCACCATGGATAACAGTTTTAAGGAATTCCTAGGAGCATTGATGAGAGACTTGATGAGGTAGCTAACCTCTTAGTAGATTTGACCTAAGCTGTTCATGAGTTGGCTTGTCGACCAACTAAGGCTATGCAAAACACCCCACAAGTCGCTCAACCTGTTAGAGGTTAGAACTTAGCTTGACCAGTTCAAAGTGGAGGAGTAAGTGCACAAGTAAGATGAAGGACAGACTTGAGAGAACTAGATGAAGAGGACGAAGAAGACTATTATGAAGAAGAGTGAGCTCGAGTCCCTAGAGCAGCTAACCATGTGAAACTTCATATTCTGAGCTTCAATAGATCTAGGAATGTTGATGAATATTTGGAATGGGAGGAGAAAGTGGAGTGTGTTTTCGACTATTATCAATACGAGGATTATGAGAAGGTTAGAACTATTGTTATTGAGTTCTTTGGATATGCCACCATGTGGTAGAAGAATTTCCAGGTCATAAGGAGATGAGAAGGCTATCGAGGGATTGACACGTTGCCTAAAATGAAAAGAATATTGACAAATAGATTTGTGCTAGAAACTTACCTACAAGATACTTTCACTTAGCTTTAGGAGTTGAGGCAAAGAGGTTGAACAATTGACGAGTATGTTCAAGAACTCCAAATGCTAATGATTTGATGTGAAGTAAAGGAGCCCCTAGCATGAACAATCTCTAGGTTCATTATAGGATCGAGAAGTGATATTTGGGACATTGTAGAACTCTAACGATTCACAACAATAAATGAAGCCATCCAAGTAGCCCAATGAATAGAGAGGTAGAGAAGAAGTTGAGTACTGACTAAAATGCCGACTAGCCGACCTGGATAGGGAAGTCATTGAGCTCAGTCAAGTATTGAGTCGAGCCGAAAGGTGGATGTCCGAATTGAGTTGAAAGGCCAACTAGACGGTGAAGTACCAACCCAAGTTAATGAGAAGGGATAAGGGTTTAGTAGAAAGATAAGTTAGATCAAGTGCTTCAAGTGCCAAGGGTTTGAACATATAGCTACTTAGTGCTCGAACTGAAGGACAATAATCATCAAGGGAGACATCCTGAAGCTAGAGGTAGAAAGAATTGATAAAAAACTTGAGGAAGAGGAGATTACTACTAATAAAGAAGATGTCGTGAAAGAATTGATTGAAGAGGATGTGTTTGCTAAGGACTTGGATCGGTTGATAATAGTAGTTCGACACACAATGAACATGGAACCCTTACTTGAGGAGGAGTAGAGAGAGAATTTATTTCATACCACTTGTAAAGTGGATGATCAGGTGTGTGCCCTCATTGTGGATAGTAGTAGCTGCACCAATGTAGCATTAGCCAACCTCATTACAAAATTGAAATTGCCAACTATTGCACATCTAAGGCTCTACAATTTCTCATTAAGGTTCTTGACTTGTAAATTCGAGTTAAGATGTTAATTTTTCAAAATTGGATAACACATTAATATCTCATTTTGCTTAAACAAATGACCAAAAGCTTACATTACAACCTTAAGGAAAAGACCTATCAAATCAATCAAAGTGTATCACTTATAAGACTTATTATCATTTTTAGAATAGTAGTTGAGAGTGAAAGTAAGCCATATGAGAGTGTAAGGAAGTTCTCTTGGACTAAACAACTCAAATAATTGAGATACTTTCTTGTATATGAAACTCATGAATTCAAAAGTCAAGCATGCCCTAGGGTTAAGGAAAGCACTTAACCCTAGAATTGAATGTGATTCCCTATAGCAAGAAAAACAAGGTGTTTAATGGAAGCTCTCTTATTCTCATATCAGCATTTCATAATCAATCAAGGATATGAAATGAATGGCTAATGGGCTAAAAGAATGAGAATACCGCTTATTTGTAATATTTAGAGTCGGTATAATTTCCTCACTTGTTAGTAAGAAAAAGATGAATAGTTTTTTTTTAAGGGTACATTTTTTCCTTTAAAAAGCAAAAAATTTAAGAATTTGCAACATGAACATTAGTCATGCTCAAGCCAAAAACTTCGATGATCCCTCGAGGCAATTTTAGGAACCTTAGTTATCCTTAAGTATATGAACTTTAGTTATCTCATGTTTTAGGAATCTTAGTTATCCTTAAGGAGCTTTGATCATCTTATAACATTTCAGGAATCTTTGTTATCCTTAAGGAGCTTTGATTATCTTATTACTTGGGAACCTTAGTTATCCTTATCTTAGGAACTTTGGTAATCTTATGATTCAGGAACCTTAGTTATCCTTTCTTAGGAACTTTGGTTATCTTATAAGTCATGAATCTTAGTCATCCTTAGTTAACTTAGGAGCTTTGATTATGCTATGGTGTAAGAACATTTAAGAGCTTTAGCCATCCTATAAAAAGAAACTTTAGGAGCTTTCATCATCCTTAGTTAGAAAGCCTGATTATTCAGGAGCTTTTATCATTATACTAAGAGCTTAGGACATCCTAGGAATTTTAGGAACTTTAGTTGTATTGTGTTTAAAATTTAGCAAGTTTCACTATAGGAATTTTTATCATCCTACATTAGGGAACATTAATTGTCCTAAAGATAGAAAACATTAGCCATTCCTTCAAAACCTTTTTGTTAAGTTGTTTTCTTTGAAAGATCTATCCTTTTGAGAAGCCAATTTTCCCTTTAAGAACATTAATTCTTTATCATAATATCTATTTTTACCCCTTTACTCCGGTTTGTCAAGGTAGGGTCTTTTTTAAATTAGAATCCTTTAAGTTTAAGTCTAGATCAATTTGTTAAAACTCATCGAAGTCTTTAAAATTCCTGAATCACTTGCTCAGCAGACAACATCTAATCTTTTCTAGGATCGTTTGCTTAAAGTAGTACTATCTTATTCTTGTTGGATTGCTTCCTTAGTGGAGCACCACCTAGTATTTTCTAGGATCGATTACTCAAAGGAGCGTTATCCTATTTTTTGTTGGATTGCTTACTCAACGGAGCACTATCTAATCCTTTCTATGATCACTTATATAAAGGAGCACTATCTTATGCCTTCTTGGATCCCTTGCTCAATGGAGTACAATCCATTTTTTTTCTAGGATTGCTTGCTCAAAGGAGCGCTGACCTATTCTTTCTTGGATTGCTTGCTTAATGAAACACTATCTAGTCTTTTCTAGGATTACTTACTTAAAGAAGTGCTGTCCTATTCTTTCTGGGATCACTTGCTCAATAGAGCGCTATCTAGTCTTTTCGAGGATCGTTTACTCAAGGGAATGCTATTCGATTCTTTATTGGATTGTATGCTCATTGTTAGTGCCATCCAATCCTTTCTTAGATCACTTGCTCAAAAGAGTGCTATCTTGTTCTCTCTGGGACCGCATGCTCATTAGAGTACCATTCAATCTTTTAAAGGATCGCCTACTCATAAAAGCAACATCCTATATTTTGTCGGATCACTTGCTCATACAAGCGCTATCCTATTTTGTCTCTAATAGAGCATCATCTTATCTTCTCTTTGAAGGATATATTATTTCAACCAATTGATTCTTAAAAGAGATTTGTCATCTTAAGAATACCCAACTTCTCAATCAAGACCTTTTCAAGTTTGAATCCTTTCTACTTACCAATTCAAGCCTAGACTCAATAAAAATTAGCATGTCTTTTTGCCTTTGTAGGGAAGTTTTCACCAAACTTCCCTACAAAAAAGAGTAACTGTAGACATTCTATTTTTACTATTTTTATTTTTAGTTTTTTTTTAATTTTTTTTTGGGTTAGGTTTATTCAAAAATCTAAAAAATTAGAAAAGTTGAAAAAGCATAAAAAATTGAGAAATAAAAAAATACAAAAAATATTGAAAAATTGAAAAATAAAAGTATAAAAGTGTCCAAGTCGAGTTAAGTTAGTCAATCTTTAGGGTTGGATCAGGTAATAGTTGGAAAAACGCATGCCATTTAATAAATTAGAAGTCTTTAAAGTTTTAGGCTTTATTAGAAAAATAACCCTTGTAAAATATTAAAATGGATTTTTATCCAATTTAAAAAATAATAATAATATTTTAATTGGGCTACTTAAGGTAAGACTCTAAACTTGTTAGGTAGTGTTGAAATATGTCTTGGGGCTATTTTAATATGTTTAGATCCTTTTAAGGCAAGTTGGGTTAAGTTAGGCTTGGACTTGAAAGTAAAATTAAGGTCCCAATTTTTATTTTTTAAGTATAGATGGATTGAGAAAAATAATGAGAAAAATGTTTGGCTCAGTTGGCTGAGTACATGGACATAAGCATGTTGGGGATTCAAAGGTCATTAGTTTGAGACTTGTAAGGAGTAGGAAAATTTTTTTAAAAGGGTCACGTGTAGCATACGTAACCATCCCCTTCCCTTTTTTTGTTTCCTAGTATAAGAAATGATAGGGAAAGAGAAGAAAATGTTGAGCTTCTAGAACCCGATCTTAAGAGTAGATATGATTAGATCTTTAGATTTTTTTTGTCTTTTATTTTTTTTTTTTTTGTAGTTCAAGTAGAATCATGACTAAATTATTGAAGAAACTAACAAATCTAAAAAGGATATCGTGAAATCTTATCAAGAAATAGATTTGTTAAAATCCAACTTAGGATTAAACTTTATCCATGATAGATAAAAAGAAATCAAAAGATTCAACTAGATATGAAGATGCAAATTTATAAAAAGAGGAGTGCACAACCCCATTGAATAATCATCACAAATCCATCTTCGAAACCCACTCCATTCACATCACCATTGATCCATCTTCACTAGCAAATCAATCTCCTTATTGTTACACCATCGACACATACATGTAAGACCCATACATGCTTAGCTTGTCCTTTCGCCATAAACCCAATGTCGAACACCCTTCAATGGCCAATACCCAACGACCATCCAACACCAACATCTACCTTCAATCAATAGTCCAACAATCAAACCCCTAATAGACCTAACTCCAACTATTACCTATCACCCTAACGTAAACTAACCTACAACCCGAACTCCAATCCAACAAACTTAGCAATGTCCTATCCTCATTTGACCTCTTAGCAGACCCAATATGTATGATCGACCCATTCAACCATATTCTTCTAACCTTTCTCCTTCACACATACACGTACCTAGCTCTGTCAACCCCTTCACTACTACACTAGCCACTCAATGAAAAAAAACCCTCTTGACCTAAACACTCATCCACCCATGTAATAGCCATACTAAGCTACACCTACACCATACCCCAGCAATATACCATACTTATGCAACTCTATTGCAATAACCCAGTAATGATTAGCATGAGACCTAACTTGACTATACAGTTAACAACCACTGAACTGTCCAACGAACTTCGACTGACTCATTATTTGTGCGAACCCACCTAATAGTGCCAACATCCAACTACCACTGGAGTTTTGTACCTTTATAGGGTACTTGGCAAAAAATAGGATGAAAATGGGATGGGCATGAAAAATAGTGTGGGAGTGGTGTAGGGAAGGTGTGTGCTATGTGCACGCTTTCCCTAAACGGTACTTTTTTATATTGAAATTGTGTGCTATGCACATGCCTTCAATACGAAAAAATCTTAACAAGGAAGGTACGTATAAGAGATGTGTCTTCCTTGTTGATATAAAACAAAGGAGGCGTGATTAGGGTAGCATCCCTATTTTCTTACATTACTAGTATGATTTATATTACTACATACTAGCATACGAATAACATACTAAACATAATTTGCATATTAAAAATATATAAATATTTAAACAATTATTATCTAACTATAATTCACATGGACAATATAAATACTACCATATTAATATTGTAATTTGCATATTAGAAAACAAATGCAGAAAAAAGGAAAGATGAGTAATACTTACAAATCGATTAAGAAAAATAGGGTTATGCTATTGCTTAAAGAGTGGAAATTTAAGAGTTTAAGAGATTTTAGAAAGTTGTGAATGCAAGAATGAATGGTGATCTTGAAAATTTAGGCTATTTATATGGGTGCTGAAGGTGCATGAATGATTTGTGCCTTCTAGTTGACAAAGAAGGTGTATAATGTGTTTGTGCCTTCTTAGTTAATTGAAAGCGTAAAGAAAATGTGCACCTTCTATGTTAAAATTTTTTTGTATTGAAGGAATGTACATAATACAAACAAGTGTCATACAAGGAAGACAGGCACATACCACTTACGCACTATTTTTCATCACTACCCCATTTTCGTCCTACTTTTTTTTGCAAATTACCCTATAAAGGTACAAAACTCATTACCACCAGTACCCTTCAATTTCTATAATCATCAAAATGACTACTACAAATTGAGGCATCATTCCTAATCAAAGTTTCATCAATAAAAACCTTATATAACTTTGATTTCCTACATGAAACAATCATCGAACATGCTGATGAGTAGCAAGTTGCATTGCTATTATTGGTTTTGACTAGGATCTAGATGTGACTCAAATTGTTGCCCAAAGTTTAACTCGACTTGACAATCTAACCCTCGTGCCCCCTTTCTTTTCTTAACCAAACCAGCATTGTAACAGAGGATAGGAGGTTTTGTGTTTTATTTATTTACTTTTCTTTGTTTTTATTTATTCATTCTAGTATTTTATTTTTTTGCATGGATAAAATTAATGAAAATCCACACTAACTTTGTTCATTTGTTTATGCAAGTCCTTAAATCTTTTAGTCAATTTCTGTTGGTTGGTTATTTGTGTATTTTTAACATGTTTGTCACATATTGCATTTTTAGCACATTTAAGGAGAATTGCATCTTTTCTTTTAATTAAAAATGTTAGAAATTGCACTTTTCGAAAAATTTTATTTCATATCTTTATTTGACTAATATTTCACTAAAATTGCATATTTTCAAAATTTTCATAAAAATTGCATTAATTGCATGTATAGGATATTTTTTAAAAAATAAGTACTAACATTGGTCATTGTAGGCCTTTGTCATTGGTTAACTATTTCAGCATGTGCTAGAAATTTAATGAAAATTACTACATTTTTAGGAAAATTTATATCTCTACATATTTTGCTAGAAAATTGCATATTTTGTAAGGCTTTCATAAAAATCACATTTTAGGATTTCAAGGTTTTCTTTAAAAATAAAATATGTATCACATAGTTTTTTTTTTTTTAAATGAAAATCTTAAGTTGAAATAAAATTATGTTTTTTTAAAAGTTGAAATTAAATTATGTCTTTTAGGGTTTTTTAGTCAAAAATAAAATTGTTAACAAACATAATGCTAGTCCATTTTTGAAATAAAAAAAAAACCCAACCCATTAAAGTTTTTTAAAAAATTAGAAACTATGGTCAATTTGATCTTGATTAGTAGGTATATAAGCACCTTTGAGATAACTGTAAAATTTGTAAAATATTTAGTTTTCCTTTTTAGTGAAAATTCATAACAAAAAATAATAAGAAATGCATGTTGATGCATTTTCTCATTTTTACATGTTTTCACATTTTTTTAGAAAAATTATAAAAATAATGGCCCATCAATTGATTTTCATAAATTCTTACATCGTGAGCATAGTCTTAATAGGTTAGCCTTTGAACTTAGTTATTTTGGTTAATTTTTTGAAAAATTACTTTTTAGCAAATTCACGGACAGGTAGCTAAATTAAGGTTTTCTCACCTGAAAACCCTAATTTCACTTTTTTTATTAATTTTCATTGGTTGGTGACTTTAATTGATTTTTCCAAATTATTTTTCAATATTTTTAGAGAAAAGTATTTTTTTTTTCTTAATTTTATGTCGAGTAACTTATATTAAGCAGGTTGGGCTTAGTATATGTTAAATTAACAAAAAAATTGAAATAAGGTTCGACAAACGAGGTCTTGAAGTGATTTGAAGTAAGGGATCTCATTGTCCCCTAGATACTCATTGCGAGGAAGAGAACACATTTCATTTTCTTGAGCTCATATTTAATCAATCCCCCTTGAGTAATTGCCTCTTTTCCATGTAAGAGATCAACTTCGCCCTTGTATAAGGAAGAGCTACCTCCTCTGCCATCTATGTAGACTGTATGCATCACTCTAAGTTGACTTAGAGTTGTTTCATGTGAAAGATCTCATTCAACTTGGAATTTGAACACTCACCAAGGCTTGGCATTATCGTATCTTGAAAGGAAAATGAGAATTCCTAAAAAAACACGAGAGGTCTTGAAGTCATTTGAAGTAGGGGCCTTAAGTTGGAGAATTTGCTGAGGAGATAGGGAAGTTAAGAATGCAAAAGGTGAAAAGCGAAGGAAGATAGAGAAAAACACTATGGCTTGCCATCGTATTGTTTGAAAGGAAAATTAGAACTCTTCAAAAAACATGATAAGTCTTGAAGTGATTTGAAGTAGGGGATCTTGAGTTGGAGATTATGCAAGGGAGTTAGGGAAGTTAAGATTGTTAAATGTTAAAAGTGAAGGGTAGTATGTGCTTTTATAGAGTGACCTCGATAACTTCATAAGTGGTTATGGGAAGTTTAATTGACATGATGGCTCCAGCCCTATGATCTTGCCATGTAACCTTTATTTGGAATGAATTACTTAGATTGCTTGTATGTGATGACATTGTGCAGAGCATACCAATTAAAACATGACTGCTAGCACCTACATTCAATGTGTAAAAATAATTGCACCCACATGGTTAATTTTCTCCACGGACCCATTACATTATATAAGTATCATTCTCTTACACTATTCATTTATATAGTTGAAAATCCAATGAGTATTAAGGAGAGCTTGAAGACATTATAGAGGAATTTAAGAAAAATTCATGAAAATAGGAGTTTTAACTAGGAATGTGTCATTTAAGAGGCAAAACATCACTTGACATGGACTTACTGCATTCCTTTAAGAGAGCCTTGATCAATTGGATTTTCCAATAGCTACCTCTCATTGAACGGTAATTAGAGATGGCCATACTATTGAGTTGCATTTTCTAGTTTGATTTTTGTTTAATAACTTAAAGTACTAAATCACATAGGAAAATTTATTCCTTGGTTATTTTATATGTAGAATCATAGAAAAATGTTATTTTCATTAACTTAAGTCATTTTATATGCAGTTTAGTTCTAAGGTTTTTCTAACCTATCATGAATCCTAGAACAATGCCATTTAAAATATTTTATCAAATCATCTATCATTATTTTTATTGTTAATCTTCCTTGCGGCTCATGAATTATGATTAAGGTGAAATTAATTGGTAGTTTGTTGAGTATACTTCAATAAATTCACTTGGATTCTAATTTAAGCTAGATCTTAATGTCGTTTGGTGAAGAATGGTGAAGCTAGGGATGAATTTCAATGAATTAAAGTGATTGATTTCAAGAACATGCTAGATTTATGGTTAAATACCAAATTTCCTATGATGTAGCTCTATATATTTACTTAAAGGAGGAGTAAAATGGAACTAGGGAGTGGATTGAGGTTGTGAACAATGTTTAGATACTAACTTTAATTGGAAATGAGGAGAAGTTGTGGAAATCTACTTGAAAACATAGCATTTAGGCTGAATCAAGCGATAAATTAGAGGATAGTTAGTAAAATGCTACATTGGAACCTTATTCTAAGGCTAAGTTAGAATGCATCAATATGTAATTTGTAACTAAGTTGGGCTTAGAGAATTAGATAAAGGATATTTTGATTATTTTAAAATAAACTGAATTTGAAGGATCTTTTAGAGGTTAATTTAGAAAATGAATTAAAGGATTGATAAATAAAGAATTGATCTAAAATGAATTTAAAACCTGAATGTTCAAATATCACAACTTCCTAAGTTGAGGATAAAGAACTTAACACAAAAATTAATAGGTAGTACAATGATATTTAGTACTTAGAAAAATACTAACAAATGTTATTTATAACGTAGGAATTCCTAGTAAAGAGACACACTACAATTACACTTGTTTAGGCAAGGAGTACTCTAGGATAATTGAGCAACAAGGAACTAGGTAAGTTGAGATCAATGTTTTACTACATTTTGGAGTACTGTTTTAGAGCACTTCGAAGCTTGAGTATGTATCTATTTGTGCTTGTTATTAATTGGTTGTGTACATATGCCTCTATATCTCTGATTATTGATTAAATATTGTTGTGATGCTTAGTGAAGTGTTATTCACTAGATTGTTTGAATTGATTGGTTACCCTTAACTTAGACTAACCTAAACTTGACTTAAGCTTTAACTTAACATGCATTGCAATCTATTAGGGAACAACTAAAATTCTCTAGCCAAATATTAACTCTTTCGAAAAGAATAGTTGAAATGGTCTCTTCTCTACCCTTAGCTGAACTAAATGACAAAAGAGAAGGTTGCAGTAAATTTAAGGGTGTTGGTTTGAAGGTAGCTATAGGAGGAGGAATGTCTCGATTGTACAATCTTAGATTTGACCATGAGCTGTTGTATCACATTGAAACTCCTCTAAATTGGATTAAAGTGAGTATAATTTCTCTAATCTTACAATAGATTGGATAACATTGTATAATGGCATTTACTTAATCATGCATTGCATATGACTAACCTAGTTGACAACCCTATGTACATTATAATATATGCATACTTCCGTCTTCGTCTTACTTATTGAGCAATCGTTACTCATTCTCCTATAGACTTTTCTGTAGGTCAAAGAAGATAATAGCCTACATCAAATCCCATCTTAGAAGGTGATGGTTGTAATGCCTCTTACATGCTAGGTGACTTAACTCTAAATCATTGAGGAACCTTTTGATGTAGTAGCTCAAAGCATGTTAGAACTTCGAAGTTCAGTGTACTCAAGCTAGGTCAATCTTAAGATGGGTAACCTCTTAGGAAGCTATTATGCCAAGGGAAAAAATTGTATAGTGTTTCATGTCAAAGTAGACAATATTTTGGTAGGAGGAGTTTTGGCTGAGTCATTGCAGGTGGTATTAAAGCACTCTATTAGCTAGAAAGGCAAGTCCTTGCTTGGTAGTGATCTTGGACTTATGTAACAAAACTAATGAGGACATTAGTTTTGTAAAGGGGGTAAATTGTAATGATCCTTACATGTTAGGTGATTGAACTCTAAATCATCGAGGCATCTTTTGGTATAGGAGCTCGGAGTACATTGAAACTTCGAAGTTAAGCATGCTCAAGCCAAGTCAATCTCAGGATAGGTGACCTCTTGGGAAGCTACTACATCATAGGAAAAAATCTAGTGGACAATACCTCATTAAGAGAAGTTCTAGCTAGGTCGTTGCAACAGGGCTAGAGAGTTAGGAATTATGAAGATGAGATTCAACTTTCTAAAGTCTTATTGGTCTGTAAGGAAACTAATTAGGCCACTGCAAGTGACCTAGTAGTTTCCTTAGTCGATTTGTAAAATAATAAGGATTGTAAAACCATTTGACTTGTAAACTTTTCTTGTATATATGTACATATAATGTTTTATATCAAAGAATATGTCTTTGAGAAAGTATTTTACAAGGCTTTTTAAAGGACGTTAATATGCTACTTACATATTTTAGTTAAATGCAAGGGCTGAGCTAGACTCTTCAAAGCTGTATAGTCGAGTTCACCTTATGCGAACTAAGTCTATAGTAGTAGCTATGAGGTCAGCTCTTATCCTAGAATGATTCATATGGCGAGACTATTGCAAATCTACTACTTAGGGCATGATAATTAAAGCTCTTAGGTTCCATTATTTTAGTTGAAGACTTAGATAAGGATTCTATTTGTTGGAGCTTGGAGACTAGTGAGGAAGTGTTTATTACTATAAGCTCTATGAGGAATCTTCTAAACAATATGACTTTGTATGGATATGGAAGATGAACGTATATCCAAAAATAAGGTTCTTCTAGAGATGTTTGTATAATGTATTAACAACCAAGGACAGTCTTATTAAAAGGAACATTATTGTTGATCCATTTTGCGTGTTCTATGAAGATGAAAAGGAAACTTTAAAATGTGTGTTAGCAGAATGGATAAGACTAAGGAATTTTGGGTTTAGGTAAATGAATCTACTACCTTTGCAAATTACTTTAACTTAAACCTATTGGACTAGATCTGTATGAATGCTGAACCAAAAAAATGCAAAGGGTAGAAATCTTGTCCTTAGGAAATGAAATTTTCTTTTGTTTATGGAGCATTTAGCAAGAGAGAAACAGAATGATCTTTAATAACAATAAGCTAAATCAAGGCATTATGAAGGCAAAGGAGTTTTGGGCTTTTTTAGTTAGGAATTCAAAAAGTGGCTATATTTCCTTTGATTGTGTTGAATGGTGCACTTTACCAAGGAATTTCATAAAATTTAATTGTAATGGAGCTTTTAGCAGAAATGGAAGAATAGTAAGCATTAGAGGAATAACAAGAGATAGTGAAGGGCATTGCAAAGGTTGTTTCTCAAAGAGGATAGTCGTGTTGTCTCCTTTAGAGGATGGCATTGGGATGATTCATTATAGTCGTCTCCATGCTCAAAACGTAGAGTGGGTGAAAGTTATTTTTTGATTTTATTAGGCTTAAGTTATTGAATTGATAAGACATTGATTGTACTTTTTTGCCTAATGTTGTTAACTTATGTAGGGTACAATTCTAGCAAGTGAGCAACTAGAGATCCTAAAGTAGACATGTAGGACAAGGAATGAGGAAGTGGATGTATTAGCTAAATTTATAGTGTAGCATCAAGAAGATATTTTTTCTTCTAATAAGACACCTAGTATTGTTATGTGTTTTGTTTTGGAAGCCATAGAGGCTAAGTTTGTTTTTCCTTCTAAGTTATAACTATGTTATAGGATAATGTCTATTGGAATGTTTTGATCTATTTTGTGAAAGTTCTTGAGAGCAAGAGGGGCTAGGTTAATTGGCTATTGTTAACTTGCTTGCTTCTTAGGTTATCTTTTGAACTTTCTTTCTTTTACACGTATGTAGTTTACCCAAAAAAAAAAAAAAATCATATTGGAATTATTTCAATAATACTCTTCTTTAGCAAATTCCTAGTGTGATAAATAGAGAAATACATTGGTGAAAACTTCATTGCATGATATTCATCAAGTTGAAGAACCGAATTTTAGCTGATTCCTTCCTTCTATATTTTTTAACATTTGTTCTTTGGCTTTTTTATCTCTTTTTTCAATAAATATGAATTTCATTCAATTAGAAAATATCACATTGATATGGATAGAGATTGAGACGATAAAAAATGGAAAAGCATTACATGGTAGTCTTAGTAAACAAAGTTTTAATTGGATGTATAATTTGAGAATTAAAAAGTTTAAGTGTAAAATACCTATTATCGATATCTACGAAGAGCTAAATTTTTAGAGAACAAAAATATTTTTTATAATAACAATAATTATTAGCCACGGTAAAATTTAAAAATATAAGGTCATCAGGTTAAAGCAAGACATTATATAGATTTAGAATAAAAATAGAACACAATAAATTATCCAAAACAAAAATAAAATAGAAATTTCAAAAGTACAGTAATTAGTACTTCAATACAACATAAATGCTAATGTGAAAAGTGAAATTAAAAATTAGGGACTTTTCAAGGTCAAATGGTAAATAGACAATGAATAGATGTTGCATCTAAAAATATAACTTAATGTCACAAAAAATATTTTTTTCCTTTCTTGATTAATTTTGAGCCTATCAATAAAATTTCAAGCTCGAACTATAGTTTTACTTATGATGAGAAATTCATTTTACTTATAGAATCTCAAAGTCATAGCTTTAGAAAAAAGTTTCGTCAAGTATTATACACTATGTGTATATACATGTTATGTGTAAGTATTAGTGAATTTTTATGAAATGGATCCTCTTAATTTTTTCTCTCCCAATTTCACTTAATTTACAAATGAATGGTTTAGATTTTCTAGATTTTTTAAATATATTATGATGTCAACTTAACATCATCTTTTTCTTTGTACTATTAATTATTGATTATACGTGATAACATATTATAAAAATAAATAAGGGAAATTGAGAGAAGGTATACTGAGAGGATTTAAATCTCAAATATTATTAGTATTTACACGTCGCGTATATGCACACATGCTGAGTAACACCCAATGAGTATTTTCAATAACCTATACAATAATTTATTTATACATGAGTTTCATTTGTGGTTTCTCCTTAGATATAATCTCTTTTTCTATTGTGAGATGTCTTATATCTTTAATATCCTTATTAGAAGAAGATCTTGTCTTTTCCATAATGTTATGCATATTTCTTTTAATGAATTTAATATTCCAAAGTTTTGTATCTTTATTCATTCACAAAACTTTAATGTTTGAATCATTGAAACGTGTGACATGCAATTAAGTTATATTTGCTTAGTTATATATAGATTGATCTATATGATCTATATATGTCTTTTGAATCCTTAAAAACTTAGACTTTAATGATATAAGAACACTAAAGGAAGGTATAGAGGATGATGAACTATTCTCACTAATCATTTTAGCATGATATTAATAACTTTTTTTTTTTTTCATTTTCCTAATATAGATTTTGCAAATCTCTCCTGAAGAGCTAACCTAGATGTAGTTAATTTGAACATTAGCACTAAATCTAATAAAACCATGACTCAATTTAAAGTAGTAATGTGAACAAATGGATGCTTTAACTTGTGTTTACTTAGGCTTTCATTAAAAAATTTATTTGTTGTATTGTAATTTGTTTTATGTTTAAGAATTTAAACAATTTATTCTTTTAGAGTTTACTTTTATGAAGAGATTTATTCTTATCATTTTAAAAAACTTTATAACTAGGTATGGATTTATTTTAGTTTTTTAATTGATGAATGGGTCCCACTTAGATGCTAAACATGTTTATTAAGTTAGCCAGTTAAAGATTTAGATTGTCAATCTTGATTAGGATTATGTTATGCATTGAGTGTTCATATATAAAACTTGTTTTGAACTAGATACCATCTATTTATACGAATTAATACTTTATATGATATATTTATATATGTATGTATGGATGCTCTAATAAAATCATTAGTAAGACAATTTAAATGACACAACTAACTCGCATTTAGTTCATTAGATTAGAATGAGATTAGAAAGGGATAACAATTCTTTTAGTATTATTTTCTCTTATGGTCAAGAATATTTTTTAAATAAAAGTTATGTCTCACAAAAACTAGTAAATCCTTTGTTGAATTAAAAAAAAAAAAATTGCTTCTCAAGAGCAAATGTAGGGCTAAGCCATTAATCCATTAGAAACATCTCTCTTTTAGTGTAAGAAGTAATACAATCTGCTACATAGTTATCTTTTTGATAAATAAATGGAAACCTAAAAGATCTGTTTCATGACATAACAAGAGATAAAAGATCCTTCATCTCATTTGAAAGAGCACTTGAGGCCTAATGAATATTTGGATTCGACTTTTTCATCAAATCTATTAACAAGTTATTATCTAATCTTAAAGTGATAAACATATATCGACTATTAAATGTTACTATACTCTACTAACTAAGGCCTTTAACTCAATTTTTTCTATAGTATATCCCTCAAATAAGTTGAAGCTCCCTTAACAACCTTACTATGTCGATTATGAGCCACCATACATATAACGGCTTTCTCTCTTATCGATATTCGTGACCTATCAACATTTACCTTGATCTCCTCACTCATGAAGGCTTCCAAACTACATTTACCACATTCTTACCTCACTGTAACGTCTTCTTCCTCTTCTTTCTACATGATAAAAACCTTAGCTTTCTTAATAGTACACTTAGGATTAAGGCATTTCCCCTAATACATCATTGCATTCCTACTCTTCTAGATTTGCTAGACAACATACCTATCGAACCTTCTAGTTTTTTCTAATCCCTTTGTGTTACATCTTTACACCACTTAACAAAGATCGAAACTTTTTTTTTCTCTACCTTCAGTCCCAATCTATGAAACTAAGCCACTTCAACTCAATCACAACACAATATCGTATGTTTTGTTATTTCTTCTTCCCCATAAAACAAGAAACTTGGAAATATATCACTTGTTGTTGGTATAGATCTGCTAAAGTTGATAGGGAGTTTGACCATACCCTTCGAAGGACGTTCTTTACCCAAGATAAGGTATTGACTTTCCAAAGATTCTTCCACTAGGTCTTCATTGTTGACTTTGAAGCTGAGGCCTTGTTAGTAATCTCCTTCTCCTTTTATTTTCTAATGTAATAATATGATAATCTAATTTTGCAAGATCTCATTCTATCCATAGTCAACTCCTTAAAATGGATTTATAGCTCTAATAGCTTCAACATCTTCACTAGGTAAAGTTTATTTTGTCTTTGTTATGTTCCATGTTTGTTGATTCTCATTAATAAAGTTTTTTATTATGTCTACATCGACATTCACCATTATTCACTTCATTATGTAAGAATCTAATAGTGGAACCCTTTAATCATTCCATACCTTTTCTCTTTTCCCTATCGCAATGCCCTAAGCCAATGAGGTTCTCCCCTTTTTCTTGGCTTATTTAAAATCTACATAGGGAAAATAAATTCCTTCATGATTCTTGCCCATTATGTAGTAGGGAAAGTTTCAAGTCTTTATGCTAGTTTTATTAAGAGAGTTAAATTAAAAGAATGGAGAACCTTATACCCCAAATATCAGGATTCTAAAGGGGGTCTAGTAGGATTACTTAAAATTTTCATAACATGTGTATACCCATGATATGAAAACCGCCTTGCAAGTCAGAGATTGCAAAACTCTAAATGATTAATTACTAATAATGTTGAATTGTTAATTAATTAACATATCATAGGATATAAATTACTATGGATATCTAATATTTTACAATTTCTCAAAATCACAAAGAATTGGTATCCCTTACCAAAAGATAAGATCGAATAGAATAAACTTGAAATTCAAATTTATTGAAGTTATTAAATCTAAATATATCAGTACATTTAAAATCTCAAATGAGCTATACAATCTTTCTCTAATTCTAACCTCTAAAACATATCAATACACGTACTCAATGCTTAGCTCTTAACCCATGCCTAAATATCTAGCACCCATAAAAGAAAAACTATTGGGAGGCAAGCTATAAGAGCTTAGTGAGCTATCCTTCACACTATACTGGTAAACAAGTTATCAAATAAATTGTTACAACCATATGAATGCAAGCACATACAGTATGCCAAAAAATATATGCAGTTGACGGTGCTGCATATAATATCGGATTTTAATGCCTTCCAAGATAAGGGTTGGAGATTCATCAGCACCAATCACGACCAGGCTCTAGCACCTAGGTTTTTACCCATAACTTTGAATTTCATAATTCGTAAAATCTATTTTCATTTCTAAGAAGTCTAATAGTACACAAAATCCTAGGTTTAATGGTGAGGTAGCCTCCATAGTCCACACTCACACCCTACAGCGAAGATCTCTAGACTCGACTCTCAGCCATATGGTTGGCGTCTCCATCACCTTATAAGCCCATAGGTTCGAGTAAGATCATATTGTACGGGTGCACCATATAGAAACACTTTAATATATATAAACAACCTCCGCAAGGCTTCTCTTTATCTTCACATAAAGTGACAGCTGAAATAAGTAATGTAATGCATAGATAATGCATGGCTCTTTGAATTTAAGATAAGCCAAATATAATTAAGTCAAATTATGTGGCAATCAATCAATATTAGCAAACCATCCAAATCATATAACAATCAAACAATCAATCATACAATCAAATCTTCAATTATTGTATTAAACAATATTTTTCACAGTAAGCAATAAGTATCAAGCACATGCATATCCCGAATCCCCATACATCAAGTTATTACTATTTAATATAAGTGCACTAACTATAAACACAAAACAAGCAATAAGTTTCAAGCACATGCATATCTCAAATCCCCATACATCAAGTTATTACTATTTAATATAAGTGCACTAACTATAAACACAAAACAAGTATAGAGTTATCGGGAGTACTCACTTGACTGTGACGACTCGCTCTAGCCGTAGTAATCGATTAGAAGATCCTCGCCCTCATCGAGATCACCTGATCATTACGATATAATAACGATAGTAAGTAATTGAATTAACTAGTAATTTTAGATATTTATTTACCTAATTCTACTCAAATTACTATCAATTTTTATTTGATTAGACTTTATCATTAATTGTATGTAACTTTTTTATTCTATTTTTGATATTTAAGAATTTATAGTCGTTCGTTATCATTTTCGAACGTACGTTCACATGATGATGTCCGTTTTAGATGTTAAGACTCGTTCTTTACGATATGGACTAAATTTTTTGAAATTCTAACTATTGAAGCTGAATTATTCCTATTAGTTAGTTTTATGTTCTATTTTAGTAGTTAATGATTTAATTAACCATTAATTCTTACACTTAAATGATCTTATGCTTTATTATTTTAGAATCTTATGTCATCGCTTATGTCATTATTTGCTTATATCATTCGTTACATATGTATACTTATCCTTATGTATTTATACACTTTATACATATGTTATATATATACTTATACTTTTAATATACTAATATGTATACTTATGTACTCATATCTATACTAGTACATATACCCATATATACATACGGTGACATGTATTTTTATATGTATTTTCGTATGCCTAGAGTACTCTCTTAAGAAAGCTTCACAAATTTCATATTTTTACTCTTTAAGGGCTTATTTGGCAAGTTATATGTATATTTAGTTAGTATACTCTTCCTTTTTGGTTATGTACATAAGGGATACTTAAGTATAAGAGTATCCATACATGTATTCATCAAGTGTATTCTTGTATACACATACTTATACATATGTATATATGTTCCTCTTCCAATTATCTAAGGATTTCCTACACTTATAATAAGTATTTCACCAAACCCTTATACATACACTTCTTATGTTTTCACTTCTTGTATGTACATATGTGTTTCTACATGTATTCCTAGGTATTTCTACACTTCTCAACATAAGTATAAGGATTCCCATCTTCAACAACACAAAAGCACATATTATATAAGGTTCGTACACTAATCTTAGATAGATAACTAACTCACTAATTAAGATAAGAAATCATATGAAACATATCTTTTTCTTCTTTATAATTTGAAAAGGAAAGCAAGTAGATATAGTAGATTGGTGTATGGTGATAAAGCAAAGGGGAGTTCACGGTTTGAAATGGAATGGGAAAAGGAGTTGTTCTTATCTTAAATTGTGTTTTATAATTGAGAAAAGTGAAGTCTAAAAGAGGGAGAAGAATGGACGGAAAAGAGGGAAAAGAAAGGAAAGAAAATATTAAAAGAAAAGAGAAAAAAACTTTAGATGACAGTGACACATGTGTTGACTTTTCAACAAGTTAACTTGGTTAACCTTTGACTTGATTAAATGTTGACTTAGTCAACTCTCTTAAAATTACATGTAATTTGAATGTACATAATGAGGTAATTAAGGAAAATTGGGAAGAAAATTAAGGAAATGAAAGAAAATATGGGGTTTATTGAAATGATTAGTAAAAATAGTTAATGAGATCTCCCTGTAAGTATTTGTATCTTAAATACATTTTTTAGTATGGTACTTAGTGTAATTATCATGAAATATATCATTTAAGATGCTAATATCTTCTATATGTAATATAAACATCAACTAATCACTTAACTCTATATAATACTAACTTAGTTATATGATTGGAAGTGGATGTGATATATAATGCAATATCTTAGTTTCTAATGTATTATATGTATTTATGAACGATTGAAAGTTATCTTTAATCTTTTAACAATGATTCATTATAAAACTAAGTTTATATTATCAATTAAGGTTTTAAGGTAAATTATGGTGAATTAGTAATCTTTTAACAATGATTTATTATAAAACTAAGGTTATATTATCAATTAAGATTTTAAGGTAAATTATGGTGAATTTGTGCTTTTATATCCTTAAAGTTATAATTTTAGGGTTTTATCAATTTTGAGCGCAATTTCTAGTGTTTATATACATTTAAGGTATAAAAGTTTTCTATACGATTAAATCTTCGGTTTTTATCATAGGGTTTTGATGAGGTTCGAAGTCAACTTTTGTAATTACATATACTTAAGGTTTTAAGGTCTTCGTATGCGATTAGAGGTTCAATTGATAATTTAAGGTTTTTTATATTCGCTTTAAATTTTGAATCGAGGTTTTTAAATAGTTTTAAATCTCATTGGCTCTATTGACTTCAAGAAATCATCTACAGTTTAGGGGTTTGATTTTATACTTAGAAGACTAGATTTGCAGGGTTTACACCAAAACTCCATCTTCCTTAGATTTTGTTAGCTTATCTTAAGTCATTTAATGTATTTTACCCTCATTTTTCTTTTAGCCCCACAAAAATTGAGCAATTATTACACTCACCTTATTGCATTATCTATTTAGGAACTTGAAATAAGACATTAAATAGGTAGAGTTTAACCCTGCCATTGACTTTTCAAGGACTTCCCTTCACAGTCCACTCAAGAGGATTTTTTTTCTAACCTTTCAATTCATTTTTTCACCTTTTCCTTCACAAATTGCAAAGCTACATACTTCAAGCAAACCTACAAAGTTGGAAGGCCTAAATAACTCCTTAGCTTATCCAATACACTAATTGATACATTTCCCTACATTCTTACTGAAATAGATGAAAGATTTGCCTAAATTTATCAATCGACTTGTAGTAGCACAATGTTCATTAATGGTTTCCATCAACTTGATGACTTTCTCCACAATTGCTTCTAAAAAGAATACAAAATAATTAGTGGAAAATAAATAAGAAATTTTAGAATAAGTAGGCTTGATTGGTAGTCTGCTTAAACAACCCTTCTCTACTTTCCTTATAATTCTCTTACACAAAACATCTACAACTAAGCTAAAGAGATGGGGGAAAGTGGGTCTCCTCACTTCAAATATCTCTTAGAAGACATATTACCATCCTTTCTACCATTAACTATCAAATTAAAATTAATCAAAGTTACACACCACATAATCAAATCCATCCATTTCCCATCAAAACCATACTTAAGAAAAAACTCTTTTCAGAAAATCCCATTCGACTCTATCATGTGCTTTGTTCATATCAACCTTAAGTGTACACAAAGGTATATTTCCTTTTCTCTTATTTTTTAAGAAATGACATAACTCATGTTGAAAAAATTATTATAAATCATACATCTTGATATAAATGTACTTTGTTTTACAAAAATGAGCTTTCCAAAAAAAGGTTAAAGTCTATAAACTAAGATTTTTGAAATCATTTTGACCAACAAATTGCATGGACTAATAAGAAAAATTGGGAGGCATTTTAGGGGTTTAGGCATTTAGGAATAAGAATATTAATCTGTATAATTGAGACTAGGAGAGAATATACATGAAATAAAGATTTTGTTGATTGCTTCAATGATTGATTTTTTTACTACATTCAAATTTTTTTGTTGAAATATTCCTTAAAAACTATCTTGTCCAAGTGATTTTAGCTCTCTAACTTGGAAAACTACACTCTTTATCTCAAAATCTTTAATATTTTTTTCATAAAGCATCATTCATCTCTTTTGTCACATCTTTGTTAATCTAGTTTAGACAAGATTCCCAATTTCACCAGCCATCTAGGGAAGATAAGTATTTGAGATAATCTTGAAAGGCTTATGCTATTTCATTTTCATCTTCTATCCATATCCCTTTTACATTTTGAAGCCATAACACTATATTTTGACTTCTTCTCATTGTTTTTAAGTATGAAAGAGGGTAGTGTTCTTGTCACCAAAGTTAGTCTAATTCTTCCATTATCTTTCATGCCAAAATTTTTCTTCTTTTTCCATTAGTTGATTTATCCACTCACATAATTGCATTTCCTCATCTTAATCCATACCTTATGGATTGTATTACAGCATGTACAATTCATTCATAAACTTGTTAATTTCCTTTTTATTGTTAGGGAGGGTTGATTTGTTCTATATTAACAATTGCTACCTACATATATCAATTTTTTTTTCTTTAATTTTTATAATGGACAATAATGATGATCATCACAATATTCTTCCCAACACTGAACCATAACCTCCTTTCATTCCTTTAAGTACAACCACTTGTTTTCGAAGAAAAAATGTTTGGGTCTTCCTTTATCCATTGTATTAAAATGGATTAAAATAGTAGCATGATCAAAACAGAATGTTTGAACAACCTTAACATAACATTCAAGGCACTTCTCATACCATTCTAAATTTGATGAACCTCAATCAATTTTTTCTCTAATTGAAGCCTCCCCTTTCCTTTTATTTGACTAGGTAAATATATGTCCATTGAAACCCATACCTTGTAAATTTGTATCCTCCAACATTTTCCTACATCCTACCAATACTCTATTTTTTGCTTTCCTTTTTCCCCATTTTTTATGCTCATACAAGACCACGTTAAAATCCCATACACACATCCATGGTTCAATATTGACATTCTCGCTCCCCAAATCATCCCATAGTTTTTCCGTTGAATTAAATATGTTGATGAATTAGTCTAGCACGTCTTACCCACGTAACTACTATAAGCAAATCTTACCTTAAATTCAATTAAATAATCTCTCAAATTAACAATGTATACATCTAAGCTTTGATTCCACCACAACAATAGTTTTCCATCAATGTCTCTTAATCTATTCCTTGAAGACTTTAACATTTTCTCTTTATTTATAATTTCCACTAAAAACATAATGTTAGGATTGTATTTATAAATTAGGCTATAAAGATTACAAATGTCTTAAGGAGGCCAATCCTAGCTAGTTTCAATCCAAAAAACTTATGGCTCCATGTGGTTGTTGTAGATGAGCCATCATTACTTATATTTTCATTCACAATGATAAAAACATTAAATAGCTTTGACTATTTCATAGACTACATCAACTAATTTTTTCCCATTCCAACTTTTATCTTTTTTTCTATCTTTTTCATTTTTTCCTTCTCTATCATTTTTCTACCTTTTTTTTTAAAGAAAAAAAATCAAAACGAGCCTTTTCCTCTACTAATTTCAATCTCTTCCCTCCATTTTACTCTTTACCTTTTAAGGGTAAGGATGCCACTGGATGTGATAGAAATTAGGCTATTAGGCCTTTGACTTGCACTTAAGCCCGAGGACTAGAAAGGCTACTAAGGCGAATCCTCCTACTATAGCCTACTCTCACTGAAGTCGAGTATCTCTTTACCAAGCCACTATGTATGCCAAGCCAAATGATTACCCATCTCTCGGAGGTAAGGTGTCAAATAGTAGAATGTCAAGACATCTCCTAAGCCTCTTGCGCTTGCTCACTTATGTCCGAGCCAACCACTTGCTTAGTATTCCCTTTGTTGAGAGGTCAAGAGAGACACCCCGAACTAATCCTCAGTCACCCTTACTCAAACAAGCAATCTGATTGTACTCTTTTCTTTACATCCTCCAACAGCATCACCAATACATTTTCACCACATGTATAAGACCATGTATAGAATTTGTTACACTAACTATTGTTTTTCTTGAATATTTATTTTTACCCTTGCATTCTTTGTACATTACTTTTTTAGGAAATACTCTTTTTTTTTTTGCCCTTTTTAAGCAAGTTGCCTTAACTTATCGGGTATAAATACCCTTATACTTGTAACCAGAATCATCATATTACAATTAATACACTTGATATTTTCTTTCGTAAACACTGATGTTTACTTGCATTTCGCTTTTATCCTAATCCTTAAGCAAGGCTAGGTGGCGAGTAACCTCATTGGACCAATTCGTATGTCATATCGAGTTGTGCCGTGATTCTTTGGAAGTTCCATTGGTGTGTCATATTGTTTAGAGCTATTCATGGTTTTTTCTTTCTTTTCATTTACTTTCCATTCTTTTGCGCATTCCCCGTCACCTTTTTCAAGCTTTTAGTAAGCTTGGAGTTATCTAACGATTGGCCTTGTCTGTCCTTGGTTGTGGTTTGCATCATTTTGGTATCAGAGTGGTGGTTTTGCTTGAGTTATAGTTGAGTGTTTTGAAGTTTTGTCTATACTCTGTTATGTATGTGTGAAATAGAATAAGTTACTGTGTTCTTTTAATTACTGTGTTTGCTGGTTGTTAAATTTCTTTTTTGCGAAAGTGTTTGCTGAAACACCTAATCAAAGAGTTTGAACACTAAAATCTATTAGAGAAAATGACGGAATGAAGTGTTAACGTTGGTGTTGGAGATGACAATAGTGGAGTTATCTGCCATGGTTGACAATTTCAGGGTACTCCTAAGAGCACTGGCAAGAGACTTGATGAGGTGGCTAACTTTCTGGTGGATTTGACCCAAGCTATTTATGCATTAGCTTACTGACCTACAAAAACCATGCATAATACCCCATAAGCTACTTGACCTACGAGAGGTCAAAACCTAACTCAATAAGTTTGAGGTAGAGGAGTAGGCAAATGAGTAAGGAGAAGGATTGACTTGGGAGATTTGGGAGAAGAGGGTGAGAAGAGTATTATGAAGAAGAAGAATGAGTTTGTGCACCCAAAGCCTTTAACCATGTGAAGATTCGAATTCTGAGCTTTAATGGGTTTGGAAGTGCGGATGAATACTTAGAATGGGATGAAAAGGTAGAGTATATGTTTGACTATTACCAATATGAAAAGGTAGAGTTATTCAGATATGCTGCCATTGAGTTATTCAGATATGCTGCCATGTAGAGGAAGAATTTCTAGGCTATGAGGAAACGGGAAGGATACAGAGAGATTAATACTTGAGAATACTTAGAAATAGATTTGTGTTGGATACTTTTCTATAAGATAATTTTACTTGGCTTCAGGAGTTGAGACAAGAAGGCTGATCTATTGATGAGTATGTCTAAGAATTTCAAATGCTTATGATTTGCTATGAAGCGGAGGAACTACCAATATAAACAATCTCTAAGTTCCTTACTTGATTAAGAGGTGACATTTGAGACATTGTGGAACTCCAACAATTCACCCCAATGGATGAAGCCATTCAAATAGCTCAACGAGTGGAGAGGTAGAAAAGAAGCCAAGTACTAACCAAACTATTAACTAGTTGACCAGGAAAGGGAAGTTACTAAGCTCAGTTAAGTACCAATGTTAGGACCCTAAAGGGGGCCTAGTAGGATTACCTAAAAATTTCCATATCACGTATATACCCATGATATAAAAATCTCTTTACAAGTCAGAGATAGCATGACTCTAAATAATAAATCACTAAGATTACTTATTTTTTTAAGTAATTAATTTATTGTAACATAACATATAAATATAAATAACTATGGATGTTCGATATCCTACAGTTTCTCAGAGTCACAGAGAATTGGTATTCCTTATCAAATGATAAGATCAAAATATAGAATTAAAAGTTAAAACTTAATAAGGTTGAAAAACCTAAGTACATAAGTGGTATTCATATTTAAAGTTTCACATGAACTAAACAACTTCTCTCTAATTTTAACCTCTAAAATGTCTTAATACTTGCACTCAACACTTGGCTCTTAACTCATATTTGATTATCTATCAACTTACAAAAGAAAAACTATCAAGGAGTAAGCCACAAGAGTTTAGTGAGTTATCCTTCATACTATATTGACATCAAACAAATTATTACAATCATATGAATGCAAGCATATGCAGTATGCCAAACAAAATATGCAATTGATCAGTACTGCATATAACATCGAACTTTAACGCCCTTCGAGTTAAGGGTTGGAGATACATTGGCACCAATCATAATATATGTACTTTTGTATTCTACCCTTATACCTAAGTATTCTTACTCTTAGGTACATGTATACAAGTCAACATATATGTACATATTACATGTAAACTTCAAGCTAACCTAACATATACAACTTGCTATTACATAAGATGGAAGAATCACATAAAACATACCTTTTTCCCTTGAAATATGGAAGTAAGTTTTGAAATTTAGAAAGAGATGAAAGGGAAAGGGGTTAACGGTTTGAAGATGGGGGAAAAGAGCTTTGATTTGTGTAATCCTTTATGTGTGAAAATAAAAACAAGTGGGGTTTAGACGGGGATAAAGTGGATGGCAACAAAGGGGGCAAAATTGGACAAAAAATGTGTAGAAAGTTAGAGAGAAAGGAAGAAAACTCTAGATGACAATAACATATTTGTTGACTTAGTCAAATGTGGAATTAGTCAACTCTTTGAAATTAAGTGAAATTTGTGTGTACATAATCGGTCAATTAAGAAAAATTTAGGAGAAAAATTAAGGAATTGAAGGGAAATGTGGAGTTTATTGAAATGATAGTAAGAATGGTTAATGAAATCTTCCTCTAGGTATTTATATCCTATATACGTTATTTAGTATGGTACTTAGTGTAACTATCATAAAATATGTCATTTAATGTACTAATACCTACTAAAGCATCATCTAAATACTTAACTCTTTATAATACTAACCTAGTTATATAATTAGAGGATGGATGTGATCTATAATGCAATATACTAGTTTCTCATGGATTACTTTAGTATTTTGATCTTTTACTAATGATTTAGTATAATACTAAGGATATATTGTCAATTAGGGTTTTAGAGTAAAGTGTAGTGAATTAGTACTTTTATATCTATAAAGTTATAGTTTTAGGGTTTTATCACTTTTAGGTGCAATCTCTAGTGTTTATATATATTTAGGGTATAAAAGTTTTCTATACAATTAAATCTTCAGTTGTTATCTTAGGGTTTTGATGAGGTTTAGGGTCAAACTTTTACAGTTACATATACTTAAGGTTTTAAGATCTTCGCATGCGATTAAAGGTTTAATTGATAATTTAAGGTTTTTCATATTCACTTTAGGTTTTGAATTGAGATTTTAATCGGTTTTAAATCTCATTGGCTCTATTGATTTTAGAAAATCATCTACCGTTTGGGGGTTTGATTTTATACTTAGAAGGCTAGATTTGCAGGGTTTACAACTGAGCCGATTTGAAAGGTAGATGTTTGAGCCGAACAGAAGGGTTAACCTGATAGTGACGTGTCGACTTGAACTTATGAGAAAGGGTAAGGATCTGATAAGAAAACGAGCCAGATCAAGTGCTTTAAGTGCTTAAGGTTTGGACATATGGTTACTTTGTGCCTAAATTGAAGAACTATGGTCATCAAGGGAGACATCCTAAAGCTGGAAGTGGAGAGTACTGTTGAGGAACCTAAGGAGGAGAGCCCTATTGATAAAGAAGTTTCTCATGATAATGAATTAATTGAGGAGGGCGTGTTCACCAAGGACTTAGATCAATTGATCTTAGTTGTTCGATGTACAATGAACTTAGAACCCTTATGCGAGGAAGAGTAGAGGGAGAACTTATTTCATACCACCTGTAGGGTGAATGATTAGGTGAGCATGCTAATTGTGAATAGTGGAAGTTGCACCATTGTAGCATCAATCGATCTAGTCATAACGTTGAAGTTGCCGACTACCAAGCATCCGAGGTTATATATGTTACATTGGCTGAGTGAGAAGAGAGCACTACACGTTACACGTTAAGTATTACTGCCGATCACTATTGGAAATTACTCTAACGAGATTCTTTGTGAATTGCTGCCTATGTATGCCTCATACGTATTGGTTGGCTAACCATGGTTGTTTGATAGAAGAATTATCTATGACGGATACAGGAACACATATGTGTTAGAGAAGGATGGCTAGAAGATTACATTGAACCTAATGTCATCGAGTGAAGTTAACAAATTGTAGGCAAAACTTACTTGTAGATTGAAGAAGACTTTGATGATGAGTAACGTTGAGCTTCGAGAGGTCATCAATGTCGATGAGCCAGCCCTTATGTTGGTAAGGCATCTATTAGAATTGAAGGAGCGGGTTGAACTACCTTTGGAGATAAAAGAGTCATGAATATGTCGATATGTTCCTAAAACAGTTATCTGAAGGGTTGCCCCTTGTTTGAGGGATAGAACATTGCATCGACTTAATACCTGGTGCTACCCTACCGAATAAGCTAAACTATCAAATGAGTCTCGAATAGGCTTTTGAGCTCCAACAACAAGTCAATAAACTATTGGGGAGAGGTTATGTTGGGAAAAGTCTTAGCCCTTGTGCTATTCTGATGCTTTTAGTATCGAAAAAGGATGGTACCTGGTGGATGTGTATTGACAGCCAAGTGGTGAATAAGATAACAATCAAATACAGGTATCCTATTCCCAGGTTGGAAGACATATTGGACAAATTGAGTGTGGTTAAGATCTTCAGCAAGATTGATCTGAAGTTTGGCTATTATTAAATTTGCATGAGGCTAGGAGATTAGTAGAAAATTTCATTCAAAACTCGGCATGAAGTTTATGAGTGGATGGTCATGCAATTTGGCTTATCGAATGCCCTAAGCACTTTTATATAACTAATGAACCATGTGCTAAGAAATCTAATGAGGAAGTATGTCGTAGTGTACTTTGATGACATCTTGGTATATAGTGCCGATATGTCGAGTCACTGTAAACATCTCAATGCCATGTGAATATCCTTCATACCGAGAGATTATTTGGCAACCTTAAGAAGTGTTGTTTTTACTAAGAGGAAGTGGTATTCTTAGGCTATATAGTAAGTGGGGGAGGATTACAAGCGGACAATGAGAAAATCTGAGCAATTGTCTAGTGGCCGACTCCTACTACTTATGCCAAGGTGAGAAGTTTCATGGATTGGCTTCCTTCTATAGAAGATTCATCAACACTTTTAGCACCTTCGCTGTACCCTTTTGTTGAGTTGACAAAGAAGAACACCAACTTTAAATGGGGAGAAAAGGAGGAGAGAAGTTTTGCCAAAGTGAAAGAAAAGTTGACTTCTACCCCTATATTAGTTTTACCTGACTTTAAGAAGGTATTTGAACTGGAATGTGACACGTCAGGCATTGTAATAGGTGCTATCCTAATGTAGGAAGGTTAACTAATTACCTACCACAGTGAGAAGCTTAGAGGATCTTAGCTAAACTACTATGTGTATGATAAGGAACTCTTATTGCTAATTCGAGTACTGTAGGTATGGCGACATTATCTATTATCGAGAGAATTTGTCATCTATATTGACCATGAGTACTTAAGGTACCTTCGAAGTTAGACAAAGTTGTCGAAGTGGTAGGTGAGATGGGTTGAATTCTTTGAAGGATTTAATTTCATAATAAAATATAAATAAGGAAAGAGCAACGTAGTTGTAGATACTCTTTCAAGAAGACATACACTCCTTACCGAACTGCAGATGAGATTGTTTGGGTTTGTAAGCATTAAGGAACAATACGCTGGGGATCCATATTTTAGACCCATAATTATACGTTATGTTGATGGGAAAACAGTAGACGAGTATCATTTGGAGGAGGGATACTTGTTTTAAGGAGGGAAATTATGTGTGCCGACTTGTTCACTAAGGGAATTACTGATCAAGGAAGCCCACAATGGAGGACTCTCCAAGCATTTTAGGAAGAGAAGGACATATGAACTGTTGAATGGTCGTTTCTTCTGGTTGAGAATGAGGCATGATATGCATCGAGTTGTTGAAGGTTGTACTATGTGCAAGAGGGCTAAATACCGAGCCAGATAAGGGAAAGCAATGTCTTTACCTATTTCGACGAGACTATGAACTGAGTTGAGCATTGACTTTGTTCTTAGATTACCATGAATTTCCTGAGGCAAAGACTCTGTAATAGTTGTCGTAGATAGTTTCAGCAAGATCGCACACTTTGTACCTTGCTCCAAAACTAACGATGCTTCAACTATTGCTTTTCTCTTCTTGTAAGAAACTTTTCAACTATATAGTGTGCTAAGGAGTGTAGCATCAAATAGAGACCTAAAGTTCTTGAGTCATTTTTGGAGAACTACATAGCGATAAATGGAGACCAAACTACTATTCAGCAGGACCTGTCACCCTCAAACTGATGGCCAAACAGAGGTAGTCAACTATACTTTAGGATTGCTACTTCGAGCTATGGTAGGGAAGAACTTGACCGATTGGGACAATTAGTTGCTAATAGTTGAATTCATTTACAATCATGACACCACCAAGGCAGACCCCCTTTGAAGTTATCTATGGTTTGAATCCTGAGTTGCCACTTGATCATACCCCTATCCTTATATATGAGCAAGAAGACCCTAACGCGAAAGCCTAAGCATAATCCCTCAACACATCTACAACAAAGTCACTCAGCATATTCGATTAAGGTGCTAAAAGAATACGAGAGAAGGCCAAGGGTAGAATGGTTAAACAATTCCAGCTAAGAGACTTGGTATAGCTACACCTCAGCCAAGAAAGGTTTCCTAGCAAGAAGAGGAACAAGTTATTTACAAGAGCTGAGGGACCTTTCATAATCCTTAAGAAGATCAATGACAATGCTTATAGGTTAGAGGTGCTTGAAGACTATGGAGTTTCCGACACCTTCAACATTATTGACCTCAATCCATATCACCCTGATAGAGAACTGATTAAAGACTATTCAAATTTGATCTCAAATCCAAATCAACCTAGAGGAAACAATAGGAATCAGGCTACTAAGCCTTTGACCTGTAGTCGAGCCTGAAGACTAGAAGAGTTGGCAAAGCGAATCCTCCTACTCTAGTCCACTCCTGCTGAAGTCAAGTATCTCTTTGCTGAGCCACTATGTATGCCAAGCCAAATGACTGCCTATCTTTCAAAGGTTAGGTATCGAATAGTAGAATGCTGAGGCATCTTCTAAACCTCTTGTGCTTGCTCATTCATGTTCGAGCCAAATACTTGCTTGGCATTGCCCTTGCCAAGAGGTTGAGAGAGACACTCCGAACTAATCCTCAGTCACCCCTACTTAAACAAGTAATCTGATTGTACTCTTTTATCTACATCCTCTAACGGCATCACCAATACATTTCCACTACATATATAAGATCACGTGTCGAATTTGTTACACTAATTATTGTTTTTCTTGAATATTCACTTTTACCCTTGCATTCTTTGTACATTACTTCTTTTGGAAATACTCCTTTTGTCTTTTCTCTTTTTAGGCAAGTTGCTCTAACTTATTGGATATAAATATCTTTGTACTTATACCCAAAATCAATAGATTACAATTAATACATTTGATATTTCCTTTTGTAAACACTGACTGTTTACTTTTATTTCACATTAGCTCTTAAGCAAGGCTATGTGACGAGTAACCTCATCGAACCAATTCATGTGTCTTATCGAGTTGTGCCGTGAGTCCTTGGAAGTTCCATTGGTGTGTCATATCCTTTAGAGCTGTTTGTGGGTTTTGCTTACTTTTCTTTCACTTTTTGTTCTTTCCCATGTTCCTTATCACCCTTTTCAAGCTTTCGACAAGCTTGGACCCATCTAGTGACTGACCTTATTTGTCCTTAGCTGTTGTTCGCATTAGGGTAGGTCATTATAGGGTTCCTAACCCATCCAAACTGTTAATAGCCCTATAAGATCAAACCTTATAGGGTATAGGGTCTTGGGGTAGGTTCTGGAATTAATTCTCAAACCCTATAAGTTTATAGGTTGGGTATTAGAATTTAAGGAAAACCTGATGCTTGAACCTGTTTTAAAATAATAACATATACATATATAATAGCCCTTAATCTTGCCCCTAAAGCCCATATCATTACATCTACATTATGGGAAATTGATACTTTACGAAGCATGAGTTACTAATATAGTAATATTTATAACTAATATAATAATAGAATATAAGTGTTAATAGAATATAAAAAATAGAATAATATCTTTTGTCTCTTTCCTTTCAAACAACCTCAAGTCGCATAATATTTATATAGATGTTGTTTTTATGTTTTATTTTTAGGTTTACAATAAGGATTTATAATAGTGGTTTATTTGAAAGTTAAATTTTATAGTGATGTGACACATGGACACTTTAGCATCCTTATGTCCTTGAGCATCTTATTTTATGAACAAGAGTTTCTATTTTTATTAAATGTATCTTTCTATAATTTTTTTAGTATAAGTGGATCGAGTCAGGTTTTAACTAGGTTTTCCAAAATCTTATTAACGGGGACTATGGAAATAGGGTGAAAACCTTATAAAGTACCCTATAGGATTTTGTTAAGCACTATAGGGTATTGGGTCGGATTAAGTTTAGGTTTTGCAAAACCCATTCTAAAACTGCCTCAGAGGCATCCTTATCTAAGGCTCTTTTGATACTTAATTTCTTGATAGCATAGATCAAATCACTATGATTACCATCTATTATTGATTGAATTTCTAATTATGCAAATTGTGGTTTCCTATCTTCTCCATCCTTTTACACTGAAGTATTAAATACATTAGTTTCTTTGGTCCTCCATATTCTTTAGAAACAGAAATTGGAGATCTTGGAAGATAATATATGTTTAGAATTTGCAAGACTCATGAACTTTTAAGGTTTAAGGCCAGAATGAACTAAGATTAATTGTGAAAGGTTATGATGGCCTTGAAATTTTTGAAGAGATGATTAGGAACGAGGATGCTTAGGATCTATAATATTTGACATAGTAGTGATATGAATGGGTTTGTAGGTAGAAAGAACATCTAATGCAATAATGATTTGGGTATTAGAATTATGGATAGTGATCGCATTAGTAATAGATGTAGATTGTTATTAGGATTGTTGAAAAGGATCTAGTGGTGGTTTTTTGCATATATTTTGTGTATGAGTAGAATTTTCTATCAATATAATAGGTTTTCTATTTAACTTTATTGAATCAACTTCTTCTTTCCCTAGTTTCTAGGTACCTCCCCCCTTTTCGATGTTCTTCCATGGCTTTGTTGCATGTTCTCTTAGCTTGGGGGCCACTAGTTTATCCTTTACCTTCTCAAACATACAAGTTTTGCTAAAATGTCCCAATCTCAACCTTATATTTGGATCCCTCCTTACAATTTACCTACATTCCTGTATTTAGAGGGTCATTAATGTTAATTCTCATGTGAACTCTCAAGAAATTCCTTTGCTCTCCCAATATAGATCTTATTGGCTCCATCTCCAATAGTTCCCCAATCTTTCCCCTAGTAACATGATCACTTTTTACATTCATATGTTCAAGTTTTAGTCCATGGAGTTGAACCCAAAAACTCTAATGATTTAGGGGAATATCTTTAATTTTCATATGAGAATCTTACTCCTTAATTATTTAACAGTAACCTATAACTACCCAAGGAGACTCACTTAGTAGCTTCTCTAAATTTAATTTTTCAATGAAAATTAGTGAGAATAGATTCTTACTAGCATATGATTTTGACATTACACCATACCCTTGCCATGATTTCTTCAATGTGCTAATAACAATTTATTTTTTTCTTCAATGATTACTTAGCTATTATTTTAGTTGCAGCAAGGATTTTAGCATTTTTTTCTAATGCTAAACTTTAACTCTTTTCATTTTCTAGGAAAATTTTATCACTATTTTGAGTTGAATTAGTTTCAATCGATGAATCAGATGTAATTAAGATTTGAACAAGAGTGGGAAATTTAGTATAAGCAAAGTTAATAAAAGGCCAAAGAATCTACCCTAAAAATTGAAGAAAGCAATGGTGAAAAATTATAGGTGATAGTATGCGAATGAAGAAGGATAGAAAAAAAAGATCCAAAGACCAAAAGTATAAAAAGAAATATAGCAAGACTAGAGCTATAAAGTGGTTGCTATTCTTACTGTTGATTTCATGTTTATTTGACTCTCTTTTTTTGTTTTTGAAGTCTCCGAATTTCTAATGTAAAGGTGGATTTACAATTGAAGATGAAAAAACAAGAATGATGAACACTCTCCAATTCACATAATTTTCTCTCTCTAGAGTGCTAGAGAGAGAGCCTTAATTAGCTTCCTTTTCTACATTTAATATGTCTTATTAGAATGAGAACATTATAAAAAAAATAGATAACAACTTGGGCTTGGTTAAAGAGATATCACTTTGGGTTGGTAATTCTATCTAGTCATGATTCTTATGTCCATTGATCCATTATAAATATCATCAAACTGACCAAGTAGTTGATTCGTTTGCACCAAATCATAGATGTCTCATCAACCTTTATCGTCCTTATGGAGGAAAGAAAATTAAATGCTATAACCAACCTAATTTATCCAATCGTCTAATCCTTGGAGAATTCATATATCAAACTCAATAAATATTTTGGCCAAAGAAAATGGCAAGATAATATATAAATAGTATTGAGGCGTTTTGTCTTGTTTTGGTTTTATTTGAAAACATAGTTGTAACATCTCAAAACTCATGGTATTATAGCTCGCCATGTGTCCTTATCATTTACTATTAAGTCAGGCATAAAAAAAAATTTTAAATCTCCAAAATTATCTATCAAAATCTTTAAATAATTCTAATAAAATTTTATTAATAAAATATATTCAAAATCACTTCTAAATGAATTTTATAAAATCCTAATCAAGAATTTACTAATTATAAAATAAACTTTAACCGTATTAACTCAAGATTATTTTCACAATAGAAACTTTGGTCATGATTCCCCACCTTGGTCAACTTGATAATTGAATACAAAATCATGAAACTTTGTAACATCTACTTAAGTACCTATAGTTGAAAAGCTTAATACGAGGTGAAACAAAGCCTAGTATAGAATACAGATAGCGCATGCACATGATACATATGGTGACATATCACGTACAATCATATTAATAACTAATGTAGCAAATAGGATTTATTATCTTTCATTATTAGCTAGCAGCTAAAATAGTCCAACATAGTCATGGCATTTGAAGACTTATGGTAACTCATGATCCCTAGGTAAATAACATATATATATATATATATAAAATACACAAATATTGATGCGAGTTTCCACCTAAAGCTTTAGTCACTCGTATTAGAATCTAACTCGGTCGTCTCAATACGAAACTTCTACAAAGGGCAAGTCGCGTATGAACACCATATCCATGACTAACCCAATTGGATCCTACCAAAGGAAGGTCGAAGTCAACCATAAGTAGCACAAAATTTATTAAGTTCCAATTAGAGTTATTCCTGCTAAACAACTACTCTAAACAAGCTCCATAAGCAAACATATATCCTGTACCTAGATTGCTTGGCTCAAAAGGACTTGATAACTCGGAACTTAATGCCTATGGAACACAAAGACACTTAATGAGCCTCCAACGAGGGCTTATCATAGCATATCCTTTAAAGCTATCGGAAATTAAAAAAAAGGGAAAGATAGGTTCAACCGAATAAATGTAGGTAAGAGGTTAAGCTGACTAGTGAGCAGCTTAGTGGATATGGTGCACCATTTAAGTTAAACACAACCAACAACATGGCGAATGTGACTTACCAGTCTAGGTTATAAGGTTAGTTGCTATACAACCTTGCTTAAGGGTTGCTATGAGATCAGAATTGGGGTTTCTCACTTTGCAGCAAAAGGAAAAACTAACTTAGTAGTATTTTTCATTAATGAAAGAGACGAAGGATTACCTACATTGAGTCATCATAGGGCTTTTATACCTGCCTTACTAAGGTTACACTCTATTGTACAAAATATATAAAAGTGGTAAAATTGATGTAAAAAGATTAATATAAATAAGGAAAAATTTGTAAACATCTAAAAAGGGGATATATACTATTAGATAATGGAGTTGCTAGTCATAGGATACGTAGCTTCCAAAAAGCGATTAGTAGATATAGTGCATAACAAACTCTTAGGCGAAGTGATAACATCAACACTTCAGTTAGCGTAGAATTGTGGTGGGAAAACAAACCATAGAAAAGATTGGCACAATCGGTGTTAAGTTCATGGATAGCTTAACTTGACCTTACTTATATGAGAAGTAGAGGCTGAACTCATGATGGTTTAGAAGCATGGCCATATCAGATTAGCATAATAGGTTAACTTCTTTTGGAGAGTAGCAATGGGTGAGAACTTAGCAAACTATGGTAGCTAAATCTCTTTCTCGGAAGCAAGTAAGTAGGCTTGTTAACTAATTCCTATCATTCCCTCTAGGTTGTTTAGGATCGGGCATCAAATACTTGGATTGTCCTTTTAGAGTGACTTCTTTAGGTACATATGAACTTAGGTCAGCAATATTAAAGACATTAGAGACTCTGTATCCTTTAGGAGGCTTAAGCTTGTAGGCATTATCATTGATCCTTCGAAATATTCAAAAAGGACCTTCAACTTAGGGTAAGAGCTTGTTCTTTCTCTTGTATAAGAACCTTTCCTTGCTGGGGGGTATCCATACAAGATCTCTTAGTTGGAATGGCTTCTTTATCCTTTATCCCTAGAACCTTAGTAGATCTGCTACAAGGTTCTAGCTCGATCTTCAACTCTTAGGTCACCTTACTTGGCTTTAGGTGCTGAGGTCTAATCAAGTTGAAACTCTAGGTTGAAGTTGTAGACTACTTTGAATGAGGCCTTACCAGTTATGTTATGGATAAATTTGTTGTAGGCAAATTTGATAATGGGTAGGCAATTATCCCAATCTGCCTGGTTTCTTCCAAAAGTAGCTGGAAGTAGTGGTCTTAATGTTCTATTGACGACCTTAATCTCATTATCTATTTGCAAATGGCACGATGTACTAAACAGCAACTCAGGCTTTAGTTGGCACCATAAGGTCATTTAGAAATAGCTTAGGAATTTTGGGTCTCTATTAGATACTATACTCCTTGGGACTCCATGAAGCTTTACGATTGCCTGCAAAAATAAAAAGGAGATAATCGAAGCATCGCTAGTTTTTGTGGTAATGCATAAAATGTGTCATCTTATGGAACTTGTCAACCACAACCATTATTGCATCCTTTCCACATGCTATTCTATACAAATCAAGAACAAAATCCATACTTAGTTCGGTCTATAGTTTGGCCAGCATAGGTAGAGGCATAAACTTTCCTTATACTACTCGGCTCTTGGCCTCTCTACAAATTACACACCTCTCAACAACCTGATGCACATCCCTCATCATCTTAACCAGCAAAACCTTGATTTTAACAGTTCATAAGTTCTCTTTTCCCTAAAATGGCTTGTTAGACCTCTACTATAGGCTTCCTTAATGAGTAGTTCTTGTATAGAACAGGTCAGCACATGTTTTCCAGCTCAGAATAAATAATCATCTTCAATAAAGTAATCATACAATGTCCTCTCTTCTCATCATTAGGCATAAATCAGGCCAAAATATTCATCATGTGAATATTTCTCTTTGATACTAACAAGTCCCATTAGCTAGTGCATGTCGCCTAGAAGGGCACCTACAACCACATTCATCTTTCCCTACTTATAGTTGATCATAACCAAAAATCCTTCAAGAAACTTAACCAATTTTATCTATTGCTTCAACGGCTTCAATGGCTTTTCATGTATTTTAAGGTTAGATGATTAGTGTTCACAATGAACTCTTTCAACAATATGTAATGTTGCTAACTTTGTAAGGCTCGGAAGAGTGTGTACAATTCTTTCTCATGAACCAGTAGTTTAAAGTGGATTCTTTCAGTTTCTCACTATGGTAAGCAATAGGATGTTAATCTTACATAAGTACTAACACCAATTCCTATGCTAGAAGCATTGTACTCTAACTCAAATACCATATTGAAATTTAGTAATGATAGCATAGAAGTCAGCCTCGCCTTTAGCCCAATAAAGCTTTCTTCCTCTTTGATTCCCTAATGAAATTCAACGTTATTCTTTATGAGCTCGATAAGGGGTATAGCAATAGAACTAAAGTTTTAAATGAACTTATGCACATGAGGTTGGCATAGGTCACTTGAGAATAACTTGAATCTTCTCCTTGTGAACTCTTAAGCCTCCACCAATAACCACATATCTAAGACACACAACCTTCTCTTGATAGACACAGCACTTCCTCAAATTGCTGAACAATTTCTATACTCATGACACTTTAAAAATAGCTTAGAGATGATTAACATAGTTGGGTAGATCAAAACTATATATTAGAATGTTGTTGAAATAATCCATAAGAAATTTCCTTTTGATTACTTAGCAAATAGTTCATTAAACTCATGAAAGTACTTAGGGAATTCAATAGGCCAAATGGCATCACAAGCCATTCATACAATTTGTACCTCATCATGAAGGCTATTTTCCATTCATTTCCTTCTTGTATGTAAATTTGGTGATATCCAGACTTCAAGCCATTTTTTGATAATAATCTCACACCATGCAATTCATCCAACATATCATCTAGTCTAGGGATTGGGTACTTATACTTGGTAATGGTTTTGTTAACAACTTGGCTATCTATACAAATTCTCTAACTTTCATCTTTTTTATGAACCAATAGCTAAGGTATAGCATAGGGATTCGAGCTTTCTTCGACATAACCTCTTTTGATCAATTCATTTACTTACCTCTATAGCATAGTAACTAGCTCAAGACTCATTTGATAGGTTAGTTGATTTAGCATAGTAGTTCCTTACTGTAAATCAATTCTATGTTTTGTTCCTTGTTTTGGTGGCAATCCACTTAGTAGCTCTTTTAAGAATACATCAACAAATTTATTCAACAACTTCTAGTGTTCTTCAGGTAGGTCGACCTATACTTTTAGTTATAATAGTCTTTGTATCAATGGAAAGGTTAGCTCATCAAACTTGATGGTACCTCTCAATTCAAATTGACTTGATCGTGCCAATATAGTTTAGATAAGTACATCTAGTCAAGCGATAGTATAGAATTGGATTTAAGTCTATGTGTTCATCTCATGACCCATAGATATGAGTGAAACCTAATTATTTAGTAATATTATCCCTAAAATTTCCCAATTATGTAACTTTTACAAATAATTAATAGAGTAAGGACAATATAATAAATAAGGATGCAAGAATAAAAGTGATTAAAATAGCAAAAACAAAACATAAATAGAAACAATTAAAACAAAGGAGAAAGCATATTCCTTAGTAAATTTCTATGTTATTTACTACTCAATTCTAAGTGACTTTTCAATCTTAATTGTAATATTAGATTGTAAGGATTCTTATTATGAACTAATCAGAATTGTATCTCTAATTAATCCCTAATCCTAAATATGCTTTACTCAAATCGCTTATGTAGTAAAATATCTTGGAATTGCATTATATCGTTGAATCTTGATATTAGGTTACCTTAATCCAAAAAAAAAAAAAAACAAACTACTAAACGTTTTATTTAGCCAATTTTATCTAATTTTACTCGTCTATCATACTATAGGAACCTAGGAATTCTATAGTAAACTCATGTAATAATTCAATCACAAATAAAATTGAATGAACGAATTGAATAAAATGGTACAATTAGATCTTAATACACAAATATCATAGATTGAAATAACAACATTGATAAAATATCAAGAGTCACAATAGCACATAGAATTCAATAATGATTTACAAAGAAAATCTTAAATAATAACATAATGAAAAAAAATAAAGAAGAAATGTAGAGAAATCCTTGTTATTTTACCCTATTGGCTTTGCTCCAAAAAGGTTCTCTCTACAAATCTAAGTGTAGAAACCTATTTATAAGAGTTGGACCTAGGATTACGGCCGTAGAGTTAAGGTGTAATCTTGTACTCTATTTGAAATCTTTAAATTTCAATGGAAATTAATTGCTAGAGGTTTATGGCCAGGGGTCATGGCCATGATCTTCACTCGTGGTCTTCTTTAGACTTTGTTCCTTTATCAATGCTTTTCTCTAAGTGAGATCCAAAACTTGATAAAGTTTTTCAAAAATTTGTTAGACGCATTTAAAGTCCTTGAAATTAAAATGTAAACAAATTATGCTCCAAATTACTATATAGTCGAATTAGTTAATATAAAAAATATCACAAAATCACCTTAAAATATGTATGCTAATTAAGTGTTATCATGGCTCGTAACCAAAGTCTTCTTGGTTCGTCAGCTCAACTTAGCTTGCATATAACCAACTTTGCTTGATGTTATTGGAAAAAGTATAACTGGTCAGCTATCTTTCTCAAATGTATAGTTATTCTTATACCCATCATGCATGACTCTTTTATCAAATAACCAAGGTCGATCAAGTAAAATGTGAGACATACACATCAACAACGCATATCATATAATCTCATCGTTATAACTCCCAATAGAAATTGTTAATAAGACTTTCTTAGTAACATGCAATGATCCTCTCTCATTGAACTAATGGTGTTTGTATAGCATAGGATGTAAAGAGGTCAGCAATTGTAATTGCTCAACTAACTTCATGGACTAAACATTTGTACAACTTCCACTATCAATGATTAATGCACAAAGCTAATCTCTTACCTTACATGTAGCATGAAACAAACTCTCTCGTTGCCCATTTTCTTTGTTAGGTTCTACACTTAAGCTCAGCAGACAACTATTGTTAGCATGTCCCCTTCCTCTAGATAAATGTTATCTCTCGTAACTTTTACCTTCACTCTTTTTTCCATTTTTTTTGTAGCTTCACTAATTTCTTCATCAGTGTTGTACACTTCAAAGATTGGGACACCACCTTTAATTACCATAGTTTGCTGATTCGGACATTACACGACCATATGTCAAGAACCTTTGCATTTGAAGCACTTTGTCTCACTTATTTTTCTTCTCAAAGTCTACCCCTTTCAAATTCCTTCTCTTCCCCTCCTTGTTCTAACTTTACTCCCATGTGTGACATCTATCCTTCCCTCTTACCCAACACTAAGCTATTGGGCTCCCTACTCCCCCCTTGGATAGGTCGAATAGATTAAATAGGTAAAAAAAAAAAATAGAGCTCGATAAGGTTAGCTATTTCATTGTCTCTCAACATGTTGGGTGACCATAATAGCTTCTACGAGGGTATAAAAGAATTGCACCTTGATGGACTCTCTAAGTTCATGTCTTAGACTACTAATGAATTTGGAAATAGTTTGGTCTATAAGCTCATCTACTTCACATTTGATCATCAACATTTGGAACTCATATATATATTCTTCAATAGATCGGTTTGCTTGTTTTAGTTCTTATAACTTAGCAAAAGTATCATGATAGTAAGAATCAGGAATGAATCAGGAATGAATCAGCCTAGTATGACTCTCTTCATCTCTTCCCATATTCTTACACTTCGTCTTCCATCCCTTCTTTACATTAGCAATAACTGTTTCGACTACATTTAAGCATACCTAGTGAACACTATGGTGGCAAGCCTTACCTTATCTTCTTTGGCATACTAGTAACATTCAAACAACTTTTCTACTCACTCCTTCTAATCCAAGTACTCATCAGCACTATTACTCCCTAAGTAGCTCGAAATCTAAATTCTAACATTGCCAATTCTTTTAGGAGCTCAGACTCTGTGTTCTTCTTCATAATAGTCATCATTAAACTCTTAGTCAATTTCTCCCACTTCATCATGATAGATCCTTCGATGAGCAAGATGATTAGCTCTTTCTCGAAAGTGCTAAATAAGGCATACGGATCTATTAGGTTGGCCTCGGGGTATTCGATTTGGTCTCTCATTAACTTCATAGAACTTTCGATCATCATTCACTCCTTCCTCCGCTACTTTTATCCTTCCATTGAATCTTTGCTTAACCACTTTAACTTGAATTCTGCGAGCTGTGTAAATTTCTCTTCGTTGCTGAACTTCTTGATTAGGTTGATTTCATTGATAATCAGCATGGAGTTCCTTTAGAGTTTCTTCACTAGTTTGTTCATCGACTCAATAAGCCCTTTGAATGAGAATTGCAGTTTCTCTTTGCAATGACTAATATATTTTCTAGTAATTTAGAAAGTCGGTCTATCAGTTCTTTAGTAGTCCTTAGAGTTTGCTCTATATGCTGACCTCTTCTTAGAGAATTGCTTTCATTGTCCCCAACTCTACATTGACGCTAGGGTCTATCATATTTTCATCAATACCTAATACAACACCACATTACAATACTTAATAGTTTAACAACCACTACACTTGTTTTCAATAATGGAGTAACCCACACGCAATGAACAACTATCATACCCTTCTTACTCTTTACTCAATAGCCCTTGCTCTATTTTGAATGATGAAAACAGGGCACAATAGATTACTCACACCAACACAAAATGGCACTATACAACCAAAATATTTTGATCCAACACTATAATCTAAACTTCCACACAATCACAACATTGTTCAACAAATACTCTTTATCGACAGCTCAATTCAGAGCCCTTATCAAAACCTTGAGTTATGATACAAAGATGATGTGGCATGGAACACAAAAACACATAATGAGTCTTTAGCGAAGGCTTACTGTAGCATGGGTAGGTCCTTCAAAGCTATTGAAGAAAAAAGGGAAATGGGTTTGAATAAATAAATGTGGATAAGAGGTTAAGTTGACCCATAAGCAACTTAGTAGATGTGAAGAAACACTTAAGTTCAACAAAGCTAACAACATGCCAAAAGTGACTCACTGGTCCAGGTTTTAGGGTCACTCACTATATAACCTTGCTTAAGAGTTGATATTAGCTAAGAATTGGGTTTCTCACTTTGTAGAGAAAAGAAAAACTAACTCATAGTATTTTTCATTAATGAAAGAGACAAAGGATTGCTTACATCGACTCATCATAGGTTTTTTATACCTACCTTATTAAGGTTACAGTCTACCATACAAAATTACTAAAAGGGGTAAAATCAATCTATTAATATAATTACAAATATGGAAAAATTCATAATCATCCAAAAAGGGGATATTTTGTTGTTGAGTAGTGGGGTTACGAGTTGTGGAACATGTGGCTTCTATAGAGCAATTGGCAAATGTAATGCATAACAAACTTTAAGGTGAAGGGATAAGGTCGACACTTTGGTTGGTGTACACTTATGGTAGAGAATAGCCTATAGAATAGATCGACACAATTAGTGTTAAGCTCATGGATAGCTTGACTTGACCTTACTCATGTGTAAAGAAGAAGCTAAACTCATGATGGTTTAGGAGCATGGCCATATTAAAGTAGCACAATAGGTTAGCTTCTTCTAAAGAGGGGTAATGGGTGAGAAACCATGTTAGCTAGCCTTCTTGCTCGGTAGTGGCTAAGGGGGCATGTTGGATAACTATTATGAAATCTCATCATACCTAAACACAACACGGATAATCAAAACTTTGCTTGAACGTACTACTACTTATTCCCCTAAACCACCCTTCATCTCGTTCCTTAAAAAAAAGGACTAAACACACTTATTTATTTTTCACACCAATTACTCGCTCACATAATACATGCATGCTTCATAGTAAGCTTAGATATACAGGTCCCTTAATGATAGGATCACAAATCAATCATGCATTCTTAAGCTCGAGGATTTGCTAATATGGTATACCAAGCTATTTGAGGTAAGTTAAACTTAGGAGAGTAATGCATTCTCCAGTTTAACTTGCCGAGTTACTCTGCTCTCTACTTCATCTAAGAGACTATCAAGGTAACTAACCTATTGCCAAGCTGACCTCTCCTCAATGCATTTGTCTAAAGCTAAGTATAGAATACGCATATTGTAGAGGCTGAGATGGTCATTAACAATGGACTATCCCTTGGATCAACTTTTCCTCAATCTAGATCATTCAAGTTATCAAGCCCGACCTAATCTACCCAGAACCTTCTTTGCTTGACAAACAGCATTATTAAGACCATAGAAAGGATAAATGACATGTGCCTTATTTGTCTAACATCCATACTGTCCTTTATAACTCAATATTCTTCTTTTTGTTTACTTACAACTCTACCCTTGTAAATTGTTCCCTTTCTTTTTCTAGTAGGATTATTTTTGTAATTTATACTAACCTAGGACTTATCCCAAGTGGGTTATATAAACACTTGTAAATGGTAATAGTTGTACAGTTAATACGATTGACATTCAAACATTTTCTTTTTATGTGAGCTAAGTGTATCTTACTTACCTTCGACTACTCTTATCTAACTTATTGAGCATAAACTAGTGGCGAGTGACCTTTATCTATACTTATACATCACATCAATTGCGACTTAAGCTTATGTGAGGCATTAGTGTATCATATCCATCGTCGGTATAAGAGGACCCTTGCTTAATGTTTGACTCTTATTTATCTTTCGAATCGTCTCGAGGTTTGAACACATCCCCTTTTGGTTTACACGATACCAGACATTGTGTGTTCATCTATAGTTGTGCCTATATCATCTTGGCTACATTGGAGCAAGTTTCTATTACCTTATACTCTAAGAGATTTATTGCTATTTTTCGTGTGTTTTAGAAGTTTTATTGTTGTCATGACTAATTAAAGAGTATGGTGTTAAGGAAATTTCATGCTCTATTTTTCCCTTGTTTCTTGTAAACAAAACAAAGTATGACTGTTTGTTTGTTTATTGTATGTAATTGATAGAACGATAGGAGTGTTACATGTTGTTCTATTGTTATTATTTCTAGAAAGAACTTTTGGGTAGTGCTTTCAGCTGTTACTATCTTGAAATGGATTAGAATGTTCAATTCAAGGGTTTAAGGAACTTTAGGAAACCAAGACAGTAGCGCTTACAATGGCCAAGGTTAGCAAGGAAGCTTCACACCCCAATCAGTAGGTGATCAACTAGATAAACTTACCGACCTAGTGGCTAACCTGGTGATTGTCATAAATGAAGATAGGTAGCAAGCTAGAGATGGTCCATATAGAAGATGAGCTAATGAATAGCCTAAGAGAGGCAATGGTTAGTATAGCTGAGTTAATGCCTATGTTTGACTACCCTAAGCTGGAGGATTGGATAGAGTTGCTAGACATAGACTAACACTCGATGAAATCGAAGAAGCAAATGAGGAAGAAGAAGATGGAATGAAAGAGTATTATAAGCCTAAGGAGAGGAATGTCCAAGCTTCTAGAGTGGAAAGGTTAAGGATGCATATCCTTAATTTTTTAGAAGTGGTGATTTAGATGATTACTTGAACTGGGTAGATAAAATTGAAAAATAGAATGTCATGAGGTGCTTGAGAATGCTAAAGTTAGACTTGCTGTATTCGAGTTTACTAGCTATGCTACCTTGTGGTGGAAGAACATGCAAGCCATACGTAGAAGAGAAGGAGAATGTGAAGTTAGGAGTTAGGATGAGATGAAGAGAGTCATGAGGAGAAGATTTATTTTAAGCTATTATTTGTATAATGTGTTTAAGAAGTTACAAGATTTGAGACAAGGTGGATCTAGTGTTGATACCTATGTAAAGGAATTCTAGATGTTGATGATCCAATGTGAAGTTGTAAAGCCTAATGACCAAATTGTATCAAGATTCATTAGTGGGTTGAAGTATAAGATTGGAGACATTCTGGAGACTATAGACATTAAATCACTTGATGAGGCTATTAGAGCTATGTAGAGAATCAAGAGGCATCAATCAAGTAGATTTTGAGCTCCTATTAGTTGACATACTACGAACTGACATATTTCGAGCAAACCTATGCGATTGGAACCAAGTAAAGTTGCTGAGACCTTACCTACTTAAGCTGTTCTAGTAGAGGAGAAAGAGATCTTGGGGAAGTTTGAGAAGGACCAAAATTCAAGTAAGAAAACAAGTGAGATCAAGTGCTTCAAATGTCAAGGATTTGAACAAATAGCTGCCCAATGTCTAAGTAGAAGAACTAAGGTGATTTGAGGTGAAGCGCCAACTATTGAAGTAGACAGTACTGATGAGGAATTGGAAGGGTTGAAAGAGACCGGATAGATAAAACAGTCTGAGGAGGAGGAAATACTCTATGGTAAGGAAGGTAACTTTATGCTTGCTACCCTGGTGTTGAGGAGAACAATGAGCGTCAATCCTGTACCCAAAGATGAATAACAAGAAAATCTATTCCACATTGAATGTAAGGTGAATGGGTCATTGTATGCAATGATTGTTGATAGTGGCAGCTATACCAATGTAGCATTTGCTTTTATGGTCCAATAGTTGAAGTTGTAGACCAAACCCTATCCTAAGCCTTATAAGTTGTATTAGCTCAGTGATAAAGGAGCCCTACCGGTAAACAAACAAGTGTTAGTACTGATTAGCATTGGGAACTATCAAGATGGAGTACTCTATGCTGTATTACCTATGAATGCATCTTATATCCTACTTGGGTGACCTTAGATATTTGACTAGAGTTTGATGTATGATTGAAGAAAGAATACATGTTCCCAAAGCATGAGAGTAAGAAGGTGAAGTTGAGCCCTATGACTACTGAACAAGTTAAAGGCATGTAGACTCAGTTAAGCTAAGTTTTGAAGAAAGAAGCTCTAGTAATGACCTAAGCCAAGCTGAAGAAAGAGATGGAGCTTAAAGAGCTAACCTATTTGCTAGCTAGAAGGGTACTTGAGATGAGGGGATATAAGGATGAGTTGTTACCTACAGAGGTGAAAACCTTATTAGATGAGTTTGTCAACCTATTCTTAGAAGAACTACCTAAAGGTCTGCCTCCCCTCCGAGGTATCAAACATGTAATTGACTTGCAACAAAGAGTTGCACTACCGAACAATTAATCCTAAACGAGTTGTTGAGTTGCGAAGACAATTAAACAAGTTGTTGAAGAAAGGGTATGTGTGAGAGTCCCTAAGCCCATGTGCCATGCTAGCTTTATTGGTACTAAGGAAAGACGAGACAAAGAGAATATGTCTAGATAGCCAAGCCATCAATCGCATCACTAACAAGTACAAGTACCCCATACCAAGGCTTAATGACATGTTAGATGAGTTGAATGGAGCAAGAGTATTCTATAAGATTGATCTCAAATTTGGATACCATCATATTCGAGTGTAGGAAGAAGATGAGTGGATGACTGCATTTAAGACCTATCCTGGATTGTATGAATGGCTTGTGATGCCATTTGGATTGTCAAATGGATCAAGTACGTTCATGCAATTGATGAACCATGTGCTCCGAGAACTAATAGGGAGATTTGTGGTGATATATTTTGATGACATCCTAGTTTATAGTCCTAATCTAGAGGCTCACGAAGAACATCTCCAAGTGGTCTTTTTGAAACTCTAAGCTGATAAGCTTTATGCCAATTTGAAGAAATGTGACTTTTACCAACTTGAAGTGATCTTCTTAAGGTTTGTTGTGAGTAGTGGTGGCATCTGAGTTGATGATGCGAAGATAAGAGCAATTAATGAATGGCCTTTGCTAACTTGTTCAGCTGAGGTGTGAAGCTTCTAAGGCTAGGCATCATTCTATCTTAGATTTATAAGGAATTTTAGTATGATTGTGGCTTCACTCACCTAGTTATTAAAAAAGAATATTGAGTTTAGGTAGGGAGAGAAAGAATAGAGAAGTTTCGAAGAAGTAAGAGAGAAGCTAACAATAGCCCCTGTATTAGCTCTACCGAGCTTTGACAAAATGTTTGAAGTGGAGTATGATGCATCTGGACTAGGCATAGATGTTATGCTGATGCAAGAGGGCCGACCTATTGTTTACATCAGTGAAATGCTTAAAGCAGCTGGACTCAACTATTTTATTTATGATAAGGAGTTTTACTCCTTTATCTAAGCATTGATTGTATGGTAACGGTACTTACTACCTAAAGTGTTTGTGATTTATATTGATCATAAATCTTTGAGATATCTAAGAGCTAGCTTAAGTTGTTGCAAAGACAAGCCAAATAAGTTGAGTTCATGGAAGGATTTTCTTTTGTCATGAAGTACAAGAATGGGAAGAACAATGTAATGGTTAATGCCCTATTTAGATAACACTCCCTTCTAATAGAATTATAGACCCAGTTATTAGGATTTTCAATGATCAAGGATTTGTATGTTGAGGATCCACATTTTCGTTCAATCTATGCCAGGTGTAAAGAAGGTTTAACACTGGATCACTATTACAAGGAGGACTGATACTTATTTAGGAATAGGAGATTATGTATCTTAACCTATTCCATAAGAGAGTAGTTAGTGCATGAGGTACATGGAAGAGAATTTTCTAGGCACTTTGGCAAGAACTGAACCTATGAGGTACTATCCTTAAGATTCTTTTGGCTAAGGATGATGAGGGATGTCTAAGTTGTGTTGGAAAGGTATATTACTTGCAAAAAGGAAAAGAGCCAAACCGAGCAAGGGCAATATTTACCATTGTTGATCTTGATTAAACGATGGTCTGAGCTGAGCATGGACTTTATGTTAGGTCTGCTAAGGATGTCTTGAGGGAAGGACTCCATTATGGTGGTTGTAGACCATTTCAGTAAGATGGCACACTTCATGGTCTATTTTAAGACTAATGACCTATCTTGCAGGAGGTCATTAAATTGTATAGAATACTTAGGACCATTATTTCAAACAAAGACCTAAAGTTCATGAGCTACTTCTAGAGAATGCTATGGAGACAAATGGGAACCAAACTATTGTACAACACGTCTTGTTACCTACAAATAGGTGGACAGACTAAGGTTAATAGGACAATGGAAACTTTACTCCAGGTTGCTATTGGTCAAAACATAGCCAATTGGGATCCATGCTTGGTAATAATTGAGTTCGCCTACAACACGACTGCACGCAATGTCACAAATAAGTTACTATTTGAGATTGCCTATGGGTTTAACCTTAAGCTCCTATTGGACTAGACACCCATTTTGAGCATAGATGATGATCAGCTAGCTGTAGAAAGAGTTGAGGCTATTAGAGTAATGTACGAGAAGGCTGTGGAGCATCTGAGGTAAGCAGCTACCAAGCTTGAGAGATGAGGCCGAAGATAAAAGAATAGAGAATTTCAGCTAGGTGATTTGGTCTAGATCCACTTTAGTAAGGAACGATTCCTAAACTTAAGAGAAAGCAAGTTATTTTCTAAGGTTGATGGACCATTTAAACTGCTTGAAAAGATCAATCATAATGCCTACAAGATCTAGCTACTTAAAGAGTATAGAGTCTCTGAATTCTTTAACATTGTCAACATCCATCCATATACTCTTAAAGATGGACAACGTGGAGCTAATCCATATTTAATGTAAAATCTCAAATAACCCGAAAGGGATGATAGGGATCATAGACCAATCACGCGCTCTTAAGCTTGAGGACTCTCTCATATGGTGCGCCAAGCTATCTGAGGTGAGTTAAACTCAAAAGAGCAATGCATTCTCTAGTCCAGCTTACCGAGTTACTCTACTCTTTACTTTACCTAATAGACTACTGATGTGAATGACTTATTACTGAGCTAACTCCTCCTTAATACATATGTCTAAGGCTAAATACAAAACACGCATATTACTGACTTGAATCATTATTGAGGTCGAGCTGACATCTATTCGAGCCGATTATCTAAGGCTAACCTGGCAATGGACCATCCCGGCAATGGACTATCCCCTAGATCAACTTTTCCTTAGTTTGGATCATTCGAGCTACTAAGCCCGACCTAATTTTCTTAGAACCTTCTTTGCTTAATAAATAGCATTATTGGGACCACTTGTGTGTCATATCAAGTGCAACTTGAGCTTGTGTAAGGCATATGTGTGTCATATTCACCATCAGTGCATGAGAACCCTTACTCAATCTTTGACTTTTATTTATCATTTAGACCATCTCGAGGTTCGAACTCATCCCCTTTGGTTTGTGTGATACTGGACATCGTGTGTTCATCCATAGTTGTACCCGTATTACTTACAAGATGAGTTTAATTCACGCATACAAAAAATACATACACACCAACTCATCCATACATATACACACACACACATACATACTAATACATCACGTATACTACATATCGCCCCTACCCATACAGACCATGTATTTACATGCCATACGTACCATACATGCTACACATGTACAACGTGTAAATATGGCTCACAAAAATCACTAATACACACACACACATCATATATACTTACAGTCGCTCATACATTCTCAATATAACGATCTCCAATCTTACACGTTGTCGCCCCTACTATATCCCATACACCAATGTTTGTTTCCATTACCATCATCAATCTTTAACCAATATCAAATCCTACATTCTATAGCCACTCACTACAACAATCCCAATGGAAAAAGGAAAAAGAAAAAAAAAAGAAACCAATGCTAAACCCTTAAAAATAAATCTCAATAATGAAAATGAAAACAAAATAAAGAGGAAATATAATTCTTACTTTGAAAAGAAATGTTGCGAACGAGCACCCTACAAACACCATACAGATCTACGACAACAATGGAACCCTTCGTAACTAGAGAATTCTACTAATAATTCTCTAATGATCCTCAACAACATACTTTATGATCATGGTTGTCAAAATCATAAGTCAGTTATACGATATTATCAGTTTATGATTTCATGATGTTTTTTTAGCTAAAATAGATATAAAATCATCTCAGCATAAAATTTTGATGAAATTAAGAATTTTGATGTATGATTTTACAAGCTTACGATTTTACGAGTTTTTTACGATTTTATACATTCGAGTGAATAGTAGAATTACGATTTTGACAACCATACTTATGATACTCCTTAAATTGATGCCAATTGCGATTTCTATTATTAATTTAGAGAGACATCTTTAGTTTAGAGAGGCGATTGGTGAAGGTTGAGAGTCTACCCAAGGTTTCAATATAATAGAGAATGAGAATGGAGGATAATGTATTGCAAGATGAGCTTATAAAGTATGGAAGCTTACGGTTTGTAAAAGTTATGTAAAGGGTCAAGAGCACCCTCGACACTTGAATAAAATTTTAAGGTTGTTAGCAAAAATAATTAAAGTTTTCATTAAAAATATTTTATAGAAAGGGGTGTTAAAATTATTTTTATAGAAAAGGGTTCCATTAAAATTATTTTACAAAAGGACTTTTGTAAAAGTATATTATCTTTTACAAAAAGGGTTTTCATTAGAATTGTTTTATTAAAATAACATTCTTTTATTATTTGTAAAACAAAGTTTCAAAAGCTTTTATAAATAACCATATTGATTGAAATAGAATAGAATTTAGGTTGTAAATCCTCTAAGATAGGGTTTATTATTTAAATAATTTATAAATTTTTATATGAGTACAGGCTCTTGTATAAAATAAATGAAAGGTAGTTTCAGGGCATTTAAACCCTCCCCTTCCCCTCCTTTTTCACCTATAGGAACTTCTATCCTCAAAAATTACAAGCCTTGGGTTAAAGACCATTATGGGTACATCTTTCTCATTTCTTCCTCTAACTACTTGATAGCTTCTCTTCTAGTCCTCTCCTAGTTTGATTAGTATACTATACTCCATTTATCTAATTGCACTACTACTCTAGATCTGTACTTCAATTCAATCACCTTTAATATTCTACTTATCCTTCTACTTAGCCTTTACTCTTTCAAACATGTATATTCTATCAAACTCTTTATGAATCAATAGTCTCTAAGGGTTTTACAAGAGTAAGAAGCCTTTCAAGACTCACTTATCTCAAGCATAATACAAACCAATACAACCATCAACTAGGCCTAACATGTAGTACCTAAAATTTGAATTAACTCTTCAATAATCAAGGAACAAAACTACCAATAATTACTGGAACTACACTAGCTAATAATAACCAAAAGCTAAATTAAAACCAAAGACTGCCTCTTAAATATGAGGGGTCACTATGACTAACACATCCATTGCAAACTCGCATTTACTAGTCATCAAAACTGTAATAAGCTATAATTTTTACACATTAGAAACTAAATACTAAAAAAGGTCATCAAGATGATCTACATCTTCATGATTCATTTCCTCAAGCTTGTCCACTTCCTTAGTTATGGTCCACATCTCCTCCCTTTAGATTAAGCGTTTATAACCCCTTTCCTATTACCTACCTGATGAGATCTATTCTCTTTATCACTATTATTGCTCTAATCCAGATTGCTAAATCTCCTCAACTTTACTTTGAGTTTCTTCTTACTAATTTCACCTTACTTCCTTTATATTCCTTAAATCATCAACTTATTCTACATTTCCGTCTCCTAGGATTTTTCCTTTCTTATTATCCTTGTGACTACTACACTTTCTTTTATGTATTCACAAACCATTCATAACAACTTCAATTCTCACTTCAGTAATCAAAACTTCAACATATTACACTCTAACACATCAAATTAGACCCTTTCTCACTAAAAATGCCACTTCATAATTGACCTTATTAACATCTTTTAACAACATGATTCCTAACATCAATCTTTAACTTCTAATAGCTTACAACTAAGGTCGGGTCTGGAGGGGTGATTAGGGCCTTAACTTTCCTAAGCTTGGGAAAAGTTACCTTTTACAATTTTTAGAAAAGAAAAAAAAAATATACTAAATATATATTATAAGAAGCAAAACATGACATAAAGTGAAGTATCACTTAGTGATTAAGTATTAGTTTTATAAATATGTGGTATTTGATTCAAATGCCATGTTCTAAGATACATTTATTACTTGAATGACATTTTTCTTTTTGCATGTATTAAACTTTCTTCTTTTTTTCTTTTTTTTTTCCATAATAGACAATAACATTAAATTTATTAATTAAAAATCATATCCAATTAAATAAATTCTTTTAAATTGCTATTTTTATAAGTAATGTCAGAAATAATTTCACTATCCATATTATAGGTATTTCGATCTTCTCTCGCAAAGTATTAATAAACAATACAATTGCCTTGATTTACTAAATTTATTTACAATTAATGTTACATAAATGGACATGGATTATCAAAAAATTTATTATTTAATAATTTATATTCAAAATGATATTCTTTTTTTGTTAAGTATTACTAATATAACAATCATACAATGTTATCATGAAAAAGAAATAGTACAATACATATATCTATATCAAGTTGCTCTTTCTACTTGTAATTTCTTATTCAAATACATTCCTAATTTATTTTTATTAAAAATAAAATTTACATAAATTTTATATATTAATGTAATATTTCTAAATTAATGCTTAATTTTCATTTAATATTTATGCACAACAAAAAGTAAAAATTTAGTTTTTTTACTTATTATGAAGTATATAAACTACTCTTTATCATTTTTTAAAAGAATCTTTTCATCCTATTAAGTTTTATGAATTATTATAGGTTAAATTGTCAATAAGATCTTTTTACTTATATAAAATACAATATAATTATCCCTTCACCCCCAAAAGAAGACACACACACATAATTAATGATATGATGTTGAGTTTGTCCTTACTTATAATCACATTTATGATTTGATATTGAGTTTGTCCTTGCTTACAACCACATTTCAATGATAAGAAATGCTACCTTTTAGTCCTTACAAATGCTTAGGTAAAATTATAATTCCATGGTGAAAAATATACTCTCCTCATTTCTTTCCCATTTATCACCTTAGCCTTACAACTTCCATAGTTTTCATGTCTCTACATCTATACTCCCATAGCTCTCTTCAATCCTAAGTTATTTATTTCCTTTATTTATTACCAAGCTCATTGTTTTATTAGGTGGTCATTAATGTCATATGTTATTAATATGGATACATTTTATGCATTTGAAAATGTTTTATTATTTCCAGTATTAGGCTTCTGAGTTATGCTTTTGTTATCATGTTGTTCTTTTTTTCCTTTTTTGTTTCTCTGGATAACTTACTCACATTTTATCTCATTTATCTAAGTTTTCTTTTAGAATTAATTTTTCATCTCTTATTATCTATATTATCTTGTCATTTCTCATTCTTTTCAATAATTACTTATTTTCTATCTATTGTTTATTATCTCATTCATTTCTAACATTGACCTAAAGATCGTGATTCTTATTTTAATTATTGTTTAGTTAATTAAGAATTTACACCTCATATAATAGAACATAAGGGCGATTAAGTGCAGCTAATAGATACCAACATAACCTAAACTCAAGTTGACACAAACATAAATGATGACTTGACTCGACTCACCAAGATAGACTTGACATGATATTGTTAGACAATAGATGAAACTCGACATGACACACCATGGTACAGGTTAGGCACATGAAAGGAAATATGTCAATCCCATTATTATTATTATTATTATTATTATTATTATTCACTATATGCTTTTGGCATGTTTCTATATATTGTTATATGGTTTGGCAAAAAGGAAAGAGTATAATTGGTATGTGTTTTGGTAAAAGGGTAGGTGTATAGTGTATATTTTGGCAAAAGGAAAAATAAATTGTATTTATTTCATGTTTTGAATAAATACATGTCATGTACATGCTTATCGAATGTATGCAATGTATATTTTGCTTTTGGAATGTATAAGATGTGTACTTTTGGTCATGGAATGTTCATGTTGTGTACTTTTATTTGTAGGGCATGCATTTTCTATTTAGTTCTCTTCTCCTCATTTAGTTTTAATTATGAATGTCTAAAATTTTCTATTTATAGGGATTGAAGTTATTTCATTACTTGTCTATGTATTCATTACTTTTATCATATATACTTTTTTTTCACACCTAGCTCTCTAGATTATTCATATCAAATTATAGGTTAACATATGTCTTGATTTAGTAATGAGCCTACTAAGTACAAGTTCACTAACCTCCATACAATTCTCTAACAATACTTTTGATAGGTTTTTTTTCCTAGGCTTGTTATAGAAAAATAAAAAGAATGAAGAAGAGTAGGTAACAATGATAACAGAGTAAAGATAAAATTGTAAAACTAAGAAAAAAAAATAGAAAATGGTAAAATAGCATAATCATATGCAAAGAATAAAAAGTAGCAATCACGATAGAAAGAAGTGAAATTTATTAATACCAAAAACTTTACCTAAACCAAACAATCTTGACTACTCTTACAATTTCAACTTACCCTTTATGTTGTCTACCCTTCTCATATCCCACTATCTTATGGATCAATTGCTTAATAAATTTTGTAGTGATTCATAACCTATGTTCTGATATCATTTATTGTAATGTCCAAAAACTCAAGGTATTACAAACAATTATGTATCTTTATTATCTATTAATACATTAGGCCTAAATAAATACTAAAATCTCTAAAATTATTTATTGAAATCTCTAAATAATTGTAATAAAATTTAATTTTCCAAATAATTCCAAAATCACTACCAAATAAATTATATAAAATTCTACCTAAGAATTTACAAATTTCAAAATAAACTTTAACCATATTAACTCAAAATTATTTTCAAAATAGAAGTTTTAGTCACCACTCTTCATCTTGGTAAACTTGATGATTGAATCCAAAATCATCAAACTTTCAAACTTCTACTCAAATACCTATACTTAAAAAGCTTAATATGAGGTAAGTCAAAGCCTAACACTGAATATAGAAAACACATGTGCATGATACATACATTCATAAATCACATGCATCATATTACTAACTAATGTAGCAAATATCATTTATTATTTGTGATTACTAGCCAATAACCAACACATTTTTGGCATCCTAAGACTTATGGTAACTAATGAACCTTAACCAAGCAATATATATATATAATACATAAATATTGATATAGTATCTACCCAATACCTTAGTCATCCTTCCTAAAATCTAGCTAGATCATCTCTATACTGAACTTCCACTAAGGACAAGTCACATACAATCACAAAGTGCCTTATTAACCTAATTGGACCTTACCAAAGGGAAGTTAAAGCCAAGAATAAGCAACATAAAATTTATTTGTCTTAGCTAAAATTATTTTGGTTAAACAACTACTCTAAATAAGTACAACAAGCAAACATGTATCTTGTACTGTGATTTCTTGGCTTAAAAGGACTTAATAACTCAAAAATCATTGTATCGAACTAGAAGACAAATAATAACTCAAAACTTTGCTTTAACGTACCACTACTTATTCCCCTAAACCATCCTTCATCTCTACCCCTAAACACAAGGTCTAAACATACTCTTTATCTTTCACACTAGTTGCTCACTCACACAATACATGCATACTTCATGAAACACCTGGATATATAGGTCCCCTACATGACGAGTTTATCTTTCACACACACACTAATTCATTTACACATGGCATATATACAATTCACAAAACACATACACATATAGATACTAATATACGGCATGTACTACAATCCATCCTAACCTACATATGATGTGTATTTACACGCCATACATACCACACACACTATACACATACAATGTGTAAATATGCTAACCTTACCCCCCTACCACCAACACACACACACTCGAATACCAATACACACATGTCATGTACACTCATACTTTCAATTCTCGACATAACGATCTTCCATCTCATACTCAGACGCCCCTACTATACTACATACCCCAATCTATATCTCTAATAGCATCATCATTCTCCAATAATTATTGAATCTTATATTCCATAACCACTTGCTTCAACAAACTTAAAGGAAAAAAAAAAAAAGAACCAACGCTAAATCCCTAAGAATAAGTCTCAATAATGTAAATGGAAATGAAATAAAGAGGAAATGGAATTCTTACATTGAAAAGGAATGTTGTATACAAGCACCCTACAATCACTACATAGATCTATAATAACAACAAAACCCTTTTTAACAGGAGAATTCTACCAACAATTCCTTAACAATCCATAACGATCCTCAACAATATACTTACCTTATGATCCTCCTTAATCAATGCCTATTACAATTTCTCTTGTTGATTTAGGTAGAGATTTTTAATGTAGAGAGGCAATTGGAGAAGATTGAGAGTTTGCTGAAGGTTTCAATAGAATAGAGAATGAGAATACAACAGATTGTATTGTAAAATGAATTTACAAAGTATAGAGGGTTACACTTTTTAAAAGTTATGTAAAAGGTCAAGAGTGCCCCTAACACTTAAATAAAATTTTGAGGTTGTTAGCAATAATAAGAAAAGTTCTTGTTAAAAATATTTTGTAGAAAAGGGTTGCTAAAATATTTTTATAGAAAGGGGTTTCATTAAAATTATTTTATAAAAGGATTTTTGTTGAAATATTTTTTCTTTTATGAAAAGGGTTTTCTTTAAAATTGTTTTATCAAAATAATATTCTTTTATTATTTGTAAAATCAAGGTGTTTCAAAAGCTTTTACAAATAACCATATTAACCAAAATAGAATAGAATATCGGTTGTAAATCCTAATGGAGTTTATTATTTAAATAATTTATGAATTTTTAGATGAATAAAGGCTATTGTATAAAATAAATGAAAGACATTTTTCGAGCATTTCAATAGTACACCTAATCTAATATATTCGCACACATAAAATGTTTGACATGATTCCAAATGCTTTCCAAAACTATTTAATATGTTGGTATGTTCATAAAACTTTCAAATTAAATAGTTTGAATATACCCTTAAACTATTGGACATGTGGATGAATTGTTTAAACTTGTGATTTAAATTTTTTTCCCTCGAAAAAATGCAATATTATTAACCACAAAACTAAAAGTTTCATAGTATTCCACTTATTTATAGCTTTTGAAAATATTCAAATAAGTCCAAAAATCATAGTTGAAAACCCAAAATCTTTGCTAAAAAAGTTATAAATACTAACGATATTATGCTTTTAGTAATAGATTAGGGTATGTAAGCACATTTTCAAAGGTTATAGGAGTTGAGTTATATTTTAGGAGTTCATGAGATCTATCCATATGTGATGAAGAGTTTAGAAGGTATATTTAAAATTTAACTAAAATTTACTAATAGTTAACTTTTATAATTTGTGAGTCTTGGTATGTAAGTATGAATTTGATCCTCTCTTTGGCTAATGATTTTATGGATGGATTTTATGAAACCTAGCACAAGCCAATATAATTACTCATATTGAGGAGCATGAAGAGAGAAGATTAGTGATAAGTGGCTCTCAACTTAATAGATATGAATGGGTTGTATTCCTTCTAACACGAAAGCACATAATTACTGTTTAATTATGATTCAAATTTCAAAATAGCTAAAACCTAGACACTATTTGAATGAATGAAAATCTATGGATTTCAAATGAAAGAGGTGGAAAGTAATGAAAAGTTTTTATCTAGTTAGTTTTATAGTGGATAGAAAAAGGGTGATTTCGATGGAAATGAGATGAAACATTTACATTTAACAGTTATATTGTTTTCTCTCTTAAATTGGATAGAAAGCAAGGGAAGTAATTGGAAAAGATGGAAAGTTACAAAAATGTTTAGGAAAATAGTGCAACAAAGGTCAATTTGGATAGGGGTAAGTTGGTCATATTTCTAATTATTTCTTTTGATTTCCACATTTTATATCCAAATAAAAGTAAATGTTTCCACCCATTTCCTTCTATATTGATTTCCTTTCTGCTCTTTTCTTTTCCATAGATTTCTTTCCGTTTCTATTCATCTCTATCATGGCCAAACAGTGTAAAGAAGCTCAATTAATTTCACGACACATGCACATATCTCAATATGATTCATGAATATGGTTGTTCTTGAGATATTACGCATACAAAATGCCCCATTTCTAATTAGCATGAATATGTGATTATCATATGCAGGCATTGCCAAGATATCAACATACTTTTTATTCAAAGGAAACCAAATGACGGAGTTTATGACCCACAAATGTTGTTACCAATTTCAGAACAGAAAAACTATGTCCCACAAGAATTTCAGTCCTGCCTTGTTCTTCACTCTTCAATGGGCCGTTTGTCCTTGCCCACACAGGCAGGAAAACGCTAGAAGTCCTTTGTGTCCGCCCTGAGCTTCCTCTAACCCTGGACTGGTTCTAGGAGGAGCAACTCTGCCATTAAGGAACAGTGGATTTGATTCCGCAACGGATTGATTAAACCTGAGTTCATCCAATCCATAAGTACTAGTCTGGTTCTGAGTTCTACTCCCACCATTAGCAGTTTGTCTTTCTGCAGCGAGATAATGGCCTAGTGACTGAGCGTTGATGGTATTCTCCACGTCTGTGCTGTTACCAGGGCACAATGAGAAAAACCATGTTCTGGATTTGCATGGTTTCTTGCTCTTATTTGTTGATGTTTCGGATTTCCTACTCCTTATTGACCTCCTTGAAATCTCTAAAATATTGGAAGCACCCAACAGGCTTCCAAGGGTAATGCTTCGATCATGGAAGAATGAACCTGTCGACTGAAATCAACAATAAATTGCTACAGTTTTTGAGTTACACTTGATATTAGTAGTAGAAACTTAAATTTACATCATCAAATTAACATCGAGTATCTTTCAACTAATAATTAAGTAACGCCTTGCAACCCAATTGGCATAAAAACTAACGAAACAGATCCGGTTTTCCCTTTCCCGTCCATTTTAATATATAAGTGGCCTAGAAAAAACGAAAAACTAACCTCTGTATCTAAATCCGATGATGAGTCCGTCGAAGAAGTTGGAGAGCCAGTGAGCAAAGTGTTGAACGAAATAGACCCCGATAATTCACGATTCCGAGTGAATCCAACTCTCACATTCACCGGCTGTAGTCCCAAAGGCCATCCCTCTTCCTAAGTTGAACTCATCACGGCACAACACCATTACTAATTCCTCATGGAGTAAGGAATTTAAATTCACTCATACCAAGAACCAAACACTGATTCATGAAAGAAAAACATAGGAAACTTACTTGTATAATTTGCACAGCCATGTAGTCCAATGTGGTTCTTGTACTTGTTCTTTCTGTAAATCGATTAATATACACCTAGCAAATCGGTTACTGCTAAATCCAATTAACGAGGTTTCAAAAGCATATAACTATTTATCCAGGTGCCGCCTTGACTTCCTCCGCACTATTCTCCTCATGAAAGCAATTGTAATGTGTACTCTATAGTGAATGTGATTCAATAGTGTAAATCAGGATATTGGCATTTCGGCACGGCAATGAAAAATGAACGTAGAACATTTTATTACTCGCTTGAGATGAGGAAAAAAAAAAAACAAGAGAACGAAAGAGAAAAGGTATAAAAATAAATGGATAGTCAAAAAGAGTTGGGATTAGTCAGAGGACTTATTATTTGTTTTTACCTTTTCCTCTGGTTAACACTCGATTTTGTTGACCATAAAGCAAACAACACAATCATTTTGTGCCTTTTGAAGCAAACAACTGAAGGAGAGCAGGGAAAGGTCACCAACAAGCGCACACACACAAAATGACAAATACAGTCGACCGGAAGTGTCAGCTTACCCATATCGGCACAAATAGACAAGGTCAAATGTTCGTATAGTTTATGTACACGCGAAGGCGAAGGTGGATATGTGGCTATGGGCTACCTCTACTGCTTGTTGCCTAAGGACTCCCGCTGGTTGTTAAAATCTGTTTCCTACCGATAAAAGCACTATTTTAATTGGTTTGATAAGGAAATTTATGTCTTTTTATGCATTCTTTATCGGAAATTGTGTAATTAATCTTTAAAAATATATCAATGTTACATTTAATAAGTTGAAACTGTATGGAATAAAGTTGATTCAAATAAAATCTAAGATAAAAATAAAATGGAATGGAATGAAATATGTATATAGTATCATTAATTATTGAATGTTATGATTAATTTAAAGGTTAAATAATTAATTTTAATATAATAAATCACAACTCTCCTTTCATAAAGATAGATTTAAAATTTCTTTTGAATCCAAAATTGTTTAATCCAAATAATTACGATTCCACATTCTAAAAACACCTCCACGAAGGAAGAGAAAATAAAATTCGGGATGGTAATTTTATTTGGAGTCTATTTCTGCATAACGGACGTAGCATAAGTTTCTATCTTATACATCAACAAGGATCTCGATTCTCAAAGCACCAACTAAGTGGATATTATTATTATTATTATTGTGTCTCGTTGGCTGTATCTAGGAGGAAATTCTATAAAGTTAAGTCCTTTTGTCCAATCTTGGCAAACGAGAATCATTTTGGCACACGACGAGAGGACCCAGTTAACATCTTAAATCACTGTTGCTATTTTATGAGTTGGATAATAACATAGATTAAAACATATAGAAGGTGTAAGATATTTATGGCGGTTTTAAAAATGGGAAATATCTCCTGGTATGAAAATTGGTAGTAAAAGTAAGATTCCGAATGATATAGGACATTAATCCAAGCACAATAAGTAACAATATTAATCCCTAATTGAGTTTTTTATAGTAAGAAATAAATTTCAATATCCATTTTCGACGTATTATTTGTGTAAATTATGATCTTAGGAACTAAATGATGTAGAATTTAAAGGGAATAATCAATATTGTGCATAGACTTGGCTCCGAGAACATTCAGGTGATAACATGGAGCTTCAAGCTCTCCAATTGGTTTCAAGCAAACGGCGAATGCAAGTTCTAACTAAGCACACATGGCAGGATGTTTATTTTGGGGTTGGAACATGGGGGTGGTTGATCGCTCAAAAGAGGTAGTCAATTACTACTGGCCCCACCGATCACCTTCCTCGGGTTGTTGAGGGGTTCTTTATTATGGGGCCGTGATGAAAGTTTTGAAGCCCAGTCGATGAAAGCCTTCAAATTCTTTTGCTACTTTTAAGCTGCGGTAGTTGCCGCAATCATTTATCTACTTTTATTCTCTTATATTATGTTTGATATATAGAAATATTATAAAATGAAATGAAATAGAATGAATTAAATAATAGAATGGTAAATATATTTTGGTATTCAGAAATATCCTTGAAATAAAATGGAATCAAATATATGTATAGTAGTAATTGTCAAAAATATCCCTAAATTATATAATATCATAATTAAATTAAAAGTTAATAAATAAGTAATTCGATTAATAATAATAAATCCATGATTGATGGGATCATGATTTCATTTTCTCGAAGGTAGAATTGAATTTTCTCTTGAAACCGGAATCACTGATTTCATGGAATTGCGATTCCAGCTTTTAAGTGTGTTTCTAAATAAGGAAAAAAGGGAAAAAAAAGTTTAGAATCACTATTATATTCCGATCTTTTCCCACATACCAAATACAACATTAATTTCCTATTGGATTTCTCATTGGTGCAGATGCCTTTAACTATTAATTAAGCTTAGTTTCTTAATGTGTATGAATTGTTTCTCATTGTAATATGGTGCTTTATTGAGACTAATGTTGTTTGATCCAAATTAGGAGGTTGATTTTGGAATATGAAGGGATAAAGGGTTGAGATTGCTAAATCAAGATTGAATCTGGATTGATCTAGTTCAATCAAAATATTAAAATAGAATTTATATTTATTTATAAAATAATAAAATTGTTAACCTTAATTAAATTTTAAAGTTGAGAGCTTTTAAATTTTATATTTTATATTTTTTATATAGATTAATTTTTTTAGTAAACTGGTGGATTATTTGAATAAAAAAAAAGAGAGGTGCATCCAACTCAAAAAACCTAGGTTAAAATCTATAGAAACTAAATTAGACCAGTTAGATCAACTAAATTATTTCAAGTTATTGTCAATAAGATCAAAAGGGTGACTCAAACTACTTCATGTTCAAATCAGATCAAACAAGGTTAGATCACAGGAGTTAACTCAAACGTAATAATACTTATCATGAGTAATCATATACTTAGTTGTGGTTGCAATATATGCTTACCTTCATAACCTATCGAACAAGCCGCTTCATTGACAGGTTACACAATACCGGTGGTGGATTGGAATTCTTGAATCACGTGAGTTTTAGGTATTGGTGTCATTTATTTGCATAAGCAGTTTGCTCACTAATCAATGAATGGATAATTCCATGTTGAGAAATTCAAAAAGAAGCTCCTTATGGCACATTGTGAGGGAGGCATCTAGGTATAGGAGTAGTGACATCGACTCCCAATGACCAGAGCAGTTAATATTATTATGAGGTGATGTCCATCGAATTTTGAATATACTTGAAATAAGTTAGCTAAGGATCAAGAATCAGCGCCAATTTTGGTCAAGAAATCTGATAAATTAGCCTCTATTTTTACTTCGTTCGACTAAATTTACATATGAAATGGGGCGTGCTATATGTATTAATTGTTAAATTAAAATTGTTTAAATCATATATCCTTTGTAAATCATGTGTGACAGTAGTAATTGTTCTTATTGAGTGTCATAAATCTTTTTCACCCATTCTTAGGATTCGGTTTAAAACTTTTTAGACACGAAATTACAAAAGACTTTGATGATTATGCTAATCTTGATCACAATTTATGGCAGGAGCTAGGTGTGATTGTGACCCCTTGCGGTATCAAACCTTATACTATTTTATACCTAGATAAGTTACATTTCTACCTTATGACACAACCTATGTTATAAAATCAGCTGAATGACTTAGCTATAGGACTTAGTTGAATTAAAGATATTTAAAGATCACTATATGGATCATATCCTATTAAAATCAAGCGTTTAGTTAATTAAACTATGATAAAGATTTGTAATAAGTAGGACAAGATATCTATCCTTATCCTATTTGATTGAGTAGATTCTCAATAGGTATTGAGGACTACAAGATATATTTTGGGTATCACTTTTTTGAAACCTATATTCTAGGCCATATATGATATAAGTTTCAAGATACCCTATATCAGTTCTTTTATATTTATCAAGTATATTAGTGATAAAGAACCTTAACTTTTCATTGGATAAGAAAATTAAACAAATGAAAAAAAAATTATGTTGATATTAAAAAGAAACGATGCAAACCCAATATATACCCTTAACCTTAACCTATTAATGAAAACTTAGAAATAGTAACCTTGAACATTAATGGCTCGTTCATTTCATAGAATAGAATAAGAGGGAATATAATTGGAATTCCTTAAGAAATAGAATAATGAGTGTAATAAATATTATTTTGCTTAGTTGGATTTATAAGTAATTTGAGAATAGACATGTAATATAACTTTAACGATTAAATTATCTTTAGTTCTTCTTCTTTCTCAACTAATCCTAAAGTAATAAGTAGTGGTAGTGATGGTTGGCAACAATAGTTGATGATAGTGGTGGCGATAGCGACAATGATGACAATGGTGTTGGTGGCAGTGGTGGTGGTTGGTAGCGGTGACAATAGTGGTGGCAGTAGTTACGATGATTAGTGATAACGGCAGTGGTAATAATGGTAATGACAGCAACTATAGTGGTGGGGATGTCGATCACAGTAATGGTAGTAGTGGCGATGGTGATGGCGATGGCGATGGTGATAGCAATTAGTAGCAATGGCAGTAATGGTAACAATGGAGGCGGTGGCGGTGGTAATGGCAATGGTGGTTGGTGGTGGTGATATAGTGGTCACAGCGGTAATGGTGGTGGTGGCAATAATAGTAGTAATAGTAGTTGTGGCAGTAAGTGGCTATTGTAGTTGGTGGGGGTAGTAACAATAGTAATGGTGGTAATAATTGTAATAGTGATGGTCGGTGTTAACGGTAGTAACGATAGTAGCAACGGTAGTAGCGATAGTGGTGATGGTGTTAGTGGGGGTGATAGGCAGTAGTGGTCATCGTTGTTAAATTTGGATGGGATCATTTTTGGAAAAAAAAGTAAAATTTTGTGAGGAATCGTGAATTTTTGGTTGAATTAAAAAATCCTTATTATTGTTAGTGAATTTTGAGATGAGGAAAAGTCTTGCAAAAGAAAGTAAAATACTTAGTATCAAGGCCAGTCCAATGTGGCCACTTTGATGCCTAAGTTAGTAAGATAACTTAGTATAGTAAGTATGTAAATAAGAAGTGTCAGAGACTTTATAGAGTTTCTTTCCGGTATTTATAGATGGTTGTAGTGTCTAAGGCAGTTGTCGGGATAATTGTTAAGACATGTGGAAGCTTCTTGACTTGACATCTCCTTTAATATGTAAGGGTAGCAGGTGGTTGTGTAATATAATCGTGCTTATGATAACTGTTCGTGCCATAGACTTGAATTCAAACTAGGAGTGCTTGTTATACTTAGCATAAATGCCGTATATCATCTATCTAGTGTGAATGCCGAGAGAGTTTGTTACGCGGTATCTTAGCAAACAAAAGGACGAGTGTTAGATGAGTGAAAACCAACTATCAACATTTACCCCCCAACTCCCGTATTCGAGTAGTCAACAAAGGGAGTTACATCTATATATATATATATATATGTATATGCACTAGAGGTCAATTGGGGGAGAGATTCTTTAGATTTATGCCGAGTAATACTGGAAGTAGGACGGGCTACATCCTAATCAAAAGGTCGCTAATTCTAAACACCCGCTCATTTGAGAAACCAAGAAATTAGAGGCATGACATCTATCTCTTTAGACATCATTTTGTTGTAGGCCTAGCAACTGTTAGAGAGTTTTCAACCATTAGATTTCTATCACAAAACATGTGTTAGCGATACGTGGGTTTGCCATATCAGCGCATCATTACTATCAGAAACAGATTTGCAGTTATGAGGATGAATCGTCCTTATATAAAGTAATATCCACAATTAGAATTGCCTTCTCTAGTCACATCTTAATCTTTCATTCGTTTCCTCATCTTTAACTCGAATTCTTCAATTTGTGTTTATCATTTCACATAACCATTTAGGTATGGTTCGCAAAGTTGCCCGTTGACTTGTGCTTTTTGATTCTAAAGCAATGGAAACTAAGGCTACTTTTCTCTCCCAAATAAGGAGCGAGGCAGCTTGTTCTTCAAGTAGTTCAGTTAATGGCATGGAGAAAAGTGAGATAAACTTGCTTAGATCAACGAGCTCTCTATAGATAATTATCTCGAAGATAAGGAAGGGAAGTCTTTGGCAAGATATTTGCTCAACACAATAGCCTATTTTTATAATTCTTTTGATGGAAACATTAGTTCCATTGATAGGGTTCTCATCATAAAATAGAATCAGTACTGGCGAGATCTTCTTAAAACATGGAACTTAAGGAGGTTAAGAGATAGGGAGAGGGTATGCTTCTCTAAGGAGCGCGAGTTCCATATATACCTAAAATATTTGGATTTTAGGTTATGCTTCCCTTTTTTTTACTTTTGTTAAGGGCTTCTTCAACTATTTCAGAGACGCGCCAAGTATGTTCTCACTCAACACATATCGGCTTTTGGCAGGCTTTAAGGCTACGCCTCAACTGTTTCGGTATTTCTTCACTATTCGAAGGCACCTTGATGGGTGGTACTTTACTGCTGCGAGGCATGGGTGTAAGTTCATGGACAGGTTAGAATCCAAGATTCACAAGTGGCATGACAAGTTCATATCAATAGTGTCTAACAATTAAAGTTGCCCGTTGACTTATGCTTTCCGATTCTAAGGCAATAGAAACTGAGGCCTCTTTTCACTCCCAAATAAGGAGCGAGGCAGCTTGTTCTTTAGGCAGTTCGGCCAATAGCATGGAGAAAAGGTAGGATAAACTTGCTTGAATCAACGAGCTCTCTGTAGATAATTATCTCGAAGATAAGGAAGGGAAGTTTTTGGTAAGATATCTACTCAACACAATTGCCTAATTTTGTGATTCTTTTAATGGAAACGCTAGTTCTGTCGATAGGGTTCTCGTCACAAAATAGAATCAGTACTGACGAGATCTTCTTGAGACATGGAACTTGAGGAGGTTGAGAGACAGGGAGAGGGTATGCTTCTCTAAGGAGTGCGAGTTCCATTTATACTTGAAATATTTGGATTTTGGGTTATGCTTCCCTTTTTTTACTTTTGTTAAGGGCTTCTTCAACTATTTCAGAGTCGTGCCAAGTATGTTCTCACCCAACATACATCAGCTTTTGGCGGGCTTTGAGATAGTCTGCAAAGAAATCAAAGTCAAGGCTATGCCTCAACTGTTTCGATATTTCTTCACTATTCGGAGGCAGCTTGATGGGTGGTACTTTGCTATTGCAAGGCATGGGCATAAGTTCATGGACGGGTTAGAATCTAAGATTCACAAGTAGCATGATAAGTTCATGTCAATAGTGTTTAACAAGGACTTGGACTTCTAGACCCAATGGACTGATTCGATACATACAAAAGATATAGATCTAATGCTGAATGATGTAGCAGCAGTGAAGAAAATTCAAGAGAGAAGGAGAAACAAAATGTTCTTTTGGGATGCTAAGAGAATTATATGGTGTTATGAAAATGGAAAACCAATATTTTCTAAAAAATAAGGTACGCTAATGTACTACTACCATGCCGAGTATAGTTACAAGGAAAGCCGTTCTCAAGACTTGGGGAAAGAATGTGAACTTTGAGCCTTGCTCGGCACAGAAAACGTAAGTTCATATTTTTTTCATGTTTATATTAATTGGTTTACTTGTATTGTAGATATGGGTGTTGGAGAGGTGAATCCAGCAAAGCTATTAGCTTAGGCTAAGGCCAAAAAATCTAAGGCGGATAAGAGGGTGACCACCTTGGTAACTACCACTTGGCCTACTGTTACAAAGAAACCAGCAAAGGAAGCTGTAGTGAAGTAGATGGCTATGCAGAAGATCTCTCCTCTTACCAAGAGGCTAAAGGAGATTGACAAAACACAGCCGATCGAGGTTATTCATTCTAAAGAGCCTCCGATCGTGATTATTCAAACTTTTATTTAGTCGAAGGATGGCGAGCATTGAAAAATATACCCTAACGAGGAGGATGAAAATGCTATTACCATAGAAGGCTTATCGCTCGCGATTGCAGTGGCTTTGAGTAGTGATAAAAGACCAAGAAAGGAACTTACCGGCCAACTACCTATCAAAAAGTCTAAGGGCTTGGACAAAAAGGTATAGGAGGCAATGCTTTCTAAAGCTCTCAACATCAATAGTGTCGAATTTGTCCCCAACAAAGAGGTCGGTAAGTACTTTGTCCTTTGTTAGAGCCAGCAAATTTTGGACACTGACTCGCCCTTAGAAGATAGGATGAGATCTTTAGCTCTAATGGAAGGCATTCTTCCGAAAGACAAAGATATTGCCAAGCAGCATGTCGACAGGGTTGGTGGTTGCAATAAGGCCTATATCGCAGCCAAATTGTATGATGTTAGTATCTATGACCATTGCTTTTGATTATCGAATTTGTTCAAGTAACTAACACATTTCCTTTTCCAGATGAGCAACTACATTTTGACAACTTTGGATGAGATCGACAAAGAGGCAAAGAAGGTAATATCATCAGTTGTGTTTGTGTAATACCCAATCATTTTTTATTGTAATAAATGAATTTGTTGCAAAAAGTTGAGGATGCGTACAATGCATCAAAGGCCCAAATTGTTGCTATCGAGAATGCGAGGATTAAGGATGAAATGGAGGCGAGAAAGCTTAAGGAAGAACTTGCTGCTAAGAAATTGGTACATAATCTCACTGTTGATGAAATCTCTAGCCTGAAGGCTAAAATGGAAGAATAGTATAAAAAGTTTAAAAGCTTGAAAAAGGAGTTGTAGAAGAAAAAGGAAGAGTATTGGGGCTTGGGCCAAACTATTTGCATGATGAGCGATGATGAAGATAAGCTCAAGATGCAGATAAAGGAGTCGGAGACCAACAACTTGAACTTATAGAGTCATGTGGCTGACTTGGAGGAGACTATAAGGAGAGGACCATCTATTAAAGAGGCTCTCGATATAGTCACTCCCAATCGGCAATACAAGAAGCTTCTACATAAAAGGTTGTTGGAGGGGGTTTAAGCAGCAAGAGAAGAGGTCTTGAAGCTTCATCTTGATTATGATCTCTCGTGTCTTAACTTTGCTAATGTTGACGACAAAGATAGTAGTGCCAACGAAGATGAAGGTGACGAGATAGGTGCCGAGAGTATGAATCAAAGTGACAATGAAGCTTATGCTGAAGAAGTCGCCTACTTCGAGAACCCAGTTACTGAGGAAGCCCCAGCTAATGATTTAAAAATCGCTTCTATGGAATATGAGGATAAGCCATAGGACTTATTATATTGGTACATTGTAGTCTTAAGTAATTATTAATTAGAATATGTTCAAGGCAATGACGAGTGCTTATGACATTTAATTACACGTACTACACTTTCTCAGTTTGAATGGTATATGTATGTTGCTTCATGCTCTCTCATCATCATATTTTATTTTATACACTATTTGTTTCTCGGCATGTTTTATTTCACATGCCTAACTATCTTTCAGCATATTTTATCTCACACGTTATCTGCTTCTCGATATGTTTTATTTCACATGCCCAACTATCTTTTAGCATGTTTTATTTCACATGCCATTTGTTTCTTAGTAAGTTTTATTTTACATGCTATTTTTTATCGGCATGTTTTATTTCATACACCATTTTTTTTTTCTCAGCATGTTTTATTTCACATGCCCAACTATCTTTTAGCTTATTTTATTTCACATGCCCATCATTTTATACAGTCCATTAACCATTTGAGGTGTGGACTAGCTGCATTATTCGACTGCAAGGTTAATTTGTATAGTTCATTAATCGCATTAGGATAGAACTAAGATAATTTCATTTGCCGAATAGTGTAGAATGAGATGGAAAAAACCATCCGGCGTTAATTGAAATAAAATTTCAGGTTCTCGACGTTCTAAGCTCAAGAGATGATGGATCCATCTAACTTTTCTAGTCGATAGGCCCCTTTGCCAACGACTTCTTGGATCTTGATAGGGTCCTCCCAATTCTTGCCGAGCTTTCCATGATTTTCTCATACACCAATTGCTTACATCTTAAGGCAACTAGATCTTTGGGTTGGAAAACCTTGTGCTTCACTTTCTAATTGTAGTATCTTGTAGCTCTATGTTGGTATGTTGTGACCTTAGCTCTTGCAATGTCTCGAATTTCCTCAATAGTATCTACATTCGCTGTTAATCCAACTTGATTAAGCATAACATCAAAATTATGCATCCATAGATTAGATAAGTCTAACTCAATCGACAACACGGCTTCAGTGCCGTAGGCTAACTTAAATGGTGTCTCTCTTGTTGCAGTTTTATGAGTGGTTCTGTATCCTCATAGGATGTTTGGTAGTTTATTGGCCCAATTCCCCCTGACTTGATTCACTTTCCATTTCAGGCTGTACAGTATGATCTTGTTTACAGCTTGGACTTGTCCATTTGTCAGAGGGTGCACTACAAACGTATAGTTGAGCCAAATGTCATGCCCCTCATAAAATGTCTAGAACTTATTATTGTCAAACTAAGGGCCATTATCTGTAATTATCATGTAGGGAACTTTGAATCTTGATATGATGGAGTTGAAGACAAAAGCTTCCACTTTCTGCTCAGTGATCTTTGTTACAGCCTTGGCCTCAGCCCATTTGGTAAAGTAGTCTACAATGACAATGATGAATTGTTGTTGGGCAGTAGACTTCAAAAAGTTTTCGAGAATATCTAGCCCCTAGGCGAAAGGCTAAGGGCTGGTTGGGCTACATAACTTAGTTGTAGGTGCATTACTCGGTGACTTGTACTTTTGGCATTGAAGATACTACTAGACAACATCCTTTGCATCTTCTCTCATAGTTGGCCAATAATAGCTTAGTCGCAGTGCTCGAATGTATAATGTTTATGCCTTTACATGATTACTGCATATGCTATCATGTAGTTCAGATAACTCCCTCTAGGCATCCCTCAAGAAAAGGCATTGAAGGTAAGGTTAAGATATGCTGTTCTTATATAGTTGACCATCAATCAGCGTATAGTATACAACCTAGTAAGCCAATCTTTGCACCTCCTTTTTGTCGTTAGGGACAATACCATCTTTGAGATAATTCACTAATGTATCCATCCATGATTCTTCTCTTAAGCAAGGAGTTAACTCACAGTTCTACAAGAGATTGGATAAACTTTTTTGCAGGAGAAACTCCACAAAAAGTTTCTTGTTCAACTTAGGGAATGCCATACTGGCCAACTTTGATAGCTTGTCGGCAGCAATATTCTTGCTTCTCAGAATTTTATGAATGAAAAAGGATGGGAATTCTTCTGCAAGCGTTTGTACCACCAATAGGTACTTGCTCATCTCTTCTTCTCTTGCTGTGTAACTTTCGATGACCTGATTTACCACCAGCTGGGAATCAGAGAACACTTTGAGTTTCTCGACACCAATTTCTTTTGCTAGTTTTAATCCTGTGATTAGAGCTTTGTACTTTGCTTCATTGTTATTAGCTAGGAATCTAAATTTTAGAGCGTTATGAACTTTAACATTATGGGGGCCTTGAAGAACTAGGCCTGCACCACTTCCTTCTCATGTTGAAGAACCATCAACATAAAAAAACCAGATAGGTTTCTCAACGATCTCCATATAGTCTTCCTCTCTCGTGAACTTAGCTACAAAATTTGTCAATACTTGAGCCTTTAGTGTCGTTTTAGGTTTATATTATACACTATGGGCATTAAGCTCTAAGGCACATTTCATCATCCTCCTTGAGGAGTTAGGCCACTACAATGCTTGTTGCAATAGTTAATCGGTAAGGATAATAATCTGGTAAGGATAATGATTTGGTGAGCTTCAAAATACGACTTCAACTTCTTACCGAGAGAACCACTACTAATACAAATTTTTCAATCTTTGTGTACCGAAGCTCTGGCCTCTACAGAACATGACTCATGTAATAAACGGGTCGGTGCTCTTTGCCATCAATTTGGACTAATACAGAGGAAAGTGCTCGATAGCTGATTGATAGATATAAGTATAAACTTTCTCCTTAAATGGGTGTCGAGAGTATTAAGAGTAACACAAGAAATTCCTTGAGCTCGTTGAAAAATCTTTCGTAATCATTAGTCCAATTGAATTCCTTTAGATTCTTCAAAATTTTAAAGAATTTTATGCACCTATCTACACTTCTCAACATGAATCTGTTAAGGGCGGCAATTGGCTCGGTGAGTTCCTACACCTCCTTGACTGTGTAAGGCAATTTCATATTCCTTATGGCTTCAATCTTTCTCGGATTAGCGTTGATACCATATCATATGACCATATACCTGAGGAATTTCTCTAATGTTGCACCAAAGACACACTTTTGTAGGTTGAGTTTCATGCTATAACTCCTCAATGTAGCAAATGTTTCCTCTAGATCAGCGAGATGCTGATCTTCCTTCATGCTCTTCACAATCATGTCATCTACATATACTTCAACATTCTTATGGATCTAAGATTTAAACATCTTTGTTACTAATCTCTGGTAAGTAGCACCAGCGTTCTTCAACCCAAAAGGCAGCATCGTATAACAGTATATTCCAAAATTGGTAATGAAAGGTGTGTGGATTTTATTTGTCTTGTCTATCTTGATTTGATTATAATTAGAGAAAGCGTCCATAAAAAAAAGTAACGCATGTCCTATGGTTGCATCTACCATCTAATTGATATTTGGCAATGGGAAACAATCCTTAGGACAAGCCTTCTTGACTAATACGCAATTTGCTAACTAAGTCGAATAAGGCTCTTCTTGGATGAATCCTGCCTTCAATAATTTTTCGACCTCTTCTTCTATTGTCACTTATCTCTCTGGTGCAAAATGTCTCTTTTTCTGTTGGACCACTTTTACATTCGAGTCAATTTGGAGCTTATGTACCATAATGTCTCTCAGAATAACCCACATGTTTGAAGGTGATCACGCAAATAGGTTAGCATTGGCTTGTAAGAAGTCAATTAGACTTTGCTGGACATTTGCTGACATGGGTTTTCCTATCCTTGTTGTCTTCTTAAGATCATTTCCTAAAGGAATTTCCTTTATATCATTCTCGGCATTCACTATGTTGACTAACTTGCCTTCTGGACAAGTTTCAATTTGAAATACTTCCTCTTATCTCAAGGCCCTTATATATAAGGACCATACCAATTGCTGATCCCCTCTACACATACTGACCTTCGTGGGAATAGAAAACTTAGCCTTTAGATGTGCCATTGATGGGATAATGTTGAGTAAATGTTAGCATTGCCATCCCATTATCATGTTGTAAGGGGACCAACATTTGACAACAAGAAAATCCACTTGGTCCTTTGCAACATACTCGTCATCCCCGATCTGTATCAACAAAGAGAAAACTCTAGCTTCTTAAACGGGTTGATTATTGAAGGCATAGAGGTCATACTTGTAAGACTGCAGCCGTGCTTTGATCTTGGGCCTCATTTGATCAAAGGCATGCTGAAAAATGATATAAGCCAAACTTCCCATATCAACAAGAATCTTTATGACTTCAAAGTCGGTAACTCTCGCATTGATGACAAGTGCATCATCGCACAACCTCTGGATACCCTCAAAATCCTTTTCTCTGAAAGATATTGTATTGCCAATGCTAACCTTTATTCCGTGATTATTGCAAACGTAATTCTTGGCATTAATTGAGTTCTTCGAACTTGATTGGCCTATACTAAGTCCACCAACCATGGTATTAATCACTTTGTTAGGTGCTTTAGTAAGATTAACATCCCTTGCATCTCTCATAGCCATTGTCAGCCAAGTTTCATCGTCTTGTTCCTCTCTTCTCCTCTAAGACGATCTTTCGATTTTTTTGGCATCATATGCTAAAAATTTTCACAAGTACCCGCATTGTATTGCATCTTCAATTGCATTCTTGAGTTAAATGCACTCATCTATATTATGACCCTTGTCATGATGGAAATCACAGTTTTTGTTCGAATTTCTTCTTAAGGGATTCTGTTGCATTCTTTTCGGCCACTAGAGGATACCCCTTTCCCCACGTACCTCCATGAAAATGTCTAAGATTGGATGATTGATAAGCGTATGGGATGAGAATGTCAGGATCCTCAATCTCTTTCTCTCGGTATTTGAATTGTTGTCGTTGTCCATGCCAAGTCTATCTTTCACATTTTTTCGTTTGTCATTCTTTTCATCTCCTCTGTTCTAATCAGCCTCTTGTCGTACTTTTATATTGTCTTTTAGTCAGATGTATGAGGTGGCTTTAGCCTTAAACTTAGCAAAAGTTTTGGCTTGTTCTTTGTGAGAGACATGAAAAAGTCTCCATGAGGTTTGACTCCATCGATTACGGCATTGAGGGATACACTCATATCTAGTTCTGGGATTTGGACCACCTTGGCGATAAATTTGGACAAATAGTCCCCGATTGATTCATCGGACTTTTGTTTGATGGTGTTAAGGATTGAAGAGTCCTTAACAAGAAGTTTGCCAACAAGAAAGTGTTGAAGGAATACCTCTGCTAGTTCATCAAAATATGAAATGGTATTTGATTTCAAGTGTTTGAACCATGTGTTAGCTGTATTCCTCAAGGTTCAGGGAAAGGCTTGACAGGCCACCATATCACTTAAACCATGCAACTCAGCCAGTATACGATAGTGCTCCAAGTGGTCTTTATGGTCCTTTATCCCATCATATGTTTCGAACTGGGGTAGCTTAACGTGCTAAGGTAATACTTCTTCTAAAATCTTTAGGATGAAAGGACATTTCTTGATTTGGAACTATTTGGTCGCTACAACAAGGGTGTTGACATGCAAGGGTCTTGTATGATGCATGTGCTATGGTTGCTTACCCTTATTAATCTTCATGAAAGTAGGAGCTGAGGGTCTCATTGGAACCTCAGCTTACTCTTTTGGCAATTCAGGTGAATAAATGGAATCATCGATACTGTTGGCATCATGATCACCATGCTCTTTGTCCTGATTCGAGTGAAAACTTTTATGAAGGTTAAGGATATGTTCATGTTTTTTATTTAACTCAGAATTTTCTTTGGCTAAATCGAAACAAAGTTGCTTGAGTCAAGTTAATCGTTGTTCATTGGCATGTTGGCTCCCCCCTTTAGGGTGGTGGAAGTACTAGTACCGACACTTCTGGTCATCCTAGTTCCAACCATGTGGTTATGTTTAGAGAAAAATAGATGGCACCAAATGTTGTTAGTGAATTTTGGGATGAGGAAAATTCCTACAAAAGAAAGTGACATACTTGGTATCGGGGCCAGTTCGGTGTGGCCACTCCGATGCCTAAATTAGTAAGGTAACTTAGCATAGTAAGTATGTGAATAAGAAGTGTCAGAGACCTTATAGAGTTTCTTTCTGATATTTATAGATTGTCGTTGTGTCTAAGGCAGTTGTTGGGATAACTATTAAGATACGTAAAAGCTTCTTGACTTAAAATCTCTCCTAATATGTAGGGGTAGTAAGTGGCTGTATAATATAACCATGCTTATGATAACTGTTCACGCTATAGACTTGAATTCAAACCAAAAATTCTTCTTATACTAAGCATAAATGCCATGTATCATCTATCCAGTGCGAATGTTGAAAGAGTTCGTTACACAGTATCTCTATAGATGAAAGGACAAGTGTTAGATGAGCGAAAACTGACTATTAACACCTATTACTTAATTTAAAGTAATAGGGATTCATACGGAATTGCAATTCAAAGACTAAAAACTAAGTAAACGTTGTAATAAAGAATAAGGAGGGAACGGATTTTCAATTCCCCCTAAGTGAATGAGCCATAAGAGGTAATATTTGTCATTAGTTCAAAATAATGTCTCTCTTTTTGTGTGTGTGTGTGTGAATACATACTCATTCATTTACTATTTAATTGTTTTATTGATATAGAGTGCCAATTGACATTTAGATGTAACGTCTTAAACTTAGGACGCTACAGATCGCTACGTGTTCCTAGTATTTACAAACACGTCAAGCATAGACTAATTTCTAAAATATCCAAAGTTCCTATAAAGTCTCCAAAGAACCTAGTAAAATTAATACTCCAACATAAACTAGAACAATGTCTAAATAAAATAATTAATTCTTGATTAGTAATTAAAAGCTAAAAGACTAAAACTTTATCTCTTTAAACTCATATACAAGCTCCAAGTAGCATACACAATTGTCGCTCTTCCTTCCGTTAGTAGTAATAAAGGTCTCCATAAAATCATTGTAATTGAACAAATCAACTAAAATTCTTGGATCTAGAAAAACAAAATAAGGAAGGAGTTGGAGCTCAGTATGAAACATACAAGCACAACTGCATGAACAACTAATGCAATAACACATGTGAAATATACAACAACAATAGACACACAATAATTTATTATCTTTAATCTTATCCCTTCAAACAACACATAAGGACCTCATCCACACAAGGGTTCTCACAATCCCATCTACACAAGGGTACTCATGACCCCATTAACATAATAGCAAACCTAAACACCATACCTAAGCACTACTACCTTCAACCCCAGGATTCCTAGTCTACCTTAGATTTTTTCAATGGACAACTCTATAAGGACATTGCTACCTAAAGATCATTGAGGTGCCCCGTAGGGTTCTACTACCATCGGCCCCTAGGTTGAGCCATTCACAAACAACACTCGACAACTATTAGTCTAATATTGATTAATGTATTTTCAATTCAACTAAGCTAGCAAACATAACTAACAAACATGTGTTGTCCACCTAAATAGCTGGATTCGATTAGATCGAAGATAACAACAACGAAAGAACCTATAGTAATAAGGATTGTAAATCTCAAAGTCTACACAAATTTGATCTTAAGTCCTTAAACTAGCTAATCTTAGCTTATTAGGTTGATTATAACTAGGTTAGTGAGTGAAATTTAAGTGGAAAACTTGCTTAAGTTCACACAAAGGATCATGGTCATGGTTCATGGCCGTATTCCTTACTAGAGTCTCACTAGAGTGGCCACAGGTAAGAATATGGTGGTGATCTTGGGTTGTGGTCCTCACTATAGAACATCTCCATGACTACAGTTAGGGAACATGGCTGTGATCTTAGACCATGTTCCTCTTGTCCTAAATTCTTTCTCACTCAAACTCAATAATATTGAATTTCATCACTTAAAGGCATCTAAGATCAACCACCATGACCGTATTGTCTGATTGTATTCCTTTGGAGTGTCGAAAATCTTTCTTTTTCTCTTTATACAACCCTCTAACTCCCAATTCCAAATCAAGAATGTAATCTCCACTATCATGAATCTCATCGGCTTAATCTTTTCAGTGATCAAACAATAAAATAAACATAAATTCATTCAGTTAAATGAAGATCCAATCTTACTTATCAAAGATTTTCAAAAGATCTTGCAAACCTTGATTATAGCAACTTCCTCCATCTCCAGCTATAAATCCTACATAAATAATTCTATTAAATCTACTAATAAACGAAATCTCCATGATTAATATATTCCTCTTACCCTTTGATTTGTTTTCCCCACATGAAATCTCTTGTTCTCCAACTACAACTCATCAACACCACAAATCTACAATTCTAATGCTATTAACTGCTTGTTAAATCGTTGACATTGCAAGAAATAAAAAGAATTGCTTGCCTTACCTTAAACGTTTTGGGTTGCTTTGGTGTTTGGGGGAAGTTGCCTTCTCTTTGTTGCTAACACATAACTATGGCTAAACAAAAAGAAGCTTTTAAAGGCTAAGTCAAGGCTTGCCATCCTAGACCCTTAAAATTCTCATTATGCCTCCTTTAGATTATAACATTTAGTATTACCTACCTTTCATTTTATATGCCTTCTTATTTTATTTTATAATTAGTATGAATTTTTTAGGAAACTTTCATCCTTGAAAGTTTACTTGCTACTTGAATCTCTAATATGATTATCAATCCCATTACAAGATAATTCTTAAGTTTACTATTAGTCTCTTAATTTAAATGATTCCATGATTTAAGCTTAGTCTCCTATTAGCATTCATAAACTCCAATGACTTAGTGTTCCTCCTTTATTTCGTCTTTTGTTGTCTTACTTTGATTATATTTACATCTTAACCATAAAGTTTCAACCATCTTATAGGCAACTATTCTCCCTTTATATTCTTACTTCTATCACATTGATCGTTAATCTATTTTGATTCAAAGAACTTAGGCGTATGTTCTACTTTCTAAGGAATACCTAGCTACAACTAATATCTCCAAAAGCAACATTTATAATTTGTGTTCATCCAATTTCTATCCACAAATCTATTCCTCTAGCTTCCTTACTTTATTTATTTTGTAAATCTTCTGGTTGGAATTTGAGTCTTCAAAGTCTTTCACTAAACCAGTGCCTAATGACTCAATTGCTTCTACTTATTCAACAAGCCCAACTTTATTACTCTTATAATCTCAAAATTTGACTCTTACTTTCAAAATACCACTACATTCCATTTATATATCACCTGATTATAATTCTACCAGTACTAGGATATTGATCCCATACCAGTGCATTTCTCTTCAACTCATCAAATTTCAACTCCTCTCTCTAGTCATAGCAACATAAACCATAATCACAACACTTCTTACATACTTTATATTTATGCTATTTTAATTCCTTGGTCCATTTAACCTAAAAGTTAGCTTGTTTTTCTCTTCCTTATTGCCACCAGATCATAGCTAATCTCCTAAGTATGAAATTTACAAATTTCGCTCCTGCCCAACTTCTTTCCATAAAATTTTCCCTCATTCTCTTCATTTCCCTTCATTTTGCAAACCTCTATTTAAAATTTAAGTCTCTAAAATCCTTTCACCATTTAGATCTTATATCCCAAATTATCAATCTTAGATTTCCTAAAGTTATTTCTTAGATCCCATGTTCAAGGACTAAAGCCCCTCTATTTGTCCATTCATAAACTTCAACTTTATTGACTTTCACTACCCTAAGGTTTGATTTTAGCATTCGTTACTACTAACATATTCTATTTAGTATTTCCTTAATGTGACGCTTCGCTTTCCACACATTTTACTTCAAATATCACTAATGGAAAGAAAATATTATAACCATTATTAGTGCTCTGTCACCATAATCATTTATGTCATTATAGTTTACATACCTTATTATTAGAATTATTGTCTCTATTTTTTTTTTTCATTATTCCCTTATTTTTCATTAGCATCCTAAATGGTATGTTTCATGATAGTTACACTAAGTACCATACTAAATAATGTATTTAGGATATAAATACTTAGAGGAAGATCTCCATAACTATTTTTACTAATCATTTCAATAAACCCCATATTTCCTTTCATTTCCTTAATTTTTTTCCTAATTTTCCTTAATTACCCCATTATGTACATACAAAATTCATTTAATTTCAAAGAGTTGACTAAGTCAAATATTGACCAAAGTCAAAAGGTTGACCAAGTCAACATGATGAAAAGTCAATACATGTGTCATTGTCATCTAGAGTTTTCTGGTCTATTCTTTTGATTTTTTTTTTTTCTTTCCCTTTCCCCTTTTGCCGTCCACTTCATGGATGAATCTAGACCCTACTTATCTTCACTTTCAACCACAAAAATTACACAAAGCAAGTTCCTTTTCCCCCATCTCCAAAACCATCACCTCCCTTTCCCCTTTCACTCTTCTAATTTTCTAAACTCACTTCTATACTACAATAACTTTTCATACAGTAAATAAGTAAACTCCCCACCCTTATTTAGAAGAAGAAAGAGGTATGATTTGATTTGAATTTCTATTTAAGTTTCTATTTCAACAAGTGAATTAGTGTTTACTTTAGGTTAGTGTAAGAACTTTGTGTAATATGTACATATGTGTTATTAAAGGTAGAAAGCCCCATACTTATGCTTAGGATTGTATAAATACTTAGGTATACATGTATAAAGACCTATGTACATACAACAAGTGAGTACATATGAAGTGTACATGTAAGGGTTTTAGTGAAAACTTTAGTATAGGTATAAGAAATCCTTAGATAATTGAAAAAGGAGCACATATACATATGCTTAAGTATGTGTATAAAAGAACATCCTTGATGTACATGTGTATAGACACTCTTATACATAAGTATCTTCTATGTATATAACCAAAAAAAGAAGAGTATACTAACTATACATACAACCTTGCTAAATAAACTCTTAAAGTGCAAAAATATGGGTTTGGTGAAGTTTCCTTAAGAGGGTAATAAGGTATACGAAAATACGTATAAAAATAAGTATGTCACCGTATATGTATTAGCATAAGTTTAGGTACACAAGTATACATATTAGTATATTAGAAGTATAAGTATATATATAACATATGTATAAATACATAAGGATAAATACACATATGTAATGGATGCTATAAGCAATGACCTAATCAAATAATGACATAAGCCATGACATAAGCAAATGATGATATAAGCGATCGATGACATAAGCGATAACATAAGCTTCTAAAATAATAAACCATAAGATCATATAAGTGTAAGAATTAATGGCTAATTAAATCATTAACTACTAAAATAGAATAAAAAACTAGCTAATAGAAATAATTAAGCTTCAATAGTTAGAATTTCAATAAATTTAGTCCATGTTGTAAAACACGGGTCTTAACATCTAAAATGAACATCACCGTGTGAACATACATTCGAAAATAATGAAAAACGACTATAAATTCATAAATATTGAAAATAAAATGAAAAAGTTACATACGATTAGCAATTAGGTTTAATCAAATAAAAACTTATAGTAATCTAAGTAGAATTAGGTAGATAGATATTTAGAACCGTTAGTTAATTCAATTACTTATTATCCCTGTTATCTTGTAATGATTAGGTTATCCTAACAAGGATGAGGATCTTTTGATCGATTATTATGACTAGAGCAAGCCATAATAGTCAAGTGAGTACTTCCGATGACTTTATACTTATTTGTGCTTATAGTTAGTGCACTTAAATTGAATATTAATAACTTGATACATGGGGTTTTGGGATATGCATGTGCTTGATATTGATTGATTACTATGAGAAATATTGTTTTGATTGTATGATTGATTGTTACATGATTTGGATGGTTTGTTGATATTGATTGATCGCCTCATAATTTGACTTAGTTATATTTGGCTTATCTTAAATTAAAAGGGTCATGCATTATCCATTCATTGCATTACTTATTCCGGTTGTCACTTTATGCGGAGGTAAAGAGAGGCCTTACGGGGGTTGCTTATATATATTAAATTGTTTCTATATAGTTCACTCATACATATGGCTTTACCCGAACCTACAGGCTTACTGAGTGATGGAGATGCCAACTGTATGGTTGAGGGTCGAGTCTAGAGATTTCTACTATAGGGTATAAGTGTAGATTACAGGGGTTGCCTCATCACTAGACTTAGGATTTTGTGTACTACTGAATTTTCAGAAATGGAAATGTATTTTGTGAAATATGAAATTCAAAGTTATGGGTAAAAACCCAAGTACTAGAGCCCGATCGTGATTAGTGCCGATATATCTCTAACCCTTATCTTGGAAGGCGTTAGAATCCAATATTATATGTAGCACTGGTCAACTACATATATTGTTTGGTATACTATGTGTGCATGCATTCATATGGTTGTAACAATTTATTTGATAACTTGTTTGCCAATATAGTATGAGGGATAGCTCACTAAGCTTTTGTAGCTTACCTCCCAATAGTTTTTCTTTTGCAGGTGTTAGATAATTAGGCGTAGGTTAAGAGGGGAGCATTGAGTCCATGTATTGATATGTTTTTAAGGTTAGAATTAAGGAAAGATTGTATTGCTCATTTGGGACTTTAAATGTTACTACTACTTATATATTTAGATTTAGTAACTTCAATAAGTTTGAATTTTAAGTTTATTCTCTTTGATCTTATCATTTGGTAGGAGATACCGATTCTCTACGATTTTAAGGAACTATGAAATATTGGATATCCATAGTTATTTATATCCTATAATATGTTAATTAATTAACAATTTAACATCCTTAGTAATTAATCATTTAGAGTCTTGTAATCTCTGACTTGTAAGGCGGTTTTCATATCATGGGTGCACACATGTTATGGAAATTTTAGATAATCTTATTAGGCTCCCTTTAGCGTCCTAATAGGTTAGGGCTAAGGTTTTTTAGCCCATTTAAAAATAGGCCAAATTAGCTTGGCCTGTTTAACCTACAGGCCAAAGTAGGCTAAGTTGGGTTGGTCTGTTTAACCCATTTGCACACCTCAATATTACACTCCTTGTAGTTGGGGTTAGAAAGAATTAACCGACACAAACCATCAACTGGGTCCTAGTACTTCGGTTTTTATTCCACTTGCACTAACGTACTCAAATCAACTCAAACAAATACATAATATATACAAAATTTACTTTTCATATAGCAAATATACGTTCCTTTTGAAAAATCAAATTTATGCCAAAATCTTAAGTCTAGCGGTATGGTGGCTCCTACAGTCCACAAACACATACCTTAAGTGGAAGTCATAAGATACGACCCATTAATAATCCATAAATGGCATACTGTTGCTTGGTCCTTATAGGAAGAGACCCTCCTTCTAAGAGCTCCTTCCCATCTTCTATGTAAGATGGCAGTTGGTATAGTTAAAATGCAAATATGAGAAATGTATGACTTATTGAATTTCTTAATTGAATATTTAATTGATTCAATTTCCATTGTGATCAAACAAATTTAATTCCATACAACTGTGCATAGCTATTATCATAAACAATTCCCAATATAATCTAATTAGTAAGTCATAGCATTCAATCATAATATCATACACATATATTTCCTATATCCCATAAGCATTTAAGTTCATTAAATAATTTTAAGTTCATCTACACTACAAGCAAAACCAAGCATGAAGTCATCGATAATCACTCACTTAGCCATAGCGGATTTGTCAGGACCCTAAAGGGGGCCTAGTAGGATTACCTAAAATTTCCACAACATGTGTGCACCCATGCTCTGAAAACCGTCTTGCAAGTCAGAGATTGCAAGACTCTAAATAATTAATCACTAAGGTTAATGATTTTCGAGTAATTAATTTATTATAACATGGCATAATATGTATAATTATAAATAACTATAGATGTCCGATATCCCACAGTTCCTCAAAACCGCAGAGAATCGGTATCCCCTACCAAATAATAAGACAGGATATACTAGCATTATAGTAAGATTTAATAAATAAATATTTTCTACAAAGGACGTCTATGTATCAACTAAAAAGTACTCAGCTACTTTTAATACAAATGTACATATCTTCATCTCGCACTCAGCACTCGAGACATATCCCAATCCCATTGTATATAAACCTGCAAAAGAAACTAAGGGGGAATGAGCATAAAACAGCTCAGTGAGTTTGTTCCTCACCACTACCGGTCAAGCAAGTTTTCACACATTATTATCACACATGCAAGCAAGCTATCTACATACATAATGAATGCAGGCGTGATGAATGCAAGCAACACATCCATAGGAGTTTGGAACTATGGAAGGTGTAGAATTACGTCGTCTATACTTTGATTATCCCCTGTACTTACCTGCACAGGGCACCTTAGCTTACCCGCAGAGGCTACCTAGGGGCACCACCCCACTAGGCAAAACTCGACTATTACCCTAGCTGAGAAAAGAATTTCAATCCAAATAGGGAGAGTCCGAACTAGGATTATCCACCCTCCAAGGCCCCTCGGGCACAAACATGCAAGTCCTCTCGCAACCAAAAGTAACCAAGGCCTTTCAGGCACAATAAAGCGAGTCTTCTCGTTATCAAGTAGAGAACCCATGCTAGCTTTGCCTTATTGTTAAAAATACTATTTATGGCTCCACAAGCCTTTACAGCGATCATGCAAAAATTTGTTTAAGGATAGAAAAGCTTTTGCCAAAAATACTTTTCTTAAGATTTTTACAAGGCTAGTACTCTCCAATCATACCTTTACCAAGTCATAGACATGCGACGAGTAGAACCGGTTATTTGGGTCAAACATTTATATTTATCAATTTAAAAATGTGATCACACAGATGATTGCATACAAATAGAACAGTCATTCAAACATACAAGCAATAGCAAACAACAAAACATCATACAAATAACACATACAAGCAAGTAGCAGGTCATCAGAACTCTCTCACCTGGATTATTGCTCATTCTCTAAGCCTTTAGGGTTTCCAGGATTCGATATCGAACGCCTAAATCAAAATGGTAAACCTTATAAGTGTTCTGAGAATTCAGACTCCTTAGTCAACTAAAAGTCTATTGTAGTTTATCTAGTTTCCTCCAATATAACCCGAGTATAGTGTGTATAGAGTTACCATACTCCATGAGATTAATAGTAACTATTTTCTTAGATTAGTAAGGTATGAGGCTTCCTTTATGTATTTTGTAATTTTTTTTTTGTACTGATTCCGATATTTGCGAACTTATAGTCGTTTTTCATCGTTTTCGGACGCACGTTCACACTGTGATGTCTGTTTTGGACGTTAAGACCCGTGTTTTATGATATGGGCTAAATTTGTTAAAATTTTATCTTATTGAAGTTTAATTACTCTTATTACTTATGTTTATGCCTTAGTTTAAGATTTAATGATTGAATTAGCTATTTGATTCTTACACTTAGGAAATTTTACATTAGTGCTACAAATTTACATACTTGATTAAGTTTAATTCAATCTAAGAGGTGTATTAGGGTTTAAGGAATTTTTGACTTCTAGATACACGTATATACCTATGTTATGTGCTTATGTAATCTTATTATTTCTTCTATTATAAATCTATGCTTACATCATCGCTTATGTAATCAATTGATGATGTCATGGCTTATGTAATCCATTTATTACATGTAAATATATATGTCATTAAGTACTTATACATATACATATGTTATATACTTACCTACACTCATAACATACTAATATGTATACTTATGTACTTATACTTTATACATACATATACTTATACATCTACTTAGGTTTATACCATATTTATACATGTATACCTACTCATATACCTATACGGTTGGATACGTATTTTTTTATACACAAATTCGTATGCCTTATTTACCCTCTTAAGAAATCTTCACAATTTCATTCTTTTTGTATTTTAAGGGTATATTTAACATGGCATATGTATGTATAGTTAGTAGATGTCCAAATTGAGTTATGTACATAATGAAAACTTATGTATAAAGGTATTTATACATGTATGTCTCTAGCATGCCCTTATGTATACCTACTCAAAGACATGTACACATGCATCTTCTTCCATTGCCTAAAGGATTCTACACTTCCATATGTAAAGATTAAAACTTTAAGCCTAAATCAATCATATATATAAACACAACACATAACCTAACCTTTTCTCCTTCTAACTAGTAAAGAGGATGAAGTAAGACATAAATACATAATAGCATACCTTAAGTTGCCCTTGACTATGGATGAAATGGTTGAAGAGGAAAGAAAAATGAAAGGGGAAAGGAAGCTCACGGCATGGAGAATGTTTTTGTTTTGTTTCCTTTGATTTGTTTTGCTTATGGAAGAAGGAAAATGGTGGGGCCTAGAAGATGAAAGTAGTGAACGGCAAAGAAAAGAAAAAGAAGGGAAAAATCAAAAGAAAAGGGAAGAAATCATGAGAAGGAAGATATTTTTTTTCCTAATGAAAGAGACACTTTTGTTGACTTTTCAATTGTTGACTTTAGTCAACATGTGTTGACTTGGTCAACTTTCAAAAAAATAAAGCCCCTTTTGTGTACATAATGAACTAATTAGGAAAAATTTGGAGAAAGATTAAGGAAATGAAGGGAAATATGAAGTGATTAATAAAAATAGATAATGAGATTTTCTATTAGGTATTTATATCCTATATACACCATTTGGTAAGCTACTTGGTATAATTGAGATGAAAAATAGCATTTAGGGTATTAAGGTTTACTACATTTAACCTAATCTCCAACTATACCTCTAACTCTAAGTAAGACTATCTGAATCATACACTTAAGAAATAAATGTAATCTATGATTCAATATCTTAGTTTATAAGGGATCATTTAAGCATTCTAAATGTTCATGCATGATTGAGGGTTATCTTCAGTCGTTTACCGATGAAATGGCAAAATATAGAGGATATATTATCACTTAGGGTTTTAAGGTAAATTATGGTGAATTAGTGCTTTTATATCCTTAAAGTTATGGTTTTAGGATTCTTATTACTTTAGGGCACAATCTTTAATGTTTTTACACATTTAGGGTTTCATGTATTCTTACGCGATTAAATCTTCGATTGTCATCTTAGGATTTTGATGAGGTTCAAGGTTTTAGGATCTTCGTATGCGGTTAGGGGTTCAATTGATGATTTAAGGTTTTTTCGTATCCACTTTAGGTTTTGGATTGAGATTTTAATCGGTTTTAAATCTTACTGGCTCTTTTGAGTTCGGGAAATCATCTACAGTTTAGACGTTTGTTTCTATACTTAGAAAGCTAAATTCGCGGGGTTTACATTCTTCCCCCCTTACAAATGAAGATACTTAATACCAATTCTTAATGATTTCTATAAAATCAATAATAATTCTATCTAATTTGTACATTAAAACATGAATAAAATATGTCTCTATCAACTCCCCTACACATGAACTTTTGCTTGTCCTTAAGCAAAATAAATAGAACTAAAGAAATGTATCATTGAAAATACAAATTTTCCAATTGCAAATCCAAAACATCTAATATTTCACACTTTCAGGCTTACTAATTTGTAATACCCACTGCTTAAACCAAATCAAAATATGTGATTAAAGTATTAAAATTGAAATTAATCAGCTACTCTAAAGAAAAAAGTTCTAATCCAAGAGTTTATCCTAAGATTTTTATTTCAAAAGTAGATGCTCAGTCCTAGAAAGAAAAATACTCATTTAAACTTCACAACTATTAGTAGGCATATTATCCCTTTAATTATCCCAACAAATAAGTTAACAAAATAGTGAGAGCATATGGTATCTACTTTATCTCTAGGTTTTCTTCCTTTTTATTACAAGCATTAATTCATTTCTTGAATTGCATTCCAAATTTCCATTTTCCATTCCCATTTTTTTTTTCTTTTTAGTTCAATTACTAAACTTTGCCTTTCCACCCTTCTCATTATAGTGAGTGCATTGAGTTATCACATCTTGAGCTCATCCACTAAGTAACCAGGTTTTAAAGAGACCCATATGGACTCTTCCTTATTTTAACATTCAAGTTAGGATACTCTTAGCTCAATTACTTGAGTTATTGGAGTAATTTCATAACTTTTTGAATACTCATTAAAATTTTTTAGATTTCTTTTATAGCAATCACTAAGTACAAAGCTTCATTTACCTCTTTCACTAAGTGTTAAAGTATTGTTAAAACAACTAAAAAGATGATATACTAACTAACCTTATATAGAAGTGAACCTGTTTACTTTTTACTAAAGGACTCGACTGACTCTTAAACTTCAAATTCTAAGTCTAAAAACTAGGTAAATTAGGTTCCTAAAGATTTGACTAATTAATTTGAAGTAAGTACAAAAATCACAACCATGGTGAGTAGAACACCTTAGTGAGTCAATTATTTAAGCTAATCACAATCATATGTTATCAATAGTTATTATTTATATAATCCTTAGATTCCAAATAAAAAATTCAAAATTTTGAAAAGACTTAGCTTAAAAATTGCTAGATACTTAAGAATAAATAAGGTTCAAGCTGATAGGAAAGCATAACCTTTTATAAACAAAAACTGGCATCAAATTTGATATTTAATTCAATTCAAAATCCATTTCCTATATTTCCTTTCCCCCACTTTAGAATAAGCAGTGTCCACACTATCTCCAATTTAATGTACAAGAGGAAATAAAATAAAATAAAAATTCACAATAATAAGAAATGAAAAACCGGTACTTCGTTAGATTCACATTTTCAATAAGAAGGAAAATTCATATCATGATATCATTAAGAAGAGCTTTTAATTGAGATCAGACCTGTCTTTACAAACATGAAGAAATATGAAAGAGCAAATATAGGATAAAAGTGTACTCAAAGGTACAAAGTAGAAATTAGGCCGATGACCTTGAATTTGCAATGCTGACCTTTAAGATTTTTTTTTTTTTTTATAAGATAGAAATGAAAATAAAAATAAAAGTAATAAAGGAAAAAATTAATTGAGTTAGACATGAGTTGCCTCCCATAAACTGCTTAGTTTATAATTGCTAGCCCAACTTTTTTTGTCTTACTATAGGTTCGTGCTTGCTACCACAGTGGTGTTACGGTCCATGTTTGCCCCTTCAAAATAGTGTTTGAAGAGATGATCATTTACTTCGAAAGTGTGATTGTCTCCTGCTTTTAACTTAATTATATCATATGGAAAAATATTAGCTATTTCAGATGGCCTAGACCATCAAGATTTTAACTTACCTAAGAACAATTTCAATCAAGAGTTGTATAATAAAACTTTTTGACTAGGTACGAACTCTTGCTGTTGGATGTTCCTATCATGCTATCACTTGGCTCTCTCTTTGTAGAGCCTAGTGTTTTCGTATGCTTCTTCTCTGATCACATCCAATTGGTTCAATTAGAGCAACCTCCTTTTGCTTGAAAGTTATAAATCAAGTTAAGGTATTTTATGTAATACCCTAGGATTTCGAGCAAGTTCAATAATCTTACAATTCGAGCCCCTAAATTTAGAGTGCTGGACTAAGTTATCAGTTTTATTTTGAATTTCACAGTAAAGTTAGAAAAGTTAGACAAAGTAATTCAAGTAAAGTCAATTTCTCAAAATAAGCTATATAAATATATTAATTTGAGAAAAATGTTAATTTATCGATAAAACTGATAATTGTAAAATTTAAGCTTTTAGATATAGTAAGATATTAGAGATAAGTTAATTAATTTTCAAAAATAATAAATAAAGTTGAATTATACATATTATACATGTATTTAGATGTAATATGTATTAAATATATATATATATGATAATAATAATTTATTAAAATAAGGGAAAATAAATGAAAAATTGAATGGATGAGTTACCATATGATGTGTTAAGCTAGGATTAATTATAAATGATGAGTCAACACTTAGTTAAGGAGAGAATGACATATGACACTTAGGGAAATGGGCAAAGTGACATGTGTAATTTTACTTTTCATGCAAAAAAAAAAAAATCCTAAAGCCTATAAATAGAACTCCAAACCTTGTTTTAAATATTTTAGCAACCTAAAACCACAAGAATATAATTTTAGAAAAAAAAAATTAGAAAAAAAAATAAAAATAGAATAAGAAATAGGGTTAGAATTGGGTTAAGGCAATTCGTGTACCAAACCACAACCTAAGTTGGAGCGGCTTAGAGATCTAATAGAGGGTGGCTAGAGGAGGCATTCCAATAAGGTGTGATGGCTAGGTGGTAATCAGTTCAAGTGAATTAATTTTGCTCCCGTAATTTGTTAAATTACTAAAAAATATCAAATGTTGTCAATTAATTATGAAATTTGATTTTCTAGGATTATTTTAGGTGCATATTAATGTATTAATTTTATTTTAATTCAATAATTAGTGAAAATATGGGTTCCTTAAGAAAATGCCTTGTTTGGACGAAAATTGAATAAATTTTTATAAATATTAAATAATGTTGTTTCAAGCTCAATTTTTGTATGTAATACTCATAATATATATATTTAATTGTGGTAACAATAATTTTCAAAATTAATCATGTTTACTATTTTTTATAATTATTTTGAATAAAACTACCAATTTTACCGAATTATTGAAATAATTAGTTTTTGATGAAATTAATAAATGAGCCCCAAATGTTTAGACTTCTGAATGTTTATAACGATATTTAGAGCCATAAATTTATTTATTTTCATTTATTTTCTGTAATTTAGAGCTAAAACTGCTATTTTTGTAAAAATAAATAATAGCCAGTTTAGTATAATTGATGATCAATAACTAAACTCATATTTTTATGAGTCTATAGGATTTTTCGTGAAATTAATCAGGCTCGTATACTATTTATTATGTATTTTCTTAGTATAAACCTATATATCAGCTTAATATGTAATATAGTAACTAGTATTATTAGAATGTTTATTAAATTCATGTCAAATGAATACTTTGGGGTATAATAAGTATTGTTAGATAAGTTTGGAAAGTATAATTTTTATGGTTTTTAGTCGAGTACTAAAGCTTACTTGAGTTAATTATGGAGTTAAGATAGTGTATGGTTGAGTCATAATGAGAAAAGGGTATTTATGGGTTTTTAACAATATTGATTAGTTTTGATTCTTAAGATAATCAATAGTACTCAGAATAACGATTGTGATGATATAAACCTTACTAAAATCAAATAAGGAATGAGTAAGATACTGTCAAATCAATTTTGAAAATGTAGAAATAAAAGCTTATAATAGTTTGAGTTTGACCCATACTTGATTTAAAGACTGTGTTGTATTTTTATAGGTGTAATAAGTAAGGAAGAACCACATCATGAAGTATAGGATATTATGCTAATGCTAAGCCTAGGTAAGTGCATCTGACCCATGCTTAGAGTAGATATATTACTACTCATAACATTGTATGTTGTTTGATGTTGTGTTGATTGAATACGAGTATATCTTGGGTGAACTGATATGCTACTATGGTGAATGTTGATGTGGTAATTATAAACGACAGTAACTATACCTTGGTTGAATTGTTATGTTGCTACGTTAGGTGATGAATTGTGTTTACGAATGATTATGCTAACCAGAGAAGTTAAGTGATTACTGACTCAATCTTTTAGGTTTTCACCTAAGTAAACCCAAAGTAGGATACTAGAATTTTGCTAAGAAGAGTTGGAAAACTAAAATTAGATCATTAGGTTAAATAAAACTTAAAGATTGATTATGCTGATTGATATTCTTGAGTTGCTATTACATATCATAGCATGGTACAGTATGGCACAAAAAGGGACCTACGGGTCAGAAATTTCAAAATACGGCTTCTAAGTGATTCTGGAAAAAGTGTGGCTTTATGAACTTAGTTTCTGGAAGTATGGAGATTGTATTGCTCGAACATTATGACCATTTTGATAGTCAAATTTAGTAGACTATAGTATGTGGTCTAATTTGGTAGTGTCATGACCCTAAAGGGGGCCTAGTAAGATTGCCTAAAATTTTCACATCATGTGTGCACTCATGATTTGAAAATTATCCTGCAAGTCAGAGATTGCAAGATTCTAAATAATTAGTCACTAAAGTTTTTATTTATTTATTTACTTATCTTACAATCACATCTATGTGATTATGGATATCCGATAAGCCATAGTCCAACAGAACCGCAGAGAATCGGTATCTCCTATCAAATAATAATATTAGGTAGTAAAGTTCTAAAATTCAAACTTACTAAAGTCACAAACTTTAAATGTAGTATATATATAATTCTAATGAACCATATAGTCTGTCTTCAGAGTCTAACTTTTATGCATCTTGACGTTAGCACTCAACCCTCAGTTCTTAACCTATGCCCGATCATCTAGCAACCTGTAAAAGAAAACTATTAGGGAGTAAGCTATAAGAGCTTAGTGAGTTAATTTCCCTCAACCATATAACAATCAAGTTATACCACAGTTAAGTTCAACCAAATGAATGTATGAACAAGTAGTATGCTGAACAAATACATACAGGTGACTGGGTACTGTATGTAACTCAGATTTAACGCCCTCCGAAGTCAGGGTTGGAGATTCTTCGGTAAAGTCAGATCCAGGTATCATATTAGAACTTATTTTATAATGAAACTCTACGTTTCGTATTTAAAATGTAATGGTACATCCATTACTAGCTTTATCAAAACGAGTTCTACATATGATTGTGAGTAGGTTCATGCAGCCCTCACTCACCCCTAAACGAAGGCCTCTAGACTTGACCTATAGCCAGACAGTTGGCACCTCCAACGCCTAGTCATCCCGTGGGCTAGGGTAAGGTCATATTGTACGTATACAACGTACGAAATCAATAACAATCAATAATCAACCCAAGTATGGCCTCTCGTTACCTCCGTGTAATGTGATTGCCCGGAATTAGTTATACAGTGCATGATTTATGCGTGATTCAAGTTAACTTTTTCTAGTCGAATAAAAAGTTAAGTCATAATTAATCAGTGATCATTCCAAGTCACAAACAATCAATCTATTGAATCTACTATGCAACAAACATTAGATTATTGAAATTTAAAGTAGATTCATCATCAACAACAATTATCATGCATAAGCATAACGCAACCCCATACACATTCATTTATAATTCATAATTTATGTTCACTAACTACAAGTACAAACAAGTATGGAATCATAAGGAAAAACTCACTTGACCATGACTAGCTCAAGGATCGTAATAGTCGGTGGGCAGCTCAGGGTCGATATCTAGATCACCTGAGAATAAGGAAAATTTGTAAGCTTGGGAATTTAAAGTTAACTAGTGCTATAATGTATAAGGTTTATTTCACTTAGTTATATGAAATTATCGATTCGAGCTTTTTATCGAATCGCGTGTAAANATATATATATAATCATATATGTATACCCATATATATATATAAAGTCACGGTACATACATATATATGTATATTATAGTTATGTATTAAAAAAAGCGAATACATAATACATACTATATACTTATGCACATACATGTATACACAACCTAATCTTATATTTACACATATAATTAAATTTGGGTATTCATGTACATAAACATATACTATTAGTATTTTATGTAAAAATATCATACAAATACTATACTTCTACATGTGTATACTATAATATACATCTATACTCTCTAAAATAAATCACTTACCTATTAATTTGTATTTTTCTTCTTCTTTTCCTTCTTCTTTTTCTTCCTTCTTTCTCTCTTTTCTTTCTTTCTTTTTCTTTCTTTTTCCTCACGGTTTGCTTGCAAATTTGGTGTGTGTATTTATGCAGATTTTTTTTTCTTTTTCCATATTTATATTTTTCTCTTGCTCACATGATTGATAGCTTAATATTTAAGATAAGTTAGATTTTACATTAATGTATATAAAACAAAGAGAATCATCACGTAGGCTGCGTTTGCTATTGTAATTGCTAATTGTCCACGTTTTGTGCAGGATAGAAACATGAAAGTGGAAATGGAAGAAGAAAAAGAGATAAATTGGAAATAGAAGAGAAGGAAAATGAAAATTATTAACAAATATGTGTAATTTTTCAAATCATATAAATTATAATGAATCTTCTCGTAGATAAGTTTTCCAAATTTTGTGAAATTTTATCAATTTAGCTGGTACCTGTTACAATTATAATTTTTATAAGTTATTGTGGTAATTTCATTACAATTTCGTACAAATAGGCATTTTAGTCAAAAATTATAATTGACTATAATTTTATCATTATTGAATAATATTTAATTATTTTATAAGTTTATTTTTATAATTTTAGGGTTTCGATCAAATTCGGGTTAAATTTTGGTTAATGGTGCTTAAAGCAGTTTTAAGGTGTTGGTATATGATTTAGGGTTTCGATCAATTCCTAAGGTTTTTACTATTTATAATATATTTAAATTTATGATTTATTAAATTTTTATTTTGCTCGACTTTGATGACTCTTCAAGTCATCTATAGTATTAGGGTTTAATTCTACTCTTAAATAGCTAAATTTGGGGGGTTTACAGGTAGTGTTGCCACTTTGATTTGGTAAACTATAGTATGTGGTCTAATTTGGCAATGTTACCACTTTCATTTGGTGAACTACAGTATATAGTTTAATTTTGTAAAGTAAAGTTGAGGGTCCTACTCCTAGGTAGCTTCTTATTGCCTTAGGATCCTGGACATTGTATCTAAATACCCGACTATGTTGACTAACTAGAACAAAATTGGAGGGCATATGATATCGATACTGATGCATGCCATGATGCTGCATTACTAGTAGTAAATGCCCGATCTAGCAGATGCATATGTGAAGTTGAACTTGCGAGTTATGATATGCAATATTGTTTATATGGTATTGTTTGTTATCCACTCTCACTTAACTTCGATAGCTGAGGGGATAAAATGTTTTATCTTTAGGTTAATAGCATCATGAAGGGGCCCAATACTAAGGGGGGATATATATATATAATGAAAGCGTGAGTCAGAGTTAGTGAATTTTGTATGGAACCTATACTAAGTTAGGAATCCTATTTTTGTGAAGATGATAAAGGAAAAAGCTAGTTCACATTTTGATGTAAATATTATATTGTATACATAAGTTGTAACAGAATATCCAACTGAACTTTAATGTAGTAACCCCTTTATTATGCAAAAACTGTTGTCTTTTGATGAATGAGTAGGTTGAGTTAAGCTTTCAATAGGTATTCCTATATGATGGTGCATCCCGTGCTATGTTGGGATGTGACATTTTATGGCCCAATAGGCCTTGTGCTTAAGCTCTATAGGTACAGGTAGGTGATGTAATTTACCAAAAAAGATTTTGTATGGGGACATTTCTATAGGGGTTTTAAAAGTTGTCCTGTAAGCCCATAATGCATCATTAAGTTTTAAAGACCAATCTTTCCTAGATGCATTGACAATCTTCTCTAAGATGTGCTTTATTTCCTTATTAGACATCTTAACTTGTCCACATGCTTATGGATGATACAGGGTGGTAATTTTATGAGTGACTCCATATTTTGATAACAATTTTTTAAGCTATTGATTCCAAAAATGCAATCCTTCATCACTTATAATAGCTTTAGATACCTCAAACCTGAAAAAAATGTTCTTTTTCAAAAATTTAAATACAACTCTAGCATCATTAGTTTGTAGAGCAGTTACTTCTACCCATTTTGACACATAATCTACAGGCAAAAGTATATATTTGTTTAAAAAAGATAAGGGGAAAGGACCCATGAAGTCTATTCCCCATACATAAAAAAGCTCAATTACTAAAATACTATTTTGTGATAATTCATGTCTCCTATAAATATTTCCAATCCTTTGGTATTGAGCACACTACATAATATAATTTTTGCAATCACTAAACAAACTGGGCCAAGAAAATCCATAAGATAAAATTTTAGTTGTAGTTCTTTCTACACCAAAGTGGCCTCTTGCTTCTTTAGAATGATAGTACTGAATTATGCTAAGCTATTCAGTTTCAAGCACATAATGTCTAATTACTTGGTCAGCACAACATTTAAACAAATACAGTTCATCCTAGAAATAAAATTTCACATCATGTAAAAACTTCTTTTTCTTTTGAAATGAGAAATTGTATGGTATGATTTTGATGACTATGTAATTGACTACATTGGCATACTAAGGTAATCCTTGGATCTTTACTGCATATAATTGTTCATTAGGGAACTTTTCATTAATGGGTGGCTCTAAATAATCAAATTCTAGATGAGATAAATGATCAGCAATCACATTTTCAATTCCCTTTTTATCTTTGATTTCAAGGTGAAATTCTTGCATTAGTAAAATCCAATGAATTAACCTAGGTTTAGTATTAGCTTTAGCAAACAAATATTTTAAAGTTGTATGGTCTTTATATACTATGATCTTAGAACTTATTTGATAAGGCCTAAATTTGTCACATGCAAATATAATCGCTAAAAGGTCTTTTTCTGTTGTGGCATAGTTTCTCTAAGCTTCATTCAAAGTTCTACTAGTATAGTATATTATATGAAATAACTTACCTCTCTTCTGCTCGAGTACTGCTCTTACAGCATAGTTGTTGGCATCACACATTAACTTGAAAGGAAGCTCCTAATCAGGTGCAATGATCACCGGAGCCGAAATAAGCTTCTTCTTCAATAGATTGAATGCCTATAAACAACTATTATAATAAACAAAGGCAGAATCTTTTTTAAGTAAATTACAAAGAGGTTAAGAGATTTTAGAGAAATCCTTGATAAATCTCCTATAGAGCCAGCATGCCTTAGGAAGGTCTTGACTCCTTTGATTGAAGTGGGTAGTGGTAGCTTCTCTATTATCTCTACTTTTGCTCTGTCAACTTTAATCCCTTTTTTTGACACCTTGTGACCTAAGACTTTTCCCTCTCTTACCATAAAATAGTATTTCTGTCAGTTCAGAAGAAGATTAGTCTCTTTACACCTTTTAAGCACATAGCCTAAATTAGTCAAACATGAGTCAAATGAATTCCTAAAGATTGAGAAGTCATCCATAAATATTTTAATGAAATCTTCTAACATATTAGGAAATATAGACATTATGCATCTTTGAAAAGTAGCAGGTGCATTATAGATACTAAAGGACATTCTCCTAAATGAAAAAGTGCCATAAGGACATGTAAAGGCAGTTATCTCCTGATCCTTAGGTGCTATATGAATTTGATTATAACCAGAATAACCATCTAAGAAACAATAATATTCATGCCTTCAAAGTTTTTCTAACATCTGATTTATGAAAGGGAGGAGGAAGTGGTCTTTACGGGTGGTATCATTCAGTTTTATATAATCTATACAAACTCTTGACCCAGTCACAATGCGTATAGGAATTAACTCATTAGCCTCATTTTTAACCACAGTCACACCACCTTTTTTTTGCACTACCTAAACTGGACTAACCTACTTACTATTTAAGATAGGGTAAATAATACTTGCATCCAGCAATGTGAGCACTTCTTTCCTCACTACTTCCTTGAGAGTTAGGTTAATTCGTCTTTGTGGTTGTATTGTGGGTTTGCACTTAGTCTCCAATAATATCTTATGAGTGTAAATTAAGGGACTAATCCCCTTGATATTAGCAATGGTCTATCCAATGGCTTCTTTATGCTCTCTTAGAACTCTCAGAAGTTATTTCTCCTGATCACCTATTAAAGAAGTAGAGATAATTATTGGCAAAGTATCATTTGTTCCAAGAGAAGCATATTTTAAATGACTAGGTAAAAGTTTAAGTTCAAGCACTAAAGGTTGTGTCAATGATGGGATCGACTTCTTCTTACTGGTGCTTAGCTCTTCATAGTATCGAGCTTTGACTTCTAACACCTGTTCCCTGCCTTCTTCTTTAAACTCGTCATTGCTCCAATCATCCAAATCTTTAAGAACTGATTCCATGGTATCCAAACTTACTTTCTCTTCTATGGACTCATAGGTAGTCTCATCAATAATATCAATAGTGTAACAGGATTTGTAATCATCAAATTGCTTTATGGCTTCATAAACCTTAAAAGTTACTCGATCATCCATTACTTTTAAAGTAAGCTTACATTATTCTACGTCTATTAATGCCTTACTTGTTGCAAGAAATGGTTTGCCAAGGATCATATGCACCTCTTTGTCTTCTTCCATCTCTAGGACTATAAAGTCGTTGTCACTAACCGATGCCACTCTTGACTTGCTTCTCTCATTTTCCTAGTTATGTGTACTAGAGGTTATCTCTTTTATCAATGCACTTGCTTCATCATAGGTCTTACCCATCAGAGCACCTCTAGTTGTAGCATTTACTAAGGATCTTAATGTCTCATCTAGATTGAGATAGAAGATCTCAATCAGGAGATTGTTTGGTAAGCCATGATGTAGGCATTTTCTAATTGCTTCCTTGAATCTCTCCCATGCCTTATAAGGTGACTCACTACTAAACTTGGTAAAGTTGGTGATGTCGTTCCTTAGTTTTGTAGTCTTAACTAGTGGGAAAAATCTCCTTAGAAACTTCGATGAAAGATCAACCCAGGTGGTAATAAACTCTTGTAGTAGTGAATGAAACCAAGTTTTGGCTTTATCTCTTAGCAAAAACGGAAAGAGTTTTAATTTGATAACTTCGTCTATAATGTTGTTCATCTTCACTGTATTGCAGTATTAGAGGAATCCTGCAATATGCTCTTTAGGACTCTCATTAGGATATCCTTTAAAATGATTTGTTTGAACCATTTGAATGAGGGATGGCTTCAACTCAAAGTTGTTGGCCTCCTTATGGCAGAACCCATAACCATAGGTACTGTATAATCCTGAAGTGCTCGTAGGACTCCTTGTATCTGATTATTATCATTATTGCTTGCCATCTCTTCTCTGCTTCCTCTATTCTCTTGCCTCAACTAATGCAAAGTATGCTCTATTTTAGAATTTAGTAGTAGAGTTTCAGCACTTCTACTCTTGCACATAAAACACTTGTAAAGAGAACAAAAATAACACACGTCATCAAGTGTGCCTAAATTACCAATAGAACTAAAAATTTTAATATTTGCAGTCCTCGGAAATGGCGTCAAAAACTTGATTTGCTTAAACTATATATATAGAAATAAATTGCAAATACTATAGCTAGTATACTTGGTCCATAGCAAAGGCGAAGTCTTTTCAATGGTCCAAGAAATCCTAAAGAAAAACTCTTCAAAACTATCTACTAGTTGTTTCTAAGACTCTCTAATTCTAAAGAAGATGTAAAAGTTTGCCTAAACTATGAAACACTTGTCTATTTATAGAGAAAACTAGGGTTGGCTTTCGAGTGGCTCTTTCTTCACCAAGGCCGGTGGTATAGGGTCTAAGGCCAGCGGCATAGATATCTAAAGCCACTGGTATATAATGTAAGCTAGTGTAAAGTTGGCTACCTTCAATTCCAACGTACTATGGCTCGGTTTGGGTTTCGTTCATTTGCATAAAAGTCCTCTAAATTGATCGCATTTCCATTCTAAATCCTTCATTACTTGAAAATGTCCAAATGAAGATACTTAAGTACCAGTCCTTAATGATTTCTATAAAATCAATAATAATTCTATCTAATTCGCATATTTAAACATAAATAAAACATGCCTTTATCAAGTACTAAGTGAAAGTTGTGAATCATGCACTTACCATAAGTTCTATACCTTAGTTTTCATCTCAAAAAGTTGATTTCCTCATAAAAACATCATATAATGAATTTTCCTTTACCTAAAGCTAGATTTGAGCTTATGTAAGCAACGAAAATAAAAAATAGCATCTAAATACCCTACATACTCTATACGTCCAACATGCTACTCCTTTGTCTATATACATATTTCATGATTTTCTCAACTTACAAACTTTTATTCTAAGTGTTAGATATGTATCCTTCATAATACTAATTTAGTATACTCATAGTCCATTACTCATGTATGAGGTTCATAAGTTTACTACTTAAAGTGGTCTACTATTTTATCACCTTATGTTCATGCTAATATCTTCATGAAAATATGGTCTCCTAAACATGGCATACTAGAATACTTAACTAAGAAATGAACTTACTCGTCCTAAACACTTAGAAATAAGTGGTTGTGCACTAAGAGTCCTCTTTTGCTCCTTATTTTCCTTCCCTTTTTCACAAGCTCTTTTAGTAACCAGAGTCTTGATGTTTAAGGTGAGTTTTGGGGATGTTTTAAGGCTTCCTAAAATAGCTCTTGAAGTGGACAAAAGAAAGGCAACAAAAACAACTTTATATTATAGGTGTGGTTGCAAATATGTGGCGGCAAGTATAAGTTTGTGGGGCTTGGTTTTCTCTTTTAGTTTATGTGTTTAGAGTGTGAAAAAGGAAATCAAAGAGGAGAGAAAATGAGAGAGAGAGTACTGGTTGGATATGTGTGTATAATGTATCTGACAAGCTCCTTTTTATTGGCTTTTATCAAGTACATGAGCCATACTTTGATATGATTGGATGATGTAACTAATAAGGAGTGAATAGTCTTTGTGAAAGATAATTGATTTGATGTGAGATTGATAAGGCATGGTCCCTCATACCCTCTTCTTATAACTAGCTACAGGTGTCCTTTTTGGGCATTGCCTTGTCTTATCACTTGTTTAAAAACTAAATTGATAAAATGAAGTGATAACTTATCCTTATATAGTATAGGTTATGGTAAGATAAGGAAATGGTCATATCATTAGCTTTTGATAAGTTATTAAGTGATAGTTGGTTCCAACTCTCAATTGATAAGTTATTTAATGTGATTGGTAGGCCTACTTATCAATATATAACATAGCTTATAAGTAATGTTAAGGGAATTGTCTTATATATAATTTTTTTAGGGTTTGGTTCTTAAATTTACTCGTAAGTCATGATTAGCTTCTCATAAATTTTTGAAATCTTCTCGAGTTGAATAAAATTATTCAAATTAAATTTTTAATTATTTAAGGCTATAAGTCCTTAACTATATTAGGGTTTAGGGTTTCGGATAACTTAAAATCCATTATTCTTTTGTTTGAGTTTTTATCTATAATGAACTTTTGAATTGAAAAACTAAGTTCGTTTTCTAAATGTAAACTTAAATTCTAAATTTAGTTGATCCTTAAGAATGTTCAAGAAGCACTTTTAGTTGATTCACATGTCCTTTAAATAACAGGGTTTACATCCCCTATCCCCTTAAAATAAGTTTTGTCCTCAAAACTTAAAGATGTACATGAATCTTCAAATAATTGGGGGTACTTTCATCTCACTTCTTCCTCAGCTTCCCAAGTGTTTTCTTCTCTTTCATGGTTCTTGTAGAGTAGTTTTACATAACTGATCACCTTGTTCCTTAATTTTTGAACTTTGAGATCTGTGATCTGGACTGGGTGTTTTTCATATGTCAGATTTTCCTTAATTTGTTTCAATTCTAGCTTAATGACATTGTCTAGGTCGGGTACATTTTTCCTTAGCATCAACACATGAAACATGTTGTGTATTCTAGTCATATTTGGGGGCAATGCTAAGTAGTATACAAGGTTTCTTACACTTTTAAGAATCTCAAATTGCCCAATATACTTTGGGCTTAGCTTCCCTTGAGTTCTTACCTGATGTATGCTCTTGATTGGACTTACTTTTAGATACATGTATTCTCCCACATTGAACTCCAATTATCTTCTCTTTACATTGACCTAATTTTTTTTATCTATCTTGTGTTTCTTTCATTTGCTTCTAAATGATAGCTACTTTTCAATTGCTTCCTAAACTAAGCCTAGTCCGAAAGTTGCCTTCTTTACATCATCCCAAAACAATGGAGATCAGCATTTTCTCCCATATAAAGCTTCATACGGTAGCATTTGAATAGAGGAATGGTAGCTATTGTTGTATGCAAACTCAACCAATGGTGAGTGAGAATCCCAATTTCCCTTGAATTCCATGACATAAGCTTGGAACATATCTTCCAGTGTTTGAATTGTTCTCTCCAATTGTTTGTTTGTTTAAGGGTGATATGCTGTATTGAATTTCAAGTTTGTTCCCAATACTTTTTGCAAGCTTCTCCAGAACTTAGACATAACCCTTAGATCTCTACTAAACACTATTCCAGCTAGTATCCCATGTAAATGTACTATCTCTTTTAGATTTATTAGAGCCAACTTCTCTAAGGAATAGGTCATATTGATGAGTAAAAAGTGTGCTAACTTTGTGAGTCAATCTATCATTACCGATATAGCATCATGACTCGCTACCATTTTAGGTAACCTAAATACAAAATCTATGGTGATGTGGTCCCATTTCCACTCAAGGACTAATAATGGTTGCAACAATCCTCCTGGTTGTTGGTGTTTTGCCTTAACTCTTTGGCATGTTTCACATTTGAGCACATAGTTAGCAACATCCCATTTCATCCCACTCTACCAAAAATTCTTCTTAAGATCTTAGTACATTTTAGTTCCTTTAAGATGTACCGTATATTTAGAATAGTGGCCTTCCTTCAAAATCTCCTTCCTAAGTTCATGGCTGTCAGGTACATATATATGTCCTTTCATTTGGATCATTCCATCTTCGTCTTAATTGCAATCCATGTACCTCCTAAGTATCAATTGTTCTCTTACGTATTGTAGAGTAGGGTCCTCTTGTTGTGCTTCTATGATTCTTTCCTACAAGGTTGGCTTAAGGACTAAGTTTGATAATTCAACATTTGCTTCATGCCATGGAAATTCCAAATTCATCCTCTCAAATTCCTTAATAAATTCCTTTTATTTAGTGAGGTGGGATGCAACTTCTGCATGGTTCTTCTGACTTAAGGCATTGGCTACTATATTCACTCTCTCAAGGTAGTAATTAATGTTGAGATCATAATCCTTTATCAATTTTAGCTAACGTCGTTGCCTCATGTTCAACTCCTTTTAGGTGAATAGATATTTCAAGCTTTAATGATCGATGTAAATTTCACACTTGATACCATATAAGTAATGCCTCCATAGCTTTAGAGCAAACATTATAGCTACTAACTCTAGGTCATGGGTAGGATAATTCCATTCGTGTAATCGCAATTGTTGCGATGCATAAGCGATTACTTTCCCATTTTGCATTAGTATGCACCCCAAACCATTATTAGAAGCATCACTGTATACCGAGAAAGGTTCTTCATTATTGGACAAAACTAAAACTAGTGCTAAAATCAATCTCTTCTTTAGCTCTTATAAGGTCTCTTCTCTTTCCTCATTCCATTCAAACTTCTCACTCTTTTGAGTCAGTTGAGTAAGTAGTTTAGCAATTTTTGGGAAGTCCTTCACAAACTTTCGGTAATATGCAGCCAAACCAAGAAAACTTTACACTTCAGTGATGTTTTCAGGCCTTTTCTAGTCAATGATAGCTCTTGTCTTTTCAAGGTCTACTTTTATTCCTTCTCCTGAAAATATATGCCCTAAAAAGGATATCTCCTTTAACCAAAAGTCACACTTAGATAACTTGGCATACAACTTGGGTTCCCTTAAAGTCTATAACACTAGCCTCAAGTGTTCTTGATGTTGTTCCGAAGTCAATGAGTACACCAAGATATCATCAATAAATACAATTATACACTTATCTAAGTATGGTTTCAACACCCGTTCATCAAATCCATGAACATTGTAGGTGCATTGGTTAATCCGAATGGCATCACTAAAAACTTGTAATGTCCATATCTTGTCTTGAATGTTGTCTTAGGCACATCCTCTAGTTTGATCCTCAATTGGTGATATCCTAATCTCAGATCAATATGAGAGAATATACCTACACCTTGTAATTGATCAAACAAGTCATTAATATGAGGTGAAGGATACTTGTTCTTTACGATGACTCTATTCAATTCCTTATAGTTGATATAGAGTCTAAGAGAACCATCCTTCTTCTTAACGAACAATATAGGTGCTCCCTAAGGTCAAACACTTAGTCTAATGAAACCTTGGTCTAATAACTCTTGAAGCTATTTCTTTAGTTCCTTCAACTCTATTGGAGCCATTTTGTAAGGTGCCTTAGAAATTAGTTCAGTTCCCAACACCAAATCAATGGTGAAATCTATTTCCTTCTTAGGCGACAATCTTGGTAGCTCTTTTGGAAACATGTCGAGAAATTTGTTTACCACTTGAGTCTCTTCTATTCTTGGCCTCTCTGACTTAACTTCAGTGGTGTTCATCTAACTTATCTCCAAAATTGGCTCAAAGGAGCTAGTTCGTAAGTTCCCACTATCATTGATTCTCCTTGAAATTCCACCTCAAATTCTTCCATATCCATAAAATGCACTTTCTTCTTTTTTCAATCAATTGTAGCTCCACAAGATGTCATCCAATTCATGCCCAAAATCATCTTATATTTTCCCAAGTTGAAAATGATGAGATCTGTCATACTATCATGGCCTTATATGCTGCGTGGGCACTTCTTCACCATCTATTTAGTAGTGACTACACTTCCTGTTGGGTTTCATACACTAAAACTTGACTTGGCAATGGTTATGAGCAACTTAGCTCTTTTCATTACTTTAGGGGAAATGAAGGAATGAGTTGCTCCAATGTTGAACAAGGTATACATTGAGTGTTCTTTTACGTCAACATTCCTTGGATGGAATTAAAGTCATAATTTTACAAGGTATCATTATTAGCTTTAAAAGTCTTTGTGACTAAGTTAAATGTTTTCACCTCTAATTACTAAAACATACTTAATAACATAGCTCAACTAAAGAGAGTTTAAGAAACACACCTGTAATCAGCTCTGTATCTATGACATCTTCCACTTCTTCATAATAGATTATCTCTTCCTCAGAATATTCTTCATAATCCCATCCTCCCTCTAAATTATAGATTTGGGTGGCATTCACAATTCCTAGTCTCTAGCCGTTTCCTTCCCCATCCTAGTGCATCTCACCGTCTGTACGATGGCATTTTGATGCTGAGGGTAGGTATTAGTAAAGTGTCCCACTTGTTTACAAATATAGTAAGTCATAGTAGCCTTCTTTGGGCAGTTTGCTACTAAGTGACCTCTTTCTCTACAGAAGTAACACTTGTTTCTGAGCTGAGCACAATCCCGAGGATAGTGATTCCCTTTGCACTTCCAATAGGTGACTCTTCCATTCCCATTTCCATTCTTCTTATAAATCACCTTATGGGGTCTCAAAATCTTCCTTACTTTAGAACTTGAGCTTCCTGGTCCTTTAAACAGCCTTTTGCTAAAAATAGTAACTTTTGGCTTCAACACTTCTTCACCTTGCCTCTTTGCAGTATCCAATACTTTTGCTTTCTTTATAGCCTCATTATAGGTCCTAGGCTAAAATTCCAAAACCTTCCTTTTCATTTCGAGGTCCAATCCCCTTACAAAAATCAGTTTCGTCATCCAATCATTGTTATGATATTCGGGTGAAGCAAATTAGAGTAGGCGAGAAAAGTTTGCCTCATACAGCTCAAGAGTATAGTTTCCCTTTTTTATTCCAAATAATTCATCACTATATTTAACCTAGAAGCTCTTAGGGAAGTAATGCCTTAAAAATTCCTCTCTAAAGTCTTCTTATGTAATAAGGTATCTTATGTTTCCTCTCTTAGTCTCTCACCATATCTTCACTCTTAAGTAGAGCAAAGAAGTACCATAAGTCAATCTCAAATGACATGGCACTTCAAATGCCTCAAACGTTCTTTCTAATTACATCAACCAATCCTCAGCCTCATTGGGCCAACTTGCATTTCCATCAAAATACTTATTGCATTTCAGAAATTCAAGCAACAGGTTCCTTCGCTATTGAGGCTCATGAGGAATTGGGTAAGAGTCTTTGGCTGGCCCTATCGGTGGTGGTAGAGGAGGTGGCAGAGGCAATGGTGCTATCCCACCATGGCCATAGGTGGTGAACAGGAATCTGTAGAACATGTTCTTGTGGTGCTGGTAATAGGGGTGCTTGATTTCTTTTTAGGAAAGTCCTTAGTAAAGCATTACTTACTTATATTGCCATAAGTATTTCTTCAATACGGTGAACTGGTACATTTTGTCTTGGATTTTGTACTGGTAGCACTCTATCTCTTGGGGGTCTTCTCCCGTGCCTCTGTTCGCTGAAAATAAAATTTCCAAGATTAGGTTTAATGTGGTCAATTCAAATCACAAGTTACTCATTCCAATCCTTTTATTAGACAAAACAACTTCATTACTTGGGAATATAATGTCCTTATTTAATTCATTCATTATAAGGTACTCCTTTTTAATTACACTACTAGGATCGGAATCAAATCACATAAAACACATAATTAGTCCTACATTTCCTAAGTTCTCTAAAGTACACATAGAGTTTAGTTACATATCCTTCTGAAATTACACATAATTCTTACGGCTACTTCTTTAGTACTTAGTACAGCACTTTAACCAAACACATACATAGCACAATACATAAAGAGCTCACTATAACTTTCTCTCAAAATAAGCAACTACACCACTTGAAATACTTTAGACATCAAAACATCCATTACTAATGATACTTCGTTGAAGATCTAGCTTTATCATTATCTAACCAACCTGCTTGTTGAGGCCTCCTCCTTAGAAGTAGCGATGAGGCTCTCACACTTGGGTCGAACAATGAACCCTAATAGAATATCCCTTGATATAATTCATGGGGCAATAGAAACTTAAAAGGTTCATGTTCTGGGGTCACCTCCCTTCGATACTCTCTTGGGACGATAGATAGAATCTTAATATTGTCCTCCCACTCGAGGGCATCTGAGCATATCTCAATGACATTAGGCTTCACATAGGGAAAGAAAATGTTAACAGGACCAATTAGTGGTGGAATACCTTGCTACACATCTAGCTGAACCACTAAGGTAGTTGGCCTTTAGGTCATGTGCTAAAGCATAATCATGCCTCGGTTGATTTTAGTATATAAAACTGGGTGTAGTCATTCTTTAGTTGTCTTGAATCGAGAACACCATTTTGGCTTCTTATTAGCTCCTTCCTATTGCTTCATTAGATACACTAACTCCACATCAGATAAGATTGGCTTAGGTATCCGAATCAAGATATCTCGGTAATGACTTCTCCAATAGGGGCTCAATCCTAACCTCTAAGATATCTACACGTCTCAGATCCTACATGGCATTCCAATTGGTATCATGTCTTTGCAGAGGATTCTTAATCTATAATGATACACGATGAGGGTTTCACCTTTATGAACAGGAGCACTAGATTTCGACGAACCCTATTTGCATTCTCCTGATCAACATAAAAAGTTCATTAAGTGTTATACATTCTTAAAAAGGTTAAGCCATCTGCTTGATCGTTTAGGAGTCCTAACTCGATTTTAACCCTTTCTACCTCACTTGGTAGGAAATCCTAATGTCTAGAGTCAGGTTTTACATTTCTTATCATTGTTTTTAAACCTAATGCTCTGATATCACTTAGATCTATCACGACCTAATAGTATTATTGTCATAGTAAATTGTTGTGTACTGTACAAAGATCTAAAATTAGCCCCCTCATTGATCATAGACCTTTCATATGATACATAAGGCTCCTTCCACTCTATATTACCATTAGCCTATAGATATACAATATCAAGCATATTAACTAAGATTTACCATTTAAATACAAAATACTAAGGTTAAGATGTGATTTGGAGAATTCCACAACAAAATAGTACAACGTAGCTAAAATCTTATGAGTCTGCATTATGAAAGTCTAATTATGGAATTAAGCTAGAAAAAAGTAAATAAATATCTACAAGTCATTATTACAAAATTCCCTCCTTGCTTCTTAAAGCTTACAATCCTGTTTCGGCACGAGACTCACCTCAGGCATTCCTCAACCCGAATAAACAAAATGCTGGTCCTGCAATAAAAGAAATCTATCGGGGTGTAAGCTTATACTTAGTGAGTTGATTCATTTGCTATGCCATACAAACAATATAATTTAATGCATAACATATGAATGAATGAACACTCAGAATGCCAACCAATACATACAACGACCTAAGAACTACATGCAACTTAGAATTACACCCCTTATAGTCGGGGTTGGAGATAATTAACCAATACAAACCATCAACCGGGTCCTAGCATCTAGGACTTAATAATATATAAATGGTATTTCATACGGAAACTTTGCTCAAATCAACTAAAACAAATATATATACAAACTTTGCTTTTCATACAGAAAATATACTTTCCTTTTTAAAAATCAAATTTATACCAAAATCTTAGGTTTAGCGGTATGGTGGCCCTCACAGTCCATAAATAAATGCCTTAAGCAGAAGTCATAAGATACAGCCCTTCGCTAACAATTAGCACCCCTTGGCACCTAATAAGCTCGAATGCTTAGGATAGAGACTTAATAATATATAAATGGTATACCATTGCCAAATCCCTATAGGAGGTCCCCCTCCTATGAGGCCCTTCCCATCTTCTATGCGAGGTGGCAGTCAATTTAGTCATCCTAAATGCTTAAAAATAAGTGATGCACTAAGAGTCCTCTTTTGCTCCTTGTTTTCCTTCCCCTTTTTACAAGCTCTTTTAGTAACCAAGGTTTTGATGTTTGAGGAGGGCTTTAAGGATGTTTTAAGGTTTCTTAAAATAGCTTTTGAGGTGAACAAAAAGAAGGTAACAAAAACAACTTTTGCCATTAGTGTAGGTGCAAATATGTGGCAGCAACTATAGGTTTGTAGGGCTTGGTTTCCTCTTTTAGTTTGTGTGTTTAAAGTGAGAAAAAGGAAATCAAAGAGGAGAGAAAATGTGAGAGAGAGTACTAGTTGGATATGTATGTATAATGTATCCAACAAGCTCCTTTTTGTTGGCTTTTATCAAGTACATGAGTTATAATTTAACATGATTGGATGATGTAAATAATAAGGGGTGAATAGTGTTTGTGAAAGAAAATTGGTTTGATGTGAGATTGACAAGGCATGGCCCCCCATACCCTCTTCCTATAATCGATGGTAGGGTGTCCTTTTTGGCTATTGTCTTGTCTTATTACTTGTCTAAAAATTAAATTCATAAGATGAAGGGATAACTTATCCTTATGTAGTATAGGTTATGGTAGGATGAAGAAGTGGTCTTATCATTAGCTTTTGATAAGTTATTAGGTAATAGTTGGTTCTAACTCTTAATTGATAAGTTATTTAATGTGATTAGTTGGCTTACTTATTCATATATAACATAGCTTATACGTGAAGATAAGTGAATTGTCTTACATGTAATTCTTTTAAGATTTGGTTCTTAAATTAACTCGTATGTCATGATTAGCTTCTCACAAAATTTTGAAATCTTTTAGAGTTGAATAAAATTATTCAAATTAAATTTTTAATTATTTAGGGTCACAAGTCCTTAACTATACTAGGGTTTAGGGTTTTGGATGACTTAAAGTCCGTTATTCTTGTGTTCCAGTTTGATAATGAATTTTTGAATTAAAAATCTAAGTTTGATTTCTAAATGTAAACTTAAATTCTTATATTTTGATCCTTGGGAATGATTAAGAAGCACTCTTAGTTGATTTACATGTCCTTTAAATAGTAGGGTTTACATCGTTAGTCCATCTCATAGATATATATATGTGCCAATATTTATCAACATAAGATCTTTTAACACAATTCTTCTTCTATTTTTACTTGTGTATCTTAATTTATTTATGCTCTGTTTCCTTTTGTTATATTCTTCTTTTTATATATAATGCAACTAAAGGTTTATATAGTATATATTTATATATATTCATGATACCTGCTTATTTATTTCTTTTTATTACTTGTATATTTTTTTTTCTTACTTTTTTTTTTTAATTTGATACTTTAATTTGTTGTCTATACCTTGCCCTAACCCCCTCCTTCCTTTTTTTTTTCTTTTAAATTTAATGTTGTAAATATAATTATTATTTAAGATTCTATAACTATTTAAATGATTCATAATTTTTTTATTATCACTTGCTATGAAGAATATTTTTAAGATAGTTTTGTGTTAGGTCATTATTATAATGGTTATCATAATTATTGATGTCATGGTTATTGTTGTTTTTTCCATTTGTTGTTATTGTCATTTGTTGTTAATATGAATGTTGATGGATATTTATTATTTTTATTATTGTGTTTCCCTCACTAGAAGGTATAGCAAGATGATATTTTACTTTTTGAGATATTCTATGATTAGTGTTAATTGTGTTATCAGTGTTGTAATGTTTACATGTGATCATTGGTTCATTACCATTGCATTGCTATCTCCAAGGAAATTAATCTAGATGAATTTCTATATTGATTGGAAAATATTCTGTTATTATCTTTCTATATTAATAATTTTAATGTATTTAATGGATATGTTAAGTCTTTTAGTCAACAACTATTCTATTTATAGTTAATGTTTACTTCTATCCTTTTCATATTTTAATTTCTTGTTTTAGTATCTTTTCATTGTTAAATTAGGAAAGATATTACTTACTCCTTTCTTAATTGCTATTATTAATTTCTCAAGTTACTATTTCACTAATAGGTAAGATTTTATGAAGGTTGTAAGTATGTTTACCATGCATTAGCTTTTATTATACCCGTACATTAATTCTTATTTATTATGTTACTCTTAATAGTTTTCTATTTTGCCATACATTGAGTAACCATTCTTGGTCAACCAAATCTAATGCATATTTATAATTTGATTAATTACTAAATCTTTTAGTCTTTCTTATTTTGTTTTTAGTATTTTCGATATTTATTTCTTTCCAATTCGATAAATTGTTAGCCAATTAAAGTAGATTTATAGTTAGGTATATCTACTTTAATTTTGTAATCTCATAAGTCATCTAGAGTATATTCAGTGGTCATATCTTATAAAAGTGGAAGACATAATAACTAAGATAATTTAATTGTATCGCGAAATACATATATTTAATTATATATGCTATTTCTTGAGTATTTATTACTATTCACATATTGCTAAACAAAACCTTCAAATAATTAAATAAAACTTCTAAATTAAATTATCTCTAAAATATTCAAATAAATGTATCAAAAAATAAATAATAGTATCAAATAATATAATTTCATATAACCACAAATACATAATTTAAGCTTGATCATAAGGTCAAAATTATCGGCTTTTTACCCCTCTCATCATTTCACTATCCTATAGATCATCTTTCAAAGTTCCCTATAAATCATATACCTAAGCTCTAATACCATTAGATCTATAATGCCCTAGAGTTAGGATGTCATAGACCACCACATATCCATAGTATCTGTTGGCACATCAAGCATAGACAATTTTCTAAAATCTCCAAAGATCATGTAAAGTCTCCAAATAACCTCGCAAAATTAATACTCCAAAATAAACTAGAATAACATTTATATAAAATAATTAATTCTTGACTAGCAATTAATAAGTAAAAGACTAAAACTCTGTCTCTTTAAACTCATATACAATCGCTAAGTAGCACACATAGTTTCCCTTCTCATTGGTAGTAATAAGGGTCTCCAAAAAAGTCATTGTAATTGATCAAATTAACTAAAATTCTTGCATCTGGAAAAAAAAAAAAAAAAAACTAGGGAGTGAGCTAGAGCTTAGTATGCAATAGAAAAGCATACACATATGAATGAGCAATATAGAATATGCAACAACAATAGACATACAATAATTTGTTATCTTTAATCTTAGCCCATTAAACAACACATAAGGGTATTCATGACCCCATCTACATAATAGTAAACTTAAATACAATACCTAACCATTGCTACCTCTAGCCCTAGGATTCTTAATCTACCTTAGATCATTTCAATAGGCTACTCTACAGGGACTGTAAACCTTACTTTTAGCGGGCCTATTATTTGACTAAGAGTACTTCCTAAATGTTCCCAAGGATTAGCTAAACTAAGAACTTTAGTTTATGATTAAAAACGAACTTATTTTTCAAATTCAAAAGCTTATTATCGATAAAACCTAAACTTGAAAAACTTTGAACTCTAAGGTCACCGAAAACCCTAAGCCTTAAAATAATTAAGGACTTTTAACCTTAAGTGACTAATTAATAATTTAATTTGAATAATTTCATTCAAAGAAAATTTCATAATTTTATAAGAATTAAATCATCATTTACAAAACAATTCAAGAAGTAAATTCTAAGATAATTTCCTATAAGATAATTCCCTTATCTTCATGCCTAAGCCATACACTTGAATAAGTAGACTAACTAATCCCCCTAAATGACTTATCAATTGAAATTTGGAGTTATTTATCTATTGATGACTTATCAAAATCTAGAGATCAGATACTTTCCTTATCACCCCTTCACTTATATTACATATGGACAAATTATCACAAGATTTCACATGCTTAACTTTAATAAATGAGACAAGACAACTCTATGCCCAAAAGGACACCTAATGGCCAGTTCTCAAATGGCTTTAACGGGGGCTATACTCTTACCTTTGATCCATCAATCACTTTATCTTACACTCGACAATTCATCCCTTAATACTTATATCATCAATAGTTGCAATTGTTGACTTTTCTATATGCTACAAGACAACAAAATCAAGCTTATTAAACACACTTCCCACCCCATTCCCAGCTGGCCACTCTTTCTTCCATTTCTCTCACTTTCAATTTCATTTTCACTTCCTTTTCTCTCATGTTGAAAATAACCCTAAAAGAAGAAACAACCATACCCTACAAATCCTTCACTTGTCGCCACATTCCAAGCACACCCACACATATGGCACTTTCAACTTCTTCTTGTCTTACTTTTGCCAACATTCAAAGCCCTTTAGGATCCTTAGAATACCCCTTAAACCCCACCTCAAAGGATCACAACTCATGTTTCAGAAAAAGGTGCAAGAAGGAGGAAGTAAGATAAAGTGCATAAGTGGAACCTTAGTGCACAACCATTACATTTTGCTTAGAGGACGAGTAAGTATATTTTGCGTTAGTAGGTTAGTATTCATGTTAAGAGACTATGATTTCTTAGAGATATGAGTATGATCATAAGTTGGTATAACTTCAAAGACCACCTTAAGAAGGAAACTCATGAAAACCTTACATGAAAGTTGAAATATGAGCATGTAAAGTTAGTGATTTATAAAGATACTTGTTTAACACTCGAAATGGAAGATTTTAAGTTGAGAAAATCTTGAAATGAGAACTTGAACGAAGAGAAGCATGTTGGACGTAAGAGTTTAGAAGCCATTTGGATGTTGTTTACACTTTCATTAAGTTAAACATGCTCAAATTTACACTTAGGTAAAGATAAAAATCCATCACATAAAGTTTTATGAGGAAATTAACTTTGTAAGACATGAACAATGGTACGAGAAGTATGATAAAAGTGAGATCCTCTATTTTCATGTAAAGTATGAGCCATATAATCATTTCATGAAAAAGAAGTTAAGTTAAGATTTGAATACATGTAGCTTAAATTCATGATCTAACACTTAAACTTAAGGAAATGATGAAACATGTTGGAAAATCAAGTTGGAAGCCTTCATACTCAAACCAAACAGATCTGGAACATCCCTAAAAAAAACTTAAAAATATGCTAAAAGTAAGTAAACAAGGTGAAAAGAGTAACCAAGGCAAGTATGATAAGTGTATTAAGCCCAAAGTGAAAAGAGCAACCAAGGCAAGTATGATAAGTATATTAAGCCTAAAACTCAAACTCGGGCTTAAAACTTCCAAAAAGGGCCTTAAACGTCAAGTTGAACCACCCTTAAGTTTCTGATCAATAACTTGACAAATCAATAAGAGTTGTTTTAAGACCCTCAAGAAACTCATGAGACACTTCCTAAGCCCAAGAAAGTGACCATTTTTGAATTAAATAAAAAACAAGCCCATTTGATAACTTAAACTCACTTATGAGCCTAAGAAGTGGTTGATAGCCTTAGGAGTGTAAATCAAAGTTGTAAATCTAACCTTAAGGAGTATTTTGAGCCTTGAATGAAATCTTAAGCCCAAGCCTAAAGGAGTTCCCAAGTTATCAAAAAGCCCATTAACTAAACAAAGCCTAAAAGCACTCCAAATCATGAGGACAACTACTGTTCTGACCTATGGATAGATTTACGTACCTCATCTCAAAAATCTAACCTCATCATGTTAAAGTACACTAAAAAACAATGAAGATTGACGATAAGATCATAAAAATTGAATTTAAAATGAGAAAGTTATACGTGATTGAACTTTTAAGTAAAATCGAAAAAAAAAAATGAAAACTAAACAAGAGTATAACTTAAGGGGTTTTAACTTAGTTTTCAAGGTTTTATTTCAATTCCTTATAATATTATGATTTCGATGACTAGAGGACCCCTTATTTGGAGACAACTTGCCCCCGGACTACTTTGATTGACTCTCATGGTGGAGTGAGTAAATTCCTGATAACTCTTTATTTAATTTTGCTTATAGAATAGATGTACCTAAACTTATATATATAAATTTAGATGCTTGTGGGATATAGGCAATACATGTGTATGAATTTGTAAACTGAATGCTATGGCTTGTTAATTATATAACAATAGGAATTGTTGTGATAATTTATACGTACAATTATATGGAATGAAATTGTTTGATCACCTTGAAAATCGAGTTAATCACTCATATGATTAAGAAATTAAATGGATTGTATATTACCCATAATTGCATTCGGATAACACCGACTGCCGCTTCACGTAGAAGATGAGAAGGGACTCACAAGAGGAGGGCCTCCTATTAGACTTGGGATTTTGAAAATATGATTTGATATTTGGTAAAGAAAGTATATATATATATATAATTTTGTTTTGACTTAAGTACAATAGTGCAAATGAAATAAAAACCCAAGGGATAGAACCTAAATTTTGGTTTGAGTCGGTTAATTATCTCTAAATCCCGACTGCAGGAGGCGTAATTTTGAGTTGTATGCAATTCTTAAGTCACTGCATGCATTGTTTGGCATATTGATTTTTCATACATTCATATGATTGTGCATCTAATAAATTTTTGCCATATGGTATTGATGAGGGTATTTATCTCACAGCTTAAGCTTATACCCCGATAGATTCCTTTTGTTGTAGGAAAACCTCTTTGCTATAGGAAAACCTCTTTGCTAATCCGGGCCGAGGCATGCCTGTAGTGAGTCTCATGTAGAGACAGGTTAGAGCGATCAGGGAGCGTAGATGAGATTTTGTAAAAGATTTTGTAGATAGTTATTTACCTTTATTTTATTCATAACATAGTTTGAAGTTTATGATGCAGTTCCTATTATGAACTGCATTTGTTTGTAAAATTCTTTTGATGTAGAACGTAACAAGTCTACACGTTTACTTGATTAATTTATGTCTCAAAAGTTAATTTTAGTAAGAATTGCTTTATATTATTTATCTATGGGCTTGGTGATAACGTATAGTGGAAGGAGCTTTGTATATCGTATGAAAGGCCTGTGTTCAGTGAAGGAGTTAATAGTAGACCTTTGTACAGTACACGGAGATCTACTACAACAATGATATTGTTGGGTCGTGATAGGGACATTACTACCCAAAGATCATTGAGATCCCCCTAAGGTTCTACCATCACTAACCCCTAAGCCAAGCTACACATAAGCAACACTCAACAATTATTAGTCTAAGATTGATTAATCCATTTTCAATTCAACTATCCTAACAACCATAACCCTTGAATAGCTTGATTCAATTAGATTGGAGCTATCAATAATAAATGAACCTATAGTAACAAGGATTACTAAGCATAGAGTTTATACAAATTTGATCTTAAGTCCTTAAACTAGCTAATCTTGGCTTTTTAGGTTGATTACAACTAGGCTAGTTTGTGAAATTTAAGTGGAAAACTCCTTTAAGGTTCTCGCCAAGGATCATAGCCATGTTCTTTACTAGAGTCTCATTAAAGCAACCATGGGCAAGAATATGCTTGTGATATTGGGTTGTGGTCCTCATTGTAGATCATCTCCAAAAGCATAGTTAGGGAACACAACCATATTCCTAGATCGTATTCCTCTTGTCCTAAATTCTTTCTCACCTAAACTCAACAACGTTGAATTTCATCACTTAAAGGGGTCCATGATAAACCACTATAGCCATGTTGTCTAGCATTTCCTTCAAAGCATCGAAAATTTTCTCTTTGTATAACCATTTAACTCCCAATTCCATATCAAGAACATAATCTCCACTATCATGAATCTCATCCCTTTCATCTTTTTTAGTGATCAAACAATAAAATAGAAATAAATGTATTCAATGAAATGTAGATCTAATCTTACTCACGTTAGATTTTCAAGAGATCCTATAACCTTTGATTGTTGCAACTTTTACTACTGCTAATTGTAAATTTTACGTAAATAATTCTATTAAATATACTAATAAATAAAATCTCCTTAATTAATATATTCCTTTTACCATTTGATTAATTTTTAATGGTTTGTTGACCGTTAGACCCATCACTCACACCTACCTCTAAGGTCTCTAATCTCTTACTAGGAGGATTTTCTCTTGTCAATCTACTAAGGATGAGCTCTTGTATATTGAAGAGTTGTGGGCGAACTCTCTAAAGGCCTAGCTCGAATACACACTACTATCCTTAGACTCTTACCTAATCACCGACTGACCAAGTGCTTAGGCCAACTTACCAAGTGCCGAGGTTGACGTACTAAATGCCGAGTCTAAGGTCATTACCCTTCGAGCCTTACTCTTTTAGCTTATAGAACTGTAGTGTCATTCAATCACCTTAGTAGCTATAAGACCTATAATCAGTTGTCCAAAGTTTGACTTGTAGAATTTAGGGTGATTGGTTAAAGGATCTGATCGAGCTTACATTATCAAATAAAGTTAGAAATATTAGAAAAAGTGATCCTATAAGTTTGAATTTAAGAAAATAAGAAATAAAATAAAAGAATATAAAATTTCTAAATTTTAAGTATATAACTCGTTATTTATCGAAAATGCAGAAAATGGATTCCGGTAATTAATGAATCGCTAGAGATAAATTATATGTATACTAAAAATCATAGAATGACCTAAATAATATATAGGAATATTTATTTGTACTATATATGAAATTACATGTAGGTAGAAATATGCATAATTACTTCAAATACGCAAAATGTGCTAAAATAATAATAAATAATTAAAGAAAATTCATAATTAATTAAGGAAATATAAAGAAAAATCAGAAAAAATAAGGAATGATCTAGATTTGGGTCATGGTAGTAAGAGAAAATAATAAAAAATTTAGCCAATTAAATTAGAACAATATAAAAGGCAAATTGGAAAAAGTTAAGGCAATTATCTAATCAGATTAATGCACAATAATATCCCAAGGCCTTTATAAATACCCTAGATTTTTCAAAAGCTCATTTTGGATGTCAGGAAGTTTATAAAATTAGAGAGAGGTGAAATTGAGAGTAAATTAGGGTTTTAGAAAAAATCACAAAAAAATTGTGCAGTTAGGGCTTCTAAGAAGAACCCAAACCCGACGAGCAATTAAGAGTGGGCGGCCGCCACCACCACATGGTAGCGGTAACGGTAGCGGTAGCGCCCAGGTGGGCTAACATACCTATGGCAATCGAAGGTGGCTGGAGCCACTTAAATTGATGAGTTCGATTTCTAGCCCGATTTCGTGTAATTTTATAAAAAATAGTAAATATTCTTAAAAAATTCTAAATTTTTTTATTCTGAAATATTTTAGTATGCAGTTTTTGTTTTTAGAAAAAATATTATTTTGATAAAAATGTGTCCCGTTATATATAATCCTTAAAAAATCATGCAAAACCGAGTATGTTTTGATTTAGAAATAAATGACCTTAGGAGTATAGTTTTGAGCCCAAAATTTTTGTGTAGATTACCTAGGTGATATAGAATAGTGTCATGAAGCTCTTTTTCAAAAATGAATTTTTGAAAATTTTAGATAATTTTTAGGCCTTAAAATGAGGCATAAAATAGGTAATTACGTAATTAAATGGTTAATTACTGATTTAATGAATAATTATATGTTTTAAGTTGTTGAAATATGATGAAGTATGATACTTGTAGCATTTAGGGTGTTAGATGTAAATATTGGGCTAATTATGTAGTAAATAAGTAATAGGGAAAAATAGTAAATTTTAAGTTAATTTTGTAAATTAGGATAATTAGGTATAAAATCTGATTTAAGATGAGTTTAGATATTTTGAAATGATAATTGATGTTGGGAGATGGTAATTAGAGTGATAGAAATATTAGATATGTATTATGTACATGATAAGTGATAACTCTGATTTTAAACATATTTCATATGGTGATTTAATAGTATTTCCCTTACATTTTTGGTTTTTTTTAAAGAAATTGATACTTAATTGAGTAAAATTTTAATTTCAAGGTTTGCATGCGTTCTAGGATTGAAAACGAAGAAAATGAATCAAGTTTCACTTAATTTGGAGTTCAAATGAAGGAATTATGAAGTTTTGAAGTTACACAGTCTAGGACATGACCATGTCCCCAGGCTGTGTCCATGCAGGAAAATTTACCAGGGTTAGAAAGTTACACGACCTGGGGACATGGCCATGTCCCAGGTCGTGTCTGGTGACAAAAATAAAATCCTTATAATACATATATAAAAGGACATATGAGGAAGAGAGACATTAGAGAAGAGATGAGACACTAGAGAAGAGAAGAGACACTAAAGAAGAGAAGAGACTTGAGGAGAAGGAGAAGAAAAAGGAAAAAGTAACACCAACTTCAAGATTGGAGAGATTTTTCATCAATCAAAGGGATTTTTCATGTTTTATTTTATGTTTTTGATGGAACTCGTTTTTAGATTCATTATGATAGCTTAGAATTCGTGTATTTAGGATTATGGAACCTAAGGTTTCATGTGATTCTTGGGTTGATTTATAATTTTCAATAAAGTTTCTATCTTTTCTTGATTCAATTATGTTGTTTAATTGGTAATTGATAATTCTAGAGTATCAATCTATGATATTATGCATGATGGTTGAGAAATTATATTTGTAATAAGATCTAAGCATAATTGGAGAGAATTACATGTATACTTAGAGATAAGATATATGTTTCTTCCGGAAAGTTAATTATTTATGTGGGAATTCATTATTCATTAATGTGATTCTAAATTATATTACTAAGCGAAGAGATTCCAGTAAATAATTTAGGATTAGGGTTAATATGCTTGAGAAAGGTATTAACTTTAATTGTGAATCTCTTCGGTTAAGAATAATAGAAATTGAATTGAATATATTTTAAGCGGTCATATGTTAAACACTAGGGGAAATAATTCCTAAATACGTTATTGCATTCTTGAAGTCGTTCTTAGTTTTATTGCTTTCTAAATTGTTTAATCAAGTCCCATAATTAGTTTAGTTTGTTAATTTCAGTATTTTTAATTCATTCAACTCAACACGATTTTCCGGTTAGATAATAGAGCTAAGGTTAATATTAGTACTCGGAATCTCTGAGGGATCGACTCAGACTCATATCCGCTATATTAAAATTGATAGGTGTACTTGTCTGATATCAATAAGTGATAGCACATAATATGCAATTAATGGAAATATAATAAATAGAAGATATTAGAATAAAAATTGATATTATATAAATAATAGGGATATATAATAAATCTAATAGAAATCTTAAATTTATGTAATTATATGAAAAATATAAAATATTTCTCACATCAAGAGTAAATTTAATACACTAATAAGGATTTAAGTGTATCAAGTGGAATAAAATGCTAATTAGGGGTAATTATGGTATTTAGGATATCTAGAAGTAATGCGATTAATTTCACATTATGAGTTAAAATGAGTTTCTAGGGTTCAGGTATAAAACATTACTTAGAAATTGAACTAGAACCTAATTTACAAATTGATGTGGAAATTGAACCCAAACCTAGCCCCAACCTAGAATAATTGTAAAAGATTTGAAAGCCTAGATAATTGGATATATTAAACCCTAAGTTAAAGATAACAATGAGTGTTATAGGATAAAAACTAATCTATAACAGTTATATGAAAACTAAGATAACGTTGGTATTATAGGGATGATCGGCAATAGCCTAAGCGAGTTGGACCTCGAGTGAGCAAGTGAGGAGTCTAAGTAAGTTAGGATTAATACGTTGCTATATTTCAGAGGCTTAAGATTATACTTGGTTGTGCATGTTAGATAGCTGTGTCTATGTGCTTAATTATGAGTGATACTATGATTTTGTTTATCGTTCTAGCTTGTATTGTATGAAGTAATCGATCAACCTAAATTGAACTTAACAAACATATGACTTGTAATCATAAATCGAACCTGCATAGCAACCGATTAGGGGAAACCTAAGATTCTCTAGCCAAATATTGACCCCTTCGAAGGGGATAGTGCTGGATAGCATAATGGGTCCCTTCTTCATCCTTAGTTGAACTAAGTGATAGGTGAGAAGGTCATAGCAAGGGTGAAATCAATGGTTCAAAGGTAATCACAGGAGAAGCGGTGTCTCCATTGCACAAGCCTGGGTTTGGTCTTGAGCTATTTCATTAACGATAACTCCTCAACTCGGATTAGAACATGCATAATTTCTCTAATCTCATGATGGGCTAGATAACGTCGCGCGATGACATTTGCTTGAACATGCATTGTACTTAATAAGTTGGTTGATAACCTTATTTATGTTTGTGGTATAGTTTTAAGTCCTCCATCCTAACTTACTAAGTTGTGGTTGCTAACATCCCTATAGCCATTGTTGTAGGTGTTAGCGATGAAGCGGCCTATAATCACCTCGACGCTAGCAATTGCGAGATCTTAGGGAGTGAAGATGTAAATAGAAGACCAAATTTATTCTCTAGTTAGAATTATTTTAAAGCTTTTAGCATTAGTTTACAAATTACTTAATTAGATTTTGATTAGACTGCCAAATCTTATAAATATACCCAAATTAATTTAATGTGAATATTTATTTTTCTTAAATTCATAAGTAAGCAATTTATTTAGTTTATGGATTGTTTACTTTAAAGCGGGTTAGTCATGGATGCCTTGTGTAGATTAGGTCTAAGATAATGGTTGTAAGGCCAACTTCTATCTTAGAATGGTTTACATGGCGTGGCTATTACGACTTTATCACTTTTGGGTGTGATAGCAGCTCCAAGCACAATCCTCAACAGTAGCCCCTACATCATTTCACCTTAGCCACAACATCCTAGGACCCTAAAGTTCGAACCCATTGATAAGCCACCACTTGTCACCTACTTTTCTAATACTTGTACTATATTCCTTTTTGTCCTTTGTCATATTTACTCTTTTTCGAGCATACTAAGAATCTCTTTCTTATATTGCTTTTTTATATAATTTTCCATTATTGTATTAATGCACTAAAAGACTTACTATAAATAGTCCTTTTTACTGTAGCTGCAATTATCATACACCTTTACAGATTTTGAATAGCCTTATTCTTGCGAGATACCCTTCTCTAAGTAACATTTTCCCCTACACTCTTATCTAGTCTTACGGAGTAGCTTATGATTAGGGATGAGTAGACCTTAGTATCATCTTGTACATCATATCAAGTGAAGTACTAAGTTGTGTAGTGTTTGTTGGTGAATCGTATCCTTTGCGCATCTTCACAAAAGCTATTATATTTGCTATTCTATTCATCCCTTCTTCTTCGATATCTCAAAGGACCTACTTGGTTACAACTTCTATAGTAAGTCCAAGTGATCAACTTAGCTCTTAGACACATCATATAATCTTGGTATTAGAGCTTGAGGTTGTGATCAAAAGCTTATTATTGAAGTATTTCATGTTAAAGTGTATATGTTTTGCTATACTTTGTTTCTCTATGTGGAAAACAGAGCAAGCTCTTGAGTCATTATATGAAATCATATAATCAAAGTTATGTGTAATCTTCTATCAAGTAGTGGAAATTCCTGAAGTTTTGTTTTGAGAATGCCGAATTCTAGTGTTTAAGGTGACATTAATGATGTTAAGAGTGATGCTCATGGTCATGGTCTTGTTACCTAATAGACCCTATGAACTACTAACAAACAACTGCAAGACCTTGTTGCTATTGTAGCCAACTTAGTTATCTCTATACAAAGGGTAGTAGAGATGAGGCTATAATAGAGAGTTGTTGAACTAAGCCGTGATATGAGAGAAATGGCAAGAAGATAAGTACCTAAACCTAGAGCACCATAACTATTAATATGAACCCAACTTTACCTTGACATGCTAAAAGGCTTGCAAGGAGGAGACTTGAGTTAAATGAAGTTGAAGAATATGGTGAGGAGGAGGAGGAGTAGTATGATGGATTTGAAGAGTATGAGTTTTGTACCTTTAAAGGAGCCAAACATCTCAAAGTGTTGATTCTGAGATTTAATGGGTCTAGCAATACCAATGACTACTTATACTGAGAGGAGAAGATTGAAAAGATATTTGATTTCTATGACTACAAGGACTTGGTACATATTCGAGTGGCTACTTTAGAATTTGCCAGATAAGCAGCAATGTGGTGAAAGAAACTATAAAATGTATGTTAGCATACCTGATCTGAAATTCAAGCTTGGAATGAGATGAAGAGAGTTTTGAAGAGTACATTTTTTCTAGAACACTATGAGTAGAACACTTTCAGATGTCTCCAAGAAATCAAACAAGGTAATCGATTAGTAAATGAGTATGTTTGAGACTTCCAATTACTAATGATTTGATGTGATGTTGACGAGCTTGAAGCGTGAACAATAACGTAGTTCATTTCTCGAATAAGATCCAAAATTGGTAATATAGTAGAAGTATAGTGGCTTAGGAATTTAGATGAGACTATCTGAGTAGCACAAAAGGTTAAGAGGTAGATGCAAAATTAGTTTAGCTGAGCATAAAGCAACTGACCTAGCTTACCAAGCAGAACTGGTATGTCGAGCCAACCTAGATATGACCAAGCTTAGTATAGTTTCAAGGTGGACTACCAAAGTTAAATGCTGAGCATACCTGGTGATGGTGAAGGAAAGACTAAGGCCGAGGAGCCTAAGGTTAAGAAGGACCAAGGTAAGAGCTCAAGATGGAAGACATGAGAAATCAAGAGTTTCAAGTGTCTTGGTTTTGGATACGTAGCTAATCAATACCCAAATCAATGTGTCATGAACATCAAGGGAGATAAGCCCTAGTTTAAAGTGAAGAGTGCTAGTGAAGGGGAGGAAGAAGAAGTAAGCATCAATTAACTACACTAAGAGTTTCAAGAAGATTTAAATGTCGTTACCTGACCTGAAATGGGAGACTATTATATGGCCGTATGAAGATCTCTCAGTACCTTTACCTCTATTGAAAATGAATAGAGAGAGAACCTCTTATATATAAATTGCTAGGTGAATGGAAAACTATGTATTTTGATCATTGACTGAGGGAGTTATATCAATGTCATAGTACAAGGAGTAGTGAAGGTTCTGAAGTTGTTGACCTATACTTACCCTAAGCCCTATAAGATTCACTAGCTGAATGAGAAGGGAGGTCTACTTATTGTCAAGCAAGTCAAAGTGCTGATCACTATTGGTGATAGATACAAGGATGAGGTAATGTGTGATGTCCTACCTATGTGCGCTTTACACATTTTACTTGGCTAACTTTGACTATTTGATTTGAAGGAACTCTATGATGGGTATATGAACACTTATATGTTCTAAAAGGATGGGAAGAAGGTTATACTGACCCCAATGAACCCCAGAGAAGTTCAAGAGTCGTAAGAGAATATTACCAAATCACTCTAGAGGAAGTCCTTAGTGATTTCCTAAGCCCATTTTTCCAAAGATGTTAAGACGAGAAAGTGTGTATTCTTATTGGTTAGGAGGCTACTAGAGTTGAAATTAGTTGAAGCAATACCTATCAAGGTGTAAACATTGCTCTAAGGGAATGTTAACTTGTTTCCTGTCATGTTGCCAAGAGGCTTACCACTTGTTAGAGGGATAGAGCATCGCTGTGAAGAGAGTTTATTATCTACATAGACCATAAGTCCCTCAAGCACCTTTAACGTTAATAGAATCTCTTTCGACGTCATGCTAAATGGGTTGTGCACTTAGAAACTTTTAGCTATGTCATCAAATATAAGGGAAGTACAAACATTGTATCTAATGCACATTATCATCGATATGTCCTTGTCATAACATTGTATGCTAAGATACTTAGGTTTCGTGTATTGCCAAATCAATTTGAGCATGATTTGTACTTTAGACCCTTAGTGGCCAAGTATAACATTAGAGGAGTAATAGATGGGTTCTATTTGAGTTGAGGATTTCTAATCAAGGGAAGGCAAGTCTGTATGTCGAATGGTTTCGCTAAGGAACTACTTATCAAAAAAGCCCACATTAGAGGCTTAGTCGACCACTTTGGTGAGAAGAGAGCTGCTTAGTTGTTGAAAGAACAATTCTATTGGCTTGTGATGGTGAAGGATGTGCGCAAAATTCTTAAATGGTGTGAGTTGTACATGTGAGCCAAGGAAAGAAAGGAGTCATATGAAGAATATACACCTCTACCCATACTTAAGTGGCCGTAGACCATTTTGAGCATAGATTTCATGCTCAGCCTACCCATAAAACCTTGAAAACATGAATCTATCATGGTGGTGGTTAGTTTAGGAAAATGAGCCACTTCATCCTTTGCTACAAAACCAATGATGCATTAGTTGTTGTTAACCTATTTTTGCAGGAGATCATCTGGCTACATGGAATTGTAATGAGTATTGTATTTGATAGTGATTCAAACTTTATAAGCTTCTTCTAGCATATACGATGGAAAAAGCTTGGCACTAAGCTCATGTTTAGTAATTCTTACCATCCGTAGCCAAATGGCTAAACAGAAGTTATGAACAGAACCATAGGCAACCTCCTTTGAGCTATTATTAGGAAGAATATACATGATTAGGATCTTTACTTGCCTATCATCGAGTTCACTTACAACCACTCGGCTCATAACTTAATAACGAGGGTACCTTTCCAAGTCGTCTATGGACTTAACCTGAACTTACCCTTAGACATGATTATTATCTCGAACTCTTATGGAGAAAGTTAATTAGGCTTGCAATGTGTTGAAGAGTTTTAGAAACTACATTAGAAGGTTGCTAAGCAATTAGCTAAGATAATGTCCCAATAGAGAAAACAAGGAAGCTAAGGAAGGAGATGATTTATTTACAACCCATGAGACCTTAATTAGATCCACCTTGGCAAGGAGTGATTCTTAAGAAGAAGATAAGCAAGTTATCTCCTAGGTCAGATGGTCCTTTCAAGATTCTACGACGTATTAGTAACATCGCCTATTAGCTAGAACTACCTAAAGGATGCGAAGCATCATTAACTTTCAACATCACCAATTTGATGCCTTTTATGTTAGAAGAAGAGGAACAATAAGAGACCCAGATTTAAGGGAAAATCTTCAATAACCCTATAGAATTGATGGTTTGCTAGCCTCCGGACCCATCACTTGTACTTGCCTTTAATCTCTTATTAAGTGGATTCTCTTTTATTAGCCTACTAAGGATAAGCTCCAATACATGGAAGAGCTATGGGCGAACTCTTGAAAGGCCTAGCTTAGATATACCTTGTGTCGAGCCTGATTTTTCAGTTTTTTTTTTATTTAAAATTAATTTCCCATTTTCTAATTAATACTAAACGTTAACTCATTTAATATTAATCCTTAACTAAAGAAATTAGGAAATTCCAATTTTTTTATTGAAAATTATTTTTGGAGTCGCCACTCGACTAAAGTCAGGAAAAGAAAAAGAAACCATAATCAATTGGGTAGATTGATCACGATTTGGCTACCAATTTTTTATTTCAATTTTAAATGAAGAACCAGAGGGTTCCAAGTTCGGGGGCTAACCTATTAAACCCTTAATGGGTACCATTATCTATTTATCGAAATTAGGATTATTTTTCTAATCATAATATTTAAAAATAAATAAATAAAATCAAAAGTAAAAAAAAAGAACCTAAGTTTTTACATATTTTATCGTCGCCCTGAAGGTGCTAGCGTACCCGCTAGCCGAGATTAGACGATCGTAGTTCTTTCCTAAAAATTCTTTAATGTGTTGCTTCATTTTAATTTTTAAAAACCGATCGAATTTATGTTGTTAACAAATTAATTTATTCAGATAAAATCTAAAGGGCCCTAACTCTTGAGTATTTTTTTTTTTGTTTTTAAAAACAAAATGGTCTAAAATCCTTTTTTTTTTAAAAAAAAGTCTTTTTATTAATTTTAATTTAGAAAAAAAAAAACAACTTTCTATGTGATAAATCCTAAAGAAATAAAATAATGTAATCATATATACATATACCAAGAAATATCCTTAACATAAAAAAAAGACTAATACTATAGTTTCCTAAACTAGTGTAATCATATATACATATACTATATTAAATAAGCAAGGAACTAATAACATAGTAATAACAATAATAATAATCATAATCAAATAAAATAATAATAATAAAAAATTGACTATCTAACTAACAAAACTCACCTGATCGTGTAATAAGGGTAGTGCTCATGTCTAATTTCAGATTAGTGGGGGTTGATTCTATTGCGCATAGTGGAGATCTAGTTTGCTGCAACTATGAATTTATTGAGTTAAATTAGGATGCTATAGTGAAGTGAGACAGAGATAGATGATCGATGTTGCTAAAGTTGCAGTTTCTATTCGTGATTGCTGTAATGTCCGGGGATGTTGGAGTCACGGCACAGTCGTGGATATGTCTCAGCGCTACTGATGGAGTGTTGATCGATTTTGTTGCTGTGTGGAGTGTAGTGTATATTGGATGCACTGAGGGGGACTTTGGTGTGTGTTGTGCTCAAGACGTGATAGGGAGCAGGGGTTGTTGGCTTGTAGAGTTGAGGTCTTACGTAGATTGGTATCGTCAGCTACTGCAATTTAGGACGCGGTTGCTGTTCCGCTATAATAGTTGAGGACAGGTGTCGGTGGGGGATTTGTTTCAGGTAAGAGACGTCTACATGTTCACTTCAGGCATGTTGTTGGGAGAGAGTGGTATGGTGTATGTTTGTGAGTCTAAGCTATTATAAGTGACTGCTTTTTAGATTGTTGTAGGCGAGTATAGGATGTGATTATTCTTGGTGTAGTAGCTATCAACGTTGGTGGTCTAGCGTGCTGTATGGGACGTGAAGTACAGTAGATGGCTTATGGTCAGGGGGCTATCTTGTAGGGGATTCTATGTGTTTCAATGTAGATTAGGTTTGCTTCTTCATTAGTGACAGTCGTGGGTTTGGAATTGAGAGTGGTGGCTGCAGAATTCACTATTTCAATGTGAGTTAACTACTATATGGGGCTCCTTGTAGAATTCGGTGTGTGTGTTTCTATAGAGTCCAACTCATATCATTCCAAATCATATCTATCATATCTAATTGATTTATTAGATTAGATCCAAATTTAATTCAAATCTGATTTAATAAAATCAAACTAGATTCAAATGATCTTAGATATACAATCTCGTTTTCATCTCGTTTTTGCAAAGATAGAAAAATAAAGACATAGGTGCCTGTTGAGACTCGAACCCACGTTGTCCAATTAAATCCACCCTAAATACTCCGATACTTATCCGTTAGGCTGTGCCTTGATATTTAATATAATTAAATTATATTTAAACTATCCGATTCCCTAAAATAAAATTTTTTAACTAAATTAAAACTAAAACTAATAACTCTAAAATAATTTACTTCCTAAAAATCTACAAAACTATTTATAATAATTTTTTTCTTTTCTTATTTATTTTTTTATATTTTATTTTTTGATATTTTCATCATTTGTTAATTTTTATTATCTTTATCTTTTATTAATTTTTTTGTTATTTTTATTTTTGAATTAGAGCCCTTTTTGTAAAAATTAAAATTAGGATTATAGAGGGGCAAAAAATAGATGTCTACAGCTACCTCTCTTGGTGGTGAAGTTTAAACAAAACTTTGCTACAAAGACAAAAGAGACACTATTTTTTCCTTGGAACGACTCTATCCTAAGGAATGTTAAGTCACTTGACACGGGTTAGAATAGCGAGGGGTAACGTCTTTGTGAGTCGGCAAAAATCCTTAAAACGAATAACGAGAACTTGGTCGTGCCCTAATGAGCTAACTAACTAAGGAGGTCCAAGTGCCCTCTGAGCCGGCTAAGACTTGAAGAATGAAGGAAAACTTGGTAGTGCCCTAATGAGCTGACTAACCAAGGTGGTCAAAGCGCCCTTTGAGCTGGCTAAGACCTGAAGAATGAAGGAAAGCTTGGTCATGCCCTAATGAGTTGACTAACTAAGGCGGTCAAAGCGCCCTTTGAGTTAGGTATGACCTAAAAATAAGGAAAACTTGGTCGTGCCCTGATGAGCTGACTAACCAAGGCAGTCAAAGCGTCCTTTAAGCTGGCTAAGACCAAAAGAATGAAGAAAACTTGGTAGTACCTTGATGAGTTAACTAACTAAGGTAGTCAAAACGCCCTTTAAGCTGGCTAAGACCTCAAACAGGAGGAATCTTGGTTATGCCCTAATGAGTTGACTAACTAAGGTGGTCAAAGCATCCTTTGAGCTAGCTAAGTCTTAAAAGCATGGAAAACTTGATCGTACCCTGATGAGTTGACTGACCAAGGCGGTCAAAGCCCCTTTTGAGCTGGCTAAGACCTAAAAATGAGAAAAACTTGGTCGTGCCCTGATGAGCTGACTAACCAAGGAGGTCAAAGCGCCCTTTGAGCTAGCTAAGACCTGAAAATATGAAGGAAAACTTGGTTGTACCCTAATGAGCTGATTAACCAAGGCAGTCAAAGCGCCCTTTGAGATGGTTAAGACCTGAAAATATGAAGGAAAACTTGGTCGTACCCTAATGAGCTGACTAATCGAGGCGGTCAAAGTGCCCTTTGAGCTGACTAAGACCTAAAACAGGAGGAAACTTAGTTGTGCCCTAATGAGCTGACTAACCAAGGTGGTCAAAGCGCCCTTTGAGCTGGCTGTGACCTAAAAATATGGAAAACTTGATCGTACCCTGATGAGCTGACTAACCAAAGCGGTCAAAGCGCCCTTTGAGCTGGCTAAGACTTAAAAATGAGAAAAACTTGGTCATGCCCTAATAAGCTGACTAACCAAGGAGATCAAAGCACCCTTTAAGCTGGTTAAGACTTGAAAATATGAAGGAAAACTTGGTCGTGCCCTAATAAGCTGACTAACCGAGGCGGTCAAAGCACCCTTTGAGCTGGCTAAGACCTAAAAATATGAAGGAAAACTTAGTCGTGCCCTAATGAGCTAACTAACCAAGGCGGTCAAAGCGCCTTTTGAGCTGGCTAAGACCTAAAAACAAGGGAAAACTTAGTCGTGTCCTAATGAGCTGACAAACCAAGGTAATCAAAGTACCCTTTGAGCTGGCTAAGACATGAAAATATGAAGGAAAACTTAGTTGTGCCTTAATGAGCTAACTAACCAAGGCGGTCAAAGCGCCCTTTGAGTTGGCTAAGACCTAAAAATAAGGGAAAACTTGGTCGTGCCTTAATGAGTTGACTAACCAAGGCGGTCAAAGCGCCCTTTGAGTTGGCTAGACCTAAAAAGGAGAAAAACTTGGTAGTGCCCTGATGAGCTAACTAACCAAGGCGATCAAAGCGCCTTTTGAGTTGGTTAAGACTTGAAAATATGAAGGAAAACTTGATCGTGCCCTAATGAGCTGACTAACCAAGGCAGTCAAAGTGTCCTTTGAGCTAGCTGAGACCTAAAAAGTGAAGAAACTTGAAATTAGGATAGCGCTCCATGACATTATAATTTGGGCAACATTCTGTGAGTTGGGCGACTAGGAGCTTGTGAAACTTCGGATTGGTACTACACTCACGAGCTAGCTAGCTCCTTAATAGATTATAAATTCGGACTGTGTTTTGGGAGCCAGCTGGAAGCTTAAGAAGCTTTAGATTGGGACTACGCTCTATGAGCTGGCTAGATCCCTAAATGAGAATATGAGTCGAAATAGCGCTCCATAAGCTGACCGAAGCGCTAATCCCTTGAAGAAATTTTGAGTCGGGTAACGTTCTGTGAATTTGATGATTGGGAGTTGAAGAAACACTAGGACCATGCTCTATGAACTAACTATCTTGCTAAGAAATTGTTTTTTGGAAAATAAGCTATTATCCTTAGGGGGAAACCAATTGCCAATGCAATGTTTTATCAGGTTTAGAACCACGTACCTGGTTTCAATGATAGCTCCCAAGTAGTCCTATGTCTTATTGAGCAATCCAATTAGAACCAACGATTCTGACCCTTACCATTTCTTTTCTTGTTTTTGTTCTTCTTCTTCTTTTTTTTGCTGTCTCTTTCCAAAACCCCCACTTTCTTTTTTCTTTTATTTTTCCTTTTTTCTCTTTTTTTCTTTTTTTTTTTAAAAGCAACTTAAGCTTGAAATGAATGTAAAACATATTCTTCTCAAACAAAGATGTCCTGTATTGAACTTCCGGTCCAAACATTGGCTTTTCGAGTAAGCATCTATTCTCAAGCGAGTTTTTACTTATACGCCACACATTACTCTTTTCGAACATGGTCCTATCCTGAAAAATAGGAAACAAGTCTCCCTTTCTTTGGGGGGTTAACCACAATAAAGTATTAAAAGAATTTTTATCAATAGTCATCGCTTCAAATTAAGTGATTACTTTTCTTGTCTTCTTGTGTATAAGGTTTATTTAGGTAGATAATAGAGTGAGAAGTGGGGTCTTTTAGTGGAATGAGAAAAAGAAAGGCTAAGGATATTATCCAATGCTAATGACTACTAGGAATACCAACTTTGCATGTAGAAAATGACAATAAGACCACAGTAATAGTAAGATTATTTGCAAAAATTTTATTGATGTTCAAGGATAGTACATCTTCGACGCATCAGCATTTACTAGGTCTTTCAAGTTCGAACCATCCATTTAAGACAAGATAACAGCTCCCCCAAGCAATACTTTCTTCACAATGTAAGGCCCTTTATAGTTTTGGGAAAACTTCCCTCTTGAATCAGTTGTATTAGGCAACGTCTTCCTTAACACCATATCTCCTTGCTTAAAACTTCGGCGTCATACTTTTTTGTTGAAAGCCCTGGCCATTCATTGCTGATAGCGAATGTTGTGGCATAAGGCTGTCAACCTCTTTTCATCAATTAGGTTCAACTGCTCAATATGCTTCCTTATCCAATTAGCGTCATCTAACTGAGTTTCCAACAATATTCTGAGAGACGGGATCTCGACCTCCACTAGCAGTACAACCTCCATTCCATATACCAACGAGTAGGGGGTTACCCCTGTTGATGTTTTGATAAAAGTTTGATAGGCCATAAGTGCAAATGGTAACATCTCATGCCAATCTCGATATGTAATGGCCATCTTCTCAATAATTCTTTTGATATTCTTATTAGCTGCTTCCACGGCTGCATTCATTTAGGGCCGATAAGGAGTAGAATTTCTATGAATGATCCTGAAGTGTCGGCATAACTCAGACATTAATTTATTATTCAGATTCGTACCGTTGTCAGTAATAATTGTTTCTGGCATACCATACCGAGCCAGTATGTCTCTCCTGATGAACTTAACTACTACTCCCTTTGTCACACAAGAGTAGGATGAGGCTTTAACCTACTTAGTGAAATAATCAATAGCTACCAATATAAATCGGTACCCGTTAGATGCTTTTGGAGTGATGGGGCCAATGATATCTATTCCCCACATCAAAAAAGGCCACGGTGCTGATAGTGTATGCAATTCTTGAGGTGGAGCATTTATCTTGTTCGCATAGATCTAGTACAAATGGCAGCGTCTAACATGTTCGATACAATCCGCTTCTATAGTTGACCAGTAATATCCCATCCTCATGATTTTCTTGGCAAGCATATAGCCATTCATATGAGGGCTATATACTCTCTCGTACACTTCTTTCATTAGCATCTCTACCTCTTTCCCATCTATACAACATAAAAGCGTACCGTCAAACGATCGTTGGTACAGTATAGAATCGCTCATCAAGTACTGAGCCACCAATCTTCTAATTAATTTTTTATCCTTCCTTTCTACTCCTTCAGGGTATGTGCCATTTTGTAAAAACATTTTGATATCATGATACCAAGGCTTTTTGCCACATGAACTTTCCATTGCCAAACAAAAAGTGAGCTATTCTTCAATTTCAATTTTAAGTGGTTGAATCTCTACTCCTTTTGATATTTAAATCATTGATGCCAAAGTAGCAAGATCATCGGCAAATTGGTTTTGAACCATTGGTATGTACATGAAGGTAATCTTTTCGAACTTGGTTATCAACTCGGCTACGTGTTGGCGATAAGGTACTAATTTGGGGTCTTTCATCTTATACTCACCCCGAGCTTGGCCTATAATCAACAAAGAATTGCCATATACCTGTAATTCGCGTATCTCCTTAAACAATGCGATTTTGAGTCCAAAAATATACGCCTCGTATTCTGTAATGTTATTGGTACATAGGAAAACCATTCTCACAGCCATTGAAAATTGTGTACCTTCAAGCGATACTAGAATTGCCCCTACTCCACATTTGGACACATTAGTTGCTCCATCAAAGAACATTTTCCACCTTGAAAATTTTTTGACTATTTCACCATCATAATCATTTCTCGCTACTAGGATGTTTTCATCGGGAAACTCAACCTGTGCTCCTTGAGGGGTATCCTCAGAAGGATTCTCTGCTAATTGATCCGCCAAAGCTTGCCCCTTGACTGAACTTTGGCTTACAAACTTAATGTCAAATTCTGTTAGCAACATCTGCCACTTTGAAACTTTACTAATGAGAGCCAGTTTTTTAGCTAAGTATTTCAAAGGATCTTGATGTGTTACCAACTCAATCTGATAATATAATGTATATTGCCTGAGCTGATGCATAACCTAGACCAATGCACAACAGGTTCTTTCGGCTTCTAAGTATTTTTGCTCCCCTTCTGTAAACTTCTTACTTAGATAATAAACAACTCTCTCTTTCCCTTCTTCATCCTTCTGGCCAAGCACGGATCCTAGGGATTTGGGCATTATGGTCAGGTACAAAAACAATGGCTTTCTAGGTTTAGGAGCTACTAACAACGGACGTTTCATGAGGTATTCTTTGATCTTTGCATTCTTCTTTAACAGCTTAAAAAGAGGGCGACATTTGTTTGTTAACTATGATATGAATCGGGCTATGTAATTTAAACGCCCTAGCAATCCTTGCACTTCCTTGAGCGTTTGTGGAGGAGGCATGTCAATTATAGCTTTAGCCTTATCAAGATTGACTTCAATACCTCTTTAGCTGACTATGAACCCTAACAATTTTCCTGACGTCACACCAAAGGTACACTTCTCCGGATTCAATTTCAAGTGGTACTTCCTCAGTCTATCAAATAACTTTCTCAGGTTTACTAAGTGATCTTCCTCTTCTTTGGATTTTGCAATCATATCATCAACATACACTTCTATTTCTTCATGCATCATATCATGAAAAATTGCAACCATAGCCCTCTGATATGTTGCACTTACATTCTTCAACCCAAACGGCATCACCTTGTAGTAAAATGTTCCCCAAGTCGTAATGAAAGTCATCTTCGTCTTATCCTCTTCGGACATCCGAATCTGATTATATCCCAAAAAACCATCCATGAAAGAGAACAGATGATTTTCGGCGGTGTTATCCACCAAGACATCAATGAGAGGCAATGGAAAATTATCTTTAGGCGTTGCCTGGTTAAGATCTCGAAAGTCTACACACACTCTAACTTTCCCATTCTTCTTAATTACTGGAACAATATTAGCTACCCACTCCGGGTAATCCGACACTTCAATGAATCCAACTTCCAGTAGTTTCTTCACTTCTTCTTTAATTTTCAGTAAGACGTCAGGTCGAAATCTCCTTAACTTTTGCTTTTTTGGTTTGACATCCTCCTGTGTAGGTAAACGGTGGACTACAATCAACGGGTCCAACCCAAGCATATCTTCATACGACCAAGCGAACACGTCTTGATACTCAGTTAACAATGTTATCATTTCTATCTTTTGTTTCTCTTTGAAACTTGCCCCAATTTTTAAATTCTTAGAATTTTCTTTGTTCCCCACGTTAATTATCTTAATCTATTCATCAATAGTGATTCTACCCAGTTCATGTTTTTGCCATTCGTTTTGTATATTACTGTGGTCATCAATATCACCCTCGATGACTAACCTAGTAAGGCCAGAAGTGATATCGATATTCTCATTTTCTACCTATGCAAGATATTCCTAGTTTTTGCTTGGTTCATTGGATCTGAATGAGAATGCAAGAAAAAAGTATATGTAAACAAAAGAGAACTGAAGAGCAACATAGGAAAGAAACGAACTAAGATTTCATTGAATAAATGGAGATATGGTCTCAAATGAGATAAAGGCTTAACTAATATTGAATGAAAGGTACAACGATACATTTAAAACAATGACTATTGAAAATAAAAATTTAGAAAATACTAACTATGGGTCACCCCTTTACCTTAGGGAAGACCTGTTGCTATTCGCCGAGATAGAGAACCAACTGTTCAAATGATGCTGGAACTTGGGTGGCAAGTTTGTTGATCCTTCTTTGTCAGATTCTCGGGCTTAAGTCTCTTCCCGTATGAACATCTCAACTAGTGGTGGAAAGGTCATTGAGGTATGGTATAATCTGTTACCTCTCCTGCCCCTCGCTTATTTCTTCTGGAATTCTTCCGCCGGGGTAGGATTGTAGCCAAGGCCGTAGGTGCCGATCTGGCCTTCCTTGAATCCCTTCCTTTTATCATCCTCTCTGTCAGGACTAATAATCATGTTCACTTCTTCAAACATTTGTAAACCCAGCTCTTCTTGTCCCTCACTTCCTATGTAGGGTATAGCCGTCTCCTTGTAGATTTCATAATCTTGATCTCCCAGAATTGTAATCACCTGGCCATTAGAGATAAACTTCAATTTTTTATGCAAGCTCGAAGGTATGGCCCCTGCTACATGGATCCAAGGTCTTCCCAAAAGTAGATTGAAAGATCTTAGAATGTCTATGACTTAGAATCGAATAGTAAAGTGCTGGGGGCCAATACTCACGGATAAATCAATCTCCCCTATAATCTCTCTTTTGGAACCATCAAAGTCCCTGACTGTTGTGGAAGAACGCTTAATTGTAGATGTGTCGATGCCCAACAAATCCAAGGTAGTGAGTGCGCAGACATTTAGCGATGATCCATTGTCAATAAGCACTCTGGTGACAATTATGTCATTACTCCTTACTATGATAAAGAGTGGCTTTGTATGTTTGTTCCCTTCCTCGCCCAATTCTTTAGCTGAAAATGAAATTTGATCTATTGCGAGGATCGAATTAGTAACCAGTCCCAGCTTCTCAGTTAGAATCTCTCGAGGGACCTTTACCTCATTTAAAGTGTGAAAAAAAGCCTCCCTATGTGGTTTAGATGCGATTAACAGGCCCATCAATGATATTTGTGCAGGAGTCTTACTAAGTTGATCTATGATCTTATACTCACTCGACTTGATCATTTTGGTAAAGGCCGATAACCCCTCAATGCATTCGGCCACCGTCTTATCATTCGATTCTCCCAATGTGACCTTCCTCCCATGCTCCTCTCTTGGGTGATAAATATTTCTCGATCGAGTAATGCCCCCTACTAGAGGACTTGGTTTCTCCTGATTCACCAGGTGATAGTTAAATGGAGTAGCCTTGTAATTTTCTGGTGGCAACGATATGTAGAATGTGTACCCCTTCACTTTTGCAGTGTGGTTGCCAGTATAAAACTCGAAAACCTTAGGCTTCTTATCTGAATCGATGACATTGACAGCACAGTCATCAAAAATCATACCAATCATCAGCCCGTAGTTAGGTAAGGGATTATTGTTAACATTAGGAATTGAGGCTTCCACAAAATCCAACTGCACTATCCCTTTGTCTATCAAGTCCTGAATCTTGTTCCTTAGTCTCCAACATGCATCAGTCGAATGCCCTACTTGTCTACAGTGGTATTCACACTTTACTGTGGGGTCAAAGATTCTCGATCGATATCGATCACTAAGAAATTCGTACCATATCAAATTATCCCTTCGCAACTTCTCAAAGACTTGACTCAAAGGGACTGGTATCTTAGTAAATTGTCTATAAGTCCTGTTAGTTTGAAATTGGTCTCTATACTGTTGTTGAGCGGGAGGTGGATTCGCCCTAAAAGCGACTTGAGCATTTAGGCTGGCATTTGAATTTACCATACCAACCGTAGATTCTTTAGGCTTGCTAGCAGTTGGTCTCAGACCAAATGATGACGCCGGTGGTCTTCTATCTGCTAAGTCTTGTAACTTACCGAAAGAGATGGCACTTTCAATCTTACACCTGGCCGCTACTACTTTAGCAAAACTGGATGAGGCCTACCCAATGAGGCGCTATTTCTCCTATCTCATTGGGAGGCCCTTAGCTATAAGTGATCTAGCAATCCATAGTTACTAGAATTGTAGAGAGTTGGAATCATCTACCAAACAATAAGAAAGGTCATCTAAATTCCAATAATCATAAAGTTACTAGGCACTTTAAAAGTTTAATTCGACTATCTTACTTGCTTTTCTAAACTTATCATTCTACTTTCTTAACCTAATGGAGCACTCTATATTCAAGTCTTAGCCTAGCTCCATCATTGTAAGACCTATAAAACAAACTATTGGGAGGTAGGCTACATTCAGCTTAGTGAGTAACCTTCCTACCTTACCATTAAATAATAGTAAGTTATTTATCAAACATATGAATGCATGTACAAGCATATGCAATGCAAATAGTGTACACAGTTGATTGGTAATTGCATACAACATGCTTTTATGCTGATCATTTCTTGGGTTGGAAAGTATCAAAGTAAGTTAGGACCTAGGTATCTACATCTAATATGAGTTCTCTTAGCAGTATAATCACTCTCAGTAGTAGATACGACTAGGCATTAAGTAAAAGGTGTCACTCCTTAGAGCCAAGTAGATGCCAAAGGTTGAGATAAGAACATGTTGTACGAATACGATGTGTGATAAATAGTTACAACATATAATATCAATATGGATCCCTTTATGCATGATCTCTTACTCTACTATGTAGTGTAGACTCCCTTTAATTTATGCAACAAGATGCATACATGTCCGATTTAATTAAAGGCCGGATATTTATTAATCCAGATTCATGGGGTGACTAAGTAAATATATTATAGAAACTCAAATACCTTGAGTTCTAATGTAGCAAACAAGGGTATTCGAAATATCTTAGGGCATTTTGTAAGAGAGTCAACTAAAGTAAGCACATATAAGTTCTCATATACCATAACATGCAACAAGTTCAATTATTTGACATAATAAGATGGAGCATTAACTATAAGCACAAAATAAAGTAAAATAGGGATTAGTATACTCACTTAACCTAGAATTCTAGTATTCCTAATAATCCTCGATAATCTCAAACTTAGTGTCTCAAGTCACCTGGGTAAGGTAATTAAAGTAAATAAGACTCATCTTAAACTTAACTTATTCGTTAGTTTCACTATAATTTCCTTATTTCTATTTATTTTGTATTTTAGTAACAACTTCTTCGTTTTAAGTCCTTTTTTAACAATCTTGTCATCATTTTCCTTCGTTTTCGAGTGTTTATTCTTTTGATGAAGTCCTTTTAGGGTGTTTGGACTTGTAGGAATTTGGTTTAGGTCTAGTAAATTTGTTGGTTAAAAGTTTTGGTTTGATGACTTTAGGATTTAGGCCTTACAATGGATCAATTGGGCATTCATTTAGGTATTTTAAGTTTAAGTTTCCACCAAATTTCATAGCTTTTAATTTGGGCCTTAATGTTACTCTTGTAGGCCTAAATGGGCCCTTTTTGCTAATTTAAGGCCTTAACTCACTAAGGGGCCTATAAGGGATGGCCCTAATGAGCTTTTAGACTTAATGGGCTTTTAATATTTTATTTTATGAGCCTATTAGTTTAGGGATTAGATCTAGTCACTAAGTTATTAGGTTCTATTTTAGGTCCTATGGGGACTTTTGGGCTCATTTTGTATCTTAAGGCCTTAAGCCCAATTCTACTCATTATTTTAGGCCTAAGCCCACTAAAAGCGTTAAGTTTGGTCCAATTTCATCTAATTTCTAAATCTGATTTTTTTCTTTAGTGAAACTTCTAATATTATTCTTAAGGCCTTAATAATCAACTAAGCTAGTTTAAGTTGCTAACTCATCACTACCTTAGTTAACTTAGTTAATTGCATCCTAAATCATACTTAACACTAAATAATCATGTCATTATATTAATTAATTAAAATTTACATATTATTAACTCCATTAGTAGTGGTAGCCAAGTAAGGCTCTTTTAAGCTTTGCTTAAACTTTTTCCATCAACGCTTACTCTAGTAGGTATTCTTATTTTAATCATATTTCTACTTATTTCAAGCTAAGATTACATAATATGGTGAAAGTGAGATGAATATTCATTAAGAAAGGATGACATGCATGCTACTTAGGGTTTCATGAAGTTTTATCAACTTCTTTTCAAGTTATCTACATTAAACTATCCTCTATACTCTTAGAATGTAAGTAACAAATTAGCTAGGTACATGAATGAACGTATAATTATATGGAACTAAAATGAGATGTATGTGATTTTAAAATTTTTATTTTTTATTTCTGATCCTATGCTCTTAAGATACCACAGGTATAACTAGTGTAAATAGAAAAATTAAGTTGAGTAAGTTTTACTTTAGAATGATTTGCACGAGTTCCAAATTTTCCACTAAAGCATAAAGTCAAAACGTGCTCCTTTTGAAATAAGTTTTTGTCGGTAGGAAACTAAGAGATGTGGTGGTTCAAATGGTGGTAGCCATTTGTGACTTGGTGGTGTTTGGTGATGATAATTTCAAAAGGCACTAATGTGTGTAGGGACATTCGATAGCTCCTTTTATTTCCTTCCCTTTTCTCTTTGGTTTTTGTTTGGGTTTCATGAAAGTGTTTCTTAGGGTTTTTTATAAGTGAAGAATGAGATTAAATGAAGATTTTATTAGGATGAAATGACAAATATTTAAGGTTGTTTAAGGAAGACAAGAGGTGGTTATTTTGGGATGAGGGTACGTGGTCCCTTCTTGGTACTATTGTACCTCATTTGCTTTTTGTCAAATGAGAAAGGATTTTATCTTCTAAAGGACAAGTGTCCTTTAGTTAGCTATTTAATCATTCTTATCCTCTTACTAATTAAGATTTAATGAGGGTTAGTTAATGGATAAAAGGTTAATTAAGAAAATTAATTGTGATTATACTTAGTTAAGCAATTTAGGCTTAATTAGGGTATTGGTAAATTATATCACTTTAATTAAGTCCATTGACCTATATTACTTTGTTTGTTAGAGTATTTTAGTATCAGGAACCGGTTAGGGTTTATGAATTGCATACGAGATTGATGACTTAAGGTTTCCAAGTGATTAGAGAAATTATTTATGATTAGTGAATAGTTTAAGGATATACTTAGAGTTTATTACTTGAATTAGGGTTTTAGACTTCTAATTAAGGTTTTATTTAGTCTATTGATATTTTCTCATCGTTTTAGGATTTCCATCATATTAAGAGTTTTAAGGTTTTACATGTACAATTGGAGTTTTAAGGTTTTACTCTCTTTAAGATTATCATTTAGGGTTCAATTGTTTTATCTAAGAGTTTTATTATTATATCTTAAGTAATTCTAGGGATTCCCCATTGACTCCTATATCCAACTTTGAGTTTAAATCTAAAAGTTTGTAAGGTTCACATTATCTCCCTAAGTCTAATGTCGGCACCATTAAGAAGATATTTTGATATAATCACTTTGGTTTCATATGAGTAATCGCTCTTAACTTATAGTTAATTATAATGTAATACCTGATTAGTAGATTAAGATGTAATTAAGTTTCTTAATCTTAATTACTTGTACTCTTAACACCAATTAGGTGCATTTTAAGGCTTAATGTATCAAATTAAGTTAGTTAAGCCCATTGGATCATCTTGTTTAATTAGTTTAAGGAATGGGGATCAATTATCACTATTCGAGTATGTTTTAGAGGATAGATTTAGGTTCTAGTGCAATTAAGCAATTAGTCTTCGATTAGCGAGTAATTTTACAATTTAATTAGAGTATAATAGTTGAATTAAGGGTTTATAGTCATTTCAAGGGTTTGTGTATATTAGGGTTCTAATTAGGGTTTTAAGGTTTAAAAGTTCATTTAAGGGTTATAGTATTCGTATTAGGGTTTTGGAATTCATCGTTGGGGTTGTCTATATCAATATTCATTTATGGTTTAGTTTACCTTTTATCAATTTTAGAGAATTGTCATAGGCTTTGAGCATTGGCCTTTGTAAACTCAGCAAATTTAACTTTTTGAGTATAGAGTTGAACTCAAGTATTGTAGATAATTTCTCTATGTCAGTAGAACTGATAAATTTAAAACTGATTAAAATTTTAAATGTGAAACCTAAAATGAATACAAAAAACACTAATATATTATTAGAAATCGTAATTGCATATAAAAACCCTATACCTTATGTATGCATAAATACAAAAGTTGGAACTCAAGCTTGATAAAAACCTTGAAACAAAAACTTTAAGCTTATAAAACATACAAATTTACCCTAATAGTGACAATGCTCTAATTAGGTACATTCATTGATAGACACGCGTAATCACGTAAAATCGGTAACAAATGAATCAAGATAACTCCTAAATACTAATAAAATAAAGAGTAACAAATGAATTAACTAAATTAACAAAATTACAAATATTATTTTATAATTATTTGTGATTTCATATATATGTATATATGTGTGCTAGTTTTATATTAATTTAATTTTACTACATATTTTATGTTTATATATTATATATTATACATTAATTTTACATCCCATATTTTCTTCCATAAGTACATCATATATTATTCCTAATATTACTTAAAAGTTGGAAACACTTTTAGAAAAGTCAAAAAGTAATTTTGTGTTCTATCTTTCTTTCTTTTCCTTTTCCTTTTTCTTCTCTTTTCTTCTTTTTCCTTCTCCTACATTTAATTGCCATGTATTCCTTGCATTTATCACTTGTGAGAAATTTGGAACAAAGCCTACCCATATCATTTTCGCATTATCTTTTTCCTCTTTCTTTTTTTTTCCTTTACTTTTTCCTTTTCTTTTCTCCTCCATCGTTGGCTAAGTGTACCCCTCTAGAACTCTCTTCAACTTTTGTTTTTTCTTTTCCAAATTGAACACAAACATTTAGTCTTCAACCCCTTTCTTTTGAACCGATAACATTCTCTCTCTCTTTCCAACTTCTATTTTCTTCTTTTCCTTTCTTTTCCTTCAATCACCACTAACTTTCTAACTTTTACAAATCACTTCACTTTTATCATCATTTTTCCATCAACTTAAGAAGGAGGAGGGCATTTTTCCAACAATTTTCAAGACAAAAGAGTAATTAAACTAATACTTTATGTTGTATTTGATGCCTCTTTCTAATATAAATTTAGAAGTATTATTTAGTTTGCATATGTATTTTGTAATATTACGTATTAGAAAATATGTAGTAGAGCTATATGCATTTTTAAAATCTTTTGTAATAGAAATTACATGTACATGTATTTGATTATATGTTTAATTCTTATTCTTCATATTCATGTGTTTACATATGTATATACTTAAATACACTTGACCATATGTATATTTATATGTTACATATACTTAGTTATGTATATATATATATATATATAGTACATGTGCAATATGTAATAATAAGCAAAATTATTTCAATATATATTTGCATGAAAAATATTGTGAAATAGTATAAATGCATATATAAATAAGTAGTAAACTATGAGAATATATCTTTGTGCCTATATGTATATGTATTACTTTATTTTTCTAAGGTTTAAATATATATATATAATATAGTATATATATAAGTATATTTATATACCTAAAGATACAAGTATATGTATAATAATACCTTAATTTTTGAAAATAAGTGAAAGTAATATATATATAAATATGTGTGTATGTGTGTGACGGATGTAAACTCATAAGGAATATAGAAATGATTTTTCTATTATTTAATTATTTTAAGGTGTCATATATATATATTAGTATTATAAATTGATAAAAATACAAAAAAAAAGGAAAAAAAATAAGAAGATTACATTAAGCAATAAGAAGTTGCCATGTTAGCTTCTCTTAATTTTTTGATTAAAACTAAAATTTATAAAAATAATAAGATAGTAATAATAATAAGTTCATTAAAAATTACAATTATAACAAATATTAAGATAATTAGTAATTTAAGCTTAACATAGTCAAATAAAGAAATTATTACAAAATGGACCCAAAAATAAAAATATTTAGAAATATAAAAATTAAAAATTATTTAAGTCTGTTATAAAATTTAAAATAAAAACAATAAATAAAGTCACTAAGAAAAGTCAAAAGTGATAATTAAAAACAATTGGGCCAAAAATAAATAAATTCGTAACATTTTCAAACCATAATAAAAATTTCAAGCTTCATCATCCAAAATGGACCCTATTACGTAAAAATACATTTAAAAGTAATAAAAATTGAATGTAAGATCATAAAAATTGAAGTTAAAATGAAAAATGTTATACATGACTAAAGAATTACGATAAACTAAGAAAAATAGGTAAGATAACTAAGTTAGCGGGCCCTACAAACCTATAATAAGGATAAACCCTTAAAGTAAATAAATAAATATGTAAGATACAATTATTTACAACTATACCCATGTATTTCCTACTTCCCCCAATAAATAATTTAAATCATGTTCGTGCTATGCTTAAGTTATAATGAGAAATTAGGCAAATTATAATAGATATCTAGATAACTATGAAGCTTAGCTTTTCTAAATACCTATAAATCTTATTATTTTTTAAGTACTTTATTATCAAATTTTGAAAATTCCAAAGGCCTGTAAAGTGGGTATTAATCCAAATGAGGGAGTTCTAATGATCTAATTTCTGCTTATGCATGATACTTACTTGATTTTTGCTGGTTGTTATTGCTTGTGTGTTTAAATGACTGTTTTGCTTTATGTGTTATCATCCGTGTAATCACCTCTTTAAACTAGTAAATTTAAATGTTTGACTAAAATAACCGCTTATATTTATCGCATGTCTATGACTCAATTGATATACTTATGGAAAGTATTAGCTTTATAAATTTTTGAGAAAAGTATTTTTGGAAACGTTTTCCTAATTTTAAATAGATTCTTGTATAATTTCCGTGAAGGATTGTAGTGTCTATTGATGATATTTTTATCGTTGTCACAGAGCTAGCATGGGATCTCCAATTAATTAATGGCGAGAGAACTCACATAGTTGAGTCCGTAGGGCCTTGGATTAGACTTACAGATGTTAAGATGGTAGAGCCTTGGATATGATTTGTCGATGATGGATGGCCCTAGTTGGGGTTTACCTATTTGGATTAGTGTTTCTTTCTCAACTAAGGTAATAGTAGAGTGTTGTTTAGAGAGACCGTACCCTTAGGTAACCCCATGTGGGTAAGATGGGGTGCTCTCTACAGGTAAGTACCAGGGATAATTGACGTATAGACGACATAAATCTATGCCTTCCATAGTTTTAGACTCCTATGGATGTGTTGCTTACATTCATTATGTATGCATCCATTTTGCGTAGATAAACTTGCATGCATGCTAATAATGTTTAATAACTTGCTTGAATGATAGTGATGAGGAACCAACTCACTAAGCTATGGTTTGCCCATTCCCATATAGCTTCTTTTGTAAGTTTGTTTAGGTTAGGATTGGGATAAATTTTGAGTACAGGGTGCAAATTGAATATATGTATAATAATGTTAGAGTTAATTGAGAAGTATATAGTTGGTACAGAAACATCCTATGTAGAAAGTATTTGTATGTTAAGGTTCTATATAATTTAATATTTCTTATAATTTATAAAGTTGACTTACCTTATCTTATTATTTAGTAGGAAATATCGATTCTCTATGGTTCTAATGGACTATGAAATGTTAGATATTCATAGTTATTTATATTTTATATTAAGTCAATAAATTAAAAGTAAAAAACCTTAGTGATTAATTAATTAAAGTCTTGCAATCCTTGACTTGCAAGGTGGTTTTTGTATCGTAGTTACACACATGATATGAAAATTTTAAGCAATTCTATTAGGCCCCACTTAGTGTCCTAATAGTCTCATTTCCATTAAGGTTTGTTATTAGTTTCGTTAGATTATATTGACCTTTGGAGTTAACATTATTTATTGGCATTTGTTTACAATATTTTAGGGCTTTAAGTGTAGAGGTCAAACTAGGGTTGAGGTTGCCATTTAAGGTTTTAAGAGTTTGGGTCAAGGTCCTTGACCATTGTCTCTCATGTTTAGGGTTAGTTATCTTACTAACACTAAGGGTATTTTTTTGAGAAATCTTATTTACTTCTAATTCTCGATTTAGGAAATTTATGGGTTTTACATTACATATACATCTATTGAGATTATAAATAGGATTTTAAAAGTTAAGATTTCAAATTTCTTTTTTTTTTCCCTCTCTCTTTTGGTTCGAAGAACATCCCAAATGAAGCCTTAGATATGTTCACAAGAGTAGCCTAGTACCAAAGTGGCAGTCATTAAGGATTAGCTTATAGAGAAGCAAGCTACATGTTTTCAAACTTGAAATATTTGAACCCATTCTTGTCATTTGCATCAACATTGACTATAAATGCAACATGGTTCAACCTTAGGATTGTTACATGCTCAACTTGACCATTAAGGTACTTTTTAAGCCATCAAATCAAGATAAGTCCCCTATCAATGCACTCTCCCCTTTTATTTGACCAAGCAAATAATGCTCATCAAATCCTAAATCTTACAGATTTGTATCATCAATCATAATTGGAAGCTCAACTAAACCCTGTTCTCCAATTTTTTTTCCCTCTTTCCTTTTCATAGGCCATGTAAGATGACATCAGAATCTTCATGGCAAAATTATGGTTTACAAAACCCAGTCATAATATATCTTAATTGATCACATAACTTCTTTTAAAGATGGAACTTAATGGATGAATGAACCTAAGTAATTTATACAACTAGCATTCAATTACTTAAGTATTATATCAGTATAATGGTCATCCACAAACAACATATCTACATTGCACATCATACTTCCATTTTACCGCAAAGCTAGAACCCTTGCAATCGCCCTTCTCTAAAATAAAAACTTCTATTGTAATGCATTCAACTCTTTAAGATAAAAAACATAACAGTAGGGTTAAATTTATTAATTAGGCTTTTAAGTTAGGAATTGTCTCAAGAGACCTAATCTCTTAATAATTCCAACTTAATTGTGTTATGGATCTCATTTGGCTAATGTAGCATAGCTACCACCACCACCTATTTCATGACAAGTAGTAAGAGGCACATCAACTACCATTTGTAACACAAAGCTCCTCTATTATCTTATATGTGATTGTGATAAATCTTACTAACTATTTCCTCTTTTTCCTTGCTTCCTCAATTTTTTTTTTTTTGTTTCTTTTCATATTTTTCAATTTTTTTTTCCAATTAAGTTTTCCTCCTCTTTGCATTCATATATATATATATCTTTCTTCAACTACAACTTCACCACTTTCTTTTACAACTTTTTTTCTCCTTGATTTTTCATTTAATTTCTAACAAGTCTACTCCACTTCTACTCTGCCTCACCTAATTTATGGCTTACTTAAGGCTTTAGATAAGGCTCAAAGACTCATTATTGTAGTAGACAATTGAACTTTTGCATTATTTATTCATCCCAATGGATGTAATACATCCACCACTTAATCCAATACTTTTGTAACATTGCAAAACCAAACTATTTAAACTTAGCATATAGAAGATGAACATTGAGTAGACTCGGCACTTTACGTAGATGGAAAATTATTAACATAAGCAAATATATTTGAACTAACTTGATCAAAAGATAATGATATTTGTGTATATACTCGAGATTAAATTGATGAATGAGAGGGCTTATGAAAGTATATGTGTTTCATATGAATAGAGAATGGTTTTTGCATGGAAAATGGCTTTGGAAGTGATAAGAAATAATGGATGTGTGATTATACTTCCATTGTGCTTGAGTTTGTTTTTCCTTTAATTTATTTTTCTTGAGATAGTTGGTTTAGGATAGTGTATAGGTTTCATTGGGTCAAATATTAAGCTTTTTGTGTATTTTATTATAGATATATTAAGGATTGTGGCCCCAAAGAGTTTTGTTAAGGACAATTATCTAGATAAAAGGTGGATGTTTTCAATGCTTAGATTTGTTTTCTCTATCATTGATGATTGATGAATTGGTTCTTTCCCTTACTTAACCTAATTTGTAATAGTACTCACTATAAGCCTAGGCCAATTTGTAATAGCATATACTATAAGTTTAAGCCCCATACCAATTATTAATGATCTTATGAAAACTCACATCTTTTGCTAGTATGCCATGTCTCTAACAATTAAACTCCTATCATCTGAATCTTTCATATTTAAACAACATTTTATGGTTCTTGCCCTTCCCTTTATTTACTTATGTGTAATACATTAGATTAGAGGTAAAGTACAATGAGTAAGCATATGAGATAACTCTAAAAACACTAATCTTAAACTTCTATCTCTATAACCTTTGTGATTCTCCTGAGTTCTCCTTACTTCTTTACCTTGAGGTTCTCCTTCTCATGGAACTATTTTACTTCTTTAATTGATACAAAAGTCTAAATCTCGATTAACAATTCAAACTCACTACAATAAATCTCTATTTCTAAAGACACTTGACTCTTAGAGATACAACATAAGGAAAAAATTCCAAAGCTCTTTTAGTAACATAAAATCTTCAGAACAGTTCTCTCTCAATTTGCAATTGCTTACAATAAATCAAGACAATTGTCTCATCACTAAGACTTTAATATATAGAGAGAAAGGTTGATCTTGTTCAAGTATGATTTCACATGATGGTTGGTAGAAATCAATTCTCCATGATTTACCCCAAAATAACGACAAAAAAATAATCCCTTTTTGGATAGAAGCATAACTAAAATCTAAAATATCTTAGGTATGCTTCATCACCACAATTCACTACTATTGTTTGAATTAATGATAATAGCATAAATGACCCCATTGACTATGCATTTAATGTGGAAAATATTTTCCTACTACTCCTTTTCAAAAGATGGCATTATATTCAAATTCTACTTTAAGACTCCAATAATAGCCAATGCAAGCCTAACTTCTCTTATAGTACGTTCCTCCTCTAATTACTCATCCATCGTGGTTCCAATTGCCTCTTCTTCATCCTTGCTAACAACCTACTTCCCATAAGGTACCATGACTTGCTTATAGGGGCATTGTATAGCTATATGGCCACATCTTAAGTATTTAAAACACATTACAACTCTATTGCTCTCACCTATTACATTAGGATCCATGGTCGTATTCTTAGAATAGGTTTAACTAAGGTTCTAGCATCAGTACAATCATTTGACCTAGTCTCCCTTCTAGGTACCCTCTTTGAAACTTTAGTTATACCACTTCTTCTTCTACTATCTTCTACATTATTACTATAGCTAGAGACACCTAACTTAAGAGTTAGATTCAATGCCCTAAAAGGATTTCTTTTGTATAGGAATCAAAGATCGATCACCCAATCGAGAGTACATGGCCTTGTTTCTTTAGTGTGTCACATAGCTAAGAAAGATTTGTCCTTAAACAAGGAACAATTCATCCTAGTAGACCTAGCATTTCTTTCGAGCTTAGCAGAACCATTTTCTATCTCCTAAGTAAAAGGAGAAGAAGTTAGCATTGCTGTTGAGTCGAACCAGTGTTAAACAATGAACCTACCTACTGCTGAGGTAATAGGAGTCCAAGCCTAGGCTGCCAAACTGCTGAGCCTTTAACCTAATCAGCTCTGCTTAGCATCGAGTACCATTTAGACTATTGGATTGAGGTTACAACATATGTCCTACCCTTTGATGTCTATACTATCTTCTACAAGAATATTCCTTTTGTCTTGATTATTGAATTGCCTTTGCAAAATATGTACTTTTCCCTTTTTTAGTGGGAATCCTTTTTGGAATTTCTAGTATAAGACTTATCTTAAATGAACCATATAAATACTTGTAATTTGTATCAACTACATCAACCGGTCATCATCAAAATACATAGTTTTATCCTTTGTAAGCTAGGTACTTCCCACTTACTTGCTTTTCCCTTACTCTTATATAGGCTATTTGAGCATGGACTAGTAGTGAGTAACCTTCAAATATACTTATGCATCATATCAAGTATGGCTTAAGCTCATGTAAGGTGTTGCTATGTCATATCCATTGTTAGTATGTGAGAAACCCTTGCTCAATCTTTGACTACCATTTATCTTTTGAGCTGTTTTGAGGTTTGATTCCACTCCCTTGGTTACGTATGATATTAGTCACCATGTGTACCCTTCCTAGTGATTCATATCATCTTAGTATTATAGCTTGGCTATGTTCGAGTAACTTTCTGGTATCTTATGTTCTAAAGTGTTCTACTATAGTACATTATACATAGTTAGTGAGTTGAGGCTTGAGAAGTGTTAAAGAAGCTACAAGTAGTAGTAGTAAGAGTTGAAGTGGTGTTCTTAGTTGAGGAAGTAGGTACTTTGTTTTTCCCTATTCAGTGTTCACAAAACAGAGTGCATATGTTTAGTTGGTTTATCGCTATGTTGGGTAATATTGTCATTATAGTGGTTGTAGCATAAAAGTACTATGTTGTTGTTGTTCGAAGGAGGATTTTCGAAGGTGTTTCAACTACTAATATGTTTCTATATTTGATAATATTAGATTCTAGTGTTCAAGGAATCTTTTGTAACCAAGAGAGTAGTGCTCGTAATGGTCAAAGCCAACAAGGAAGTTTTACACCCCAATCAGTAGATGAGCGATTAGATAGTCTTACCAACCTGATGACTAGCTTGATAATTGCCATAAATGAGGATAGGCAGCAAGCAAGAGAAGACCTAAATAGGCATCAAGCAAGTGAGCTACTCAAGAGAGGTAATGGCCAACCTAGCTGAGCTAATATCCCAGTTCAACAACAATGAGTTGGAGGAGTGGATAGATTTGCTCCACGTAGGCTTGTGATGGAAGAGATCGAAGAGGAGATGAGGAGATAGGTTATGAAGAAGAAGAGTACTATGAACTCGAGGAGAGAAATGCTTGAGCTCCCAAAGTAGAAGGGCGGTGATTATAAATCTCGAGTTTCTCTACTAGTGGTGATGCCGAAGACTACCAAGATTGGGTTAATAAGATAGAAAAGCAATTCAAGTGTAATAAAGTCTATGACGATGCTAAAGAGAGTTGCTATCCAAGAATTCACAAGATATGTCACACTATGGTGGAAAAATCTATTGGCTACTCGACAGAGAGAAGGAGAGAGAGAAATTAAAGATTGGGAAAGGATGAAAAGCGTGATATAAAGGAGATTTATTTTAAGCTACTCTCTACAGGATGCATTCAATAGGTTACAAGTGTTGAGGTAAGGAGGATCAAGTGTTGATGCTTATGTAAAAGTGATTCAATTGTTGATGATTTGATGTAAGGTTATAGAGTTAGAAGATCGAATTATCACTAGGTTTATTAGTAGATTGAAGTATGAAATAGGTGATATTCTTGAACCAGAGATATTGGATCCCTAGATGAGGCAACTCAAGCTACTAAAAGGATAGAGCAATGACAAATGGGTAGATTCCATGCTCTTATTAGTTGACTTACCCTTAGTCGACCTATTCAGAGTAAACTTGCTCTATTAGAGCCATATCCGACCTATTCCTATTACCTAAGTTGAGGAGAAGGAACTCTTGAGGAAGTTTGAGAAAGGATAAAGCTCAAAAAGAAAGATTAGTGAGATTAAGTGCTTCAAGTGCCAAGGATTTGGTTATATGGCCATATAATGTCCCAATAGAAGGATAATGGTAATTAAGGAAGGAGTATCAACCATCTAGGTTGAAAGTATTGATGAAGAAGTTGAATAGCTAAAAGAATTCGAACAACTTGATCTATCAGAGGATGAAGAAGGGAATTTCATGCCCATAACTATGGTATTAAGATGAGTTATGAGTGTGAGCTCAGTACCTGAGGATGAACAACATGAGAAGTTGTTCTACATTGGATGTAAAGTTAATGGGATGTTATGTGCTCTTATTGTAGGCAGTGGTAGCTGTACTAATGCAACATCTACTTTCATGGTTCATAGTTGAAGTTATCGACTAGACCACACCTTAAACCTTACAAGTTGCACTGGCTCAATGACAAAGGAATCTTGTTAGTGACCAAGCAAGTGGTCATATCAATTTGCATTGGTAAATATCAAGATGTAGTTCGCTGTAATGTGTTGCCTATGAGTACTTTACATATACTTCTAGGAAGACCATGGATGTTTGACAAGCATGTGATATATGATGGGAAGAGGAACACTAATACATTCAAACATGGATGAAGAAAGGTAACATTGAATCCTATGTTTGCCAAACAAGCAAAGCCTATGCAAGCTCAACTTAGCCAAGCACAAAAGAAGGAGACCGTGGTGATGATGCATGCTAAGCTATTAAGAGAGATAAAGCATGAAGAGTTGACCTATGTATTGGTTAGGAGGATGCTTGAATTAAGAAATTTAGATGATGGATTACCCCTAAAGGTTAGAGACCCATTAAAGGAGTTTTTCGACCTATTCCCTTGCGACCTTACAGAAGGTTTGACTTTGATTAGAGGGATTGAACATGCTATAGACCTACAATCAAGAGTGGTGTTACTGAATAAGCTAGAGTACAAGTTGAACCCTGAATAGGTTGCTAAGATTCAAAGGTAAATAGATGAGTTTATAGAGAGAGGATATGTGAGAGTCTTTGAGCCCATGCGCTATCTTAGCTTTATTAAAGTCAAAGAAAGATCACACATGGCAAAAGTATATGGATAGCTGAGCTATCAATCGAATTACCATCAAGTATAGGTACCCAATACCTTGGCTTAATGACATGCTTAACGAGTTACATGGAGCAAGGATCTTCCCCAAAATCAATCTTAAATCTGAATATCATTAGATTAGAATGTTGGAAGGAGATGAGTGGAGGATAGCATTCAAGACCCGAAATGGATTGTATGAATGACTAATAATTCCATTCGGGTTATCAAATATGCCGAGTACATTCATGTGATTGATGAACAATGTACTTTAAGAACTGATCAAAAAGTTTGTTCTTGTATACTTTGATGATATTCTTGTTCATAGCCTTGAACTAAAGATACATTATGGGCATCTCCAAGCAATCTTTGACAAGGTTTAAGCTAAGAAATTATATGCTAGTATGAAGAAGTGTGACTTCTACCGACTAGAGGTATTTTTCTTAGGATTTGTTGTAAGTAGAGGTAGAATTCGTGTTGATGAAGAAAAGATTAAGGTGGTCATTAAATGGCCTATGGTGACTTGTTTCGCTGATGTGCAAAGTTTTCATAGCCTAACATCTTTTTATCACCATTTCATAAGAAATTTCAGTACCATCATGGCCTCACTGATTAAGCTGTCAAAGAAGAATGTTGAGTTCAAATGAGGGAGAGAAAGAGCAACTAAGTTTTAAGGAGGTGAAGAGGAAGTTGACTACTACCCTTGTCCTAGCTCTCTTGAGCTTTGATAAAGTGTTTGAATTAGAGTGTGATCCATCAAGAATTGGCATAGGTGTTGTGCTAATGAAAAATGGCCAAGTAGTTGCCTATTTTAGTGAAAAGCTTCTAAGAGCTATGCTTAACTACTCTATATATGTTAAAGAGTTTTATTCCTTAATTTGAGCTCTAATTATTTGGCAACATTGCTTATTACCAAAAGAATTTGTGATCGATACATACCATGAATTGCTAAGATATCTAAAGAGCCAACCCAAGTTGTCTAAGAGACAAGCCAAGTGGATTGAATTCGTAAAGGGATTTTCTTATGTTGTCAGGTACAAGATTGGCAAGAATAATGTAGTGGTTAATGCCCTATCTTGATGACATGCCCTCTTAATTGAGCTTCAAGAGAGACATCTTGGATTCTCAGAGATTAAGGGATTGTATGTTAGAGACCTACATTTTGGATTGATTTATGCTCAATGTGAAGATGGCTGAACAATTGATGATTATCACAAAGAGGACGAATATATATTAAGGAAAGGAAAGTCATGTATCCCGACCTGTTCTCTATTAGAACTATTGGTGCACAAGGTACATGGATGTAGATTGTCTAGCCATTTTGGCAAACACAAAACCTATGAAGTATTGGCTTCAAGATTCTTTTGGTTAAGAATGATGAAGGATGTACAATCTGTGATAGAGAGGTGTACACCTTATCATAGAGCAAAGAGTCGAGAAGGATAAGTACCCCATCTACTATTACCTATCCTAACTAAGCCATGGTCCGACTTGAGTATGGATTTTGTATTAGCTTTGTAGAGGACATCTCGTAGAAAGGACTCCATCATGGTAGTCATTGTTTAGTTCAGTAAGATGACATCCTTTGTGCCATGTAATCAAACTAATTATGCTTCGGCTATTTCTTCTCTTTTATATAGGAAGTAGTCAAGCTGTATGGAGTACCAAGAACTATAGTGTCTAATTGAGACTCTAAGTTCTTAAGTTATTTTTGGAAGACCTTTTAGAAGTGGTTGGGAACTAAGCTACTATTTAGCACATCCTACTACCATCGAATAGATAGATTTACCGAGGTCATCAATCAAACCTTAGGGAGTTTATTTTGAGTTGCTATGGGGAGAAATCTAGCTAATTAGGATATGTACTTGTTGATCATTGAGTATGCTTACAACAAGATCGCCCATAGTATCACCAAGAAACCACCCTTTAAGGTCATGTATAGGTAAAATCTTAAGCTCTCACTTGATTTGACCCCTTCATCTAACCGCACTAAAGACCCTTTAAGCCATTGAAAGATCCAAAGCCATTCAAGATATGCATCAGAAGGTTATAGAGTACCTTACTTAAGCTACTACTAAGCTTGAACAAAGAGACTGAGGAAGAAGAATTGGGGAATTCTAGCCTAAAGACTTAGTCTGGATTCACCTCAATAAGGATCGATTCCTCAACATAAGGAAGAGCAACCTGTCTCAAAGAGTAGATGGACCTTTCAAGGTGATCGAGAAGATCAATCCCAATGCCTATAAAGTAGATTTGCCTGAAGAATATGGAGTCATTAACACTTCAATATTGCTGATCTCCATCAATACATCCCTGAGGATGAGCTACCTAATGTCGATCAAGATTTGATCCTAAATCTTAAACAACCCAAAAGCAATGATAGGAATTAATGATTGATCACTTGATCAAGGGTATATGGATTAGTTTCTTTGGTGTGCTAGTTGAGAAGGATTTATCCTAAGATGAGGAGCAATTCATCTAATCTAACTTGGCATTTCTTCCTAGCTTACTTGAACCATTTACTATCTCCCAAGTGGAGGGAGAAGAAGTCATCATTGTTGTTGAGCTTAATAAGTGCCAAACAATAAACCCACTTGATGCTGAGCTAACAAGGGTCCGAGCCCAAGTTGTTAACCTACTAAGGCTGAACATATGAGTGACCGTTTAACATGATAATACTCCTCAGAGCCCCATTTGTCGAGCTACCAACCTACCGAGCCATTGACTTGTTCAACTGTGCTTAACATCTAGTACCATTTAGACTACTAGATTGAGAAGAGGATACGTGTCTTACCCTCTGATACCCATACTATCCTCTACAAGAATATTCCTTTTGTCTTGATTATCGAATTGCCCTTGCAAAATATGTACTTTTCCCTTTTCTGATAGGAATCCTTTTTCTAATTTTTGGTAACCTAGGACTTATCCTAAATGGACCATATAAATACTTATAATTTGTATTAACTTCATTAGCCATTTGTTATTAGAATACAGAATTTTATCCTTTGTGATCAAAGTACTCCCTACTTGCTTACTTTTCCCTTACTCTTATCTAGGCCAATTGAGTGTCGATTAGTGGCAAATGGCCTCCGCCTATACTTTTATGTCATGTCAAGTGTGACATGAGCTCTGTGAGGCATTGGTGCATCATATCCATCATGGGTGCATCAGAAACCCCTTACTTAACAATCAACTACCATTTATCTTTCGAGTTGTCTTAAGGTTCGGATCTACCCCCTTGTTATGCATGTATCGGTCACCATGTATACTCTTCTTGATAATCTATTTAACTTTTTCTCTGTTGCTCAACCTTATTGGCCAACTTCATGGCCTCTTCTAAAGAATTAATCATTCACAAGTCGACTACATTGGAGATCTCATATTCTAAATTGGAGATAAGCATGTTATGGTTTGTTTCAAGGACTTTGCAATCTAGTTTCTAATAATAAGCATCTCTAACACATGAAGGTACTCATCAATGTTGAAAGGAATCAAACTCGAGGCCCCATCACCCATGCTCAAGTTAAGGAACATGAGAGCATAGCATGCAAAATCATTTCCTTTTGACCAAGTCTCGAAGAGTCATCCTACCTTATTTTCTAAATTCATACATACCATTCCACTTACTTTAACTTGAAGCTATTGACCCATCTTGATTATACAATAGCCTCGCCAACCTAACCAATAGATTGATTGTCATGTTCTTGAGTTATCCATGTTAAAAGCTAGCTTCGACCTTAATGCATCTCTATCAAAAGCCAACTTGTCTGAAATTCGTCTATGTTTTCAACCCTAAGTTGCCTCTTAAGCATGCACTCATACCCAAGCTAGACAAAGGAGACCTTAATGTTAAAGATTGAGTCCAAGCTCTACAATAGGTTTAGGAAGGTAACTGATTAACTTACTTAAGCTGTTTAAAAGCTAGAAAAAGAAGTCAAGGGAGGAAGGGGAAGTAATTTTAGCAAGGCAACCTCTTATGGTTATACTTAAGTAAGAATAGATTCCCAAACAAAAGGAAGAACAAGTTGTTTGCTCGATTTGAAAGAACGTTCAAGACACTTTAGAAGATCAATGATAATGTTTATCAAATGGAACAGCCTAAGGAGTATTGAGTCTCAAGCATGTTCAATATTGCTGAGTTGAGCCCCAATGCACACGAGGAAGAGGGGGGTTAGTTAGGAAACTCTTTAGCCTTGATCCTAAATCTACAACAACCTGGATGAAATGATAGAAATCAGACCTAAGGTCCCACCACCCATACGCAAGCTAAGGAACTTGAGAGCATAGGCATATTAGATCATTTCCCTTCGACCATGTCTTGAAGAGTCATCCTTACTAAACTAACTCGAGTTGCCATATTTCTTGAGCTCATTTGTGCCCTTCTCCTTATTGTAACTTGAAGCTATCAACCCATCCCAACCTAAGAATAGCTAGGCTAACCTAATCAATAGATCTTCCATCATGTTTCTAAGCTACCCATGTCAAAAGATGTTGTATATGAGCACTTACCGACCTGTACTTAGATTGCCCAGTTTTAAGCTACCTAAGATTGAAGCCAATATAGGACAACTACTGACCTAACTTGAGATCAACTACAGGCTAATTCTAAGCTTGATTTTGGACCAAGCAGATAGTAACATGTGTCAATGACCTTTATGTACTATATTATTTTCAAAATATTCATTTTTTTTCTTTTCCCCTTTTTACCCTCTTGTACATTAAATATAAGATGTACCTTTTAAGGGTAAGCTGCCCCTTTTGTAAATGTCCATGGTAAAGGGCCACCCTATAATGACAAGTAACAACTTATCATCATTAATATTATTGAACATTCAGTTTCACCCCCTATTGTGTTCTTGTGTAAGCTTCTATGCTACTAAGTTCAATGCCCTTAACTCTAATCTTTTCCTTTAAGTAATGAAATAGTAGTGAGTTCGCCTTTTCTAGAACTTATGTATAATATCAAGCTTTATATTAGGTTTGTGTGTGATTTTTAGTATGTAATATCGACAAGTTAACTTAATAGTTTGCTTAAACCTACACTAATCTTATTAATAGTTGAATTTGAATCAAATAGAGACTTGGTTTTCTCAGTTAATTCTAAGCCTGCAAAAAGAAGAAATTAGGTTGTAGGGTTGTTGGGAAGACTTTAATGTAGTTAATTTGATGCTTAAGTAATATTCAGCCTGTAAAGTGTATAAAGAGTGAAGAGAAAAGTAATAATGTAAAAAGTTTGAGTGGCTAGAAGAAGCTTATTATAGTATACCAACCTCTATTTATAATGGGTGGTTGGTAACTACCTTACAATTGGTGCCTCTAGATTCTTCAAATGAGGAGTTCAACTTACAAACCATCCTCTAAATTCCTAGAACATAGGTAGTTAATGGTGGGTTATAGGTGGTTATTCTGTAATGATCCCTAATTACTTGCACCTATGTTTTAATTTGAACTCTTGAGAGTCAAACTAAGCCTTCCTGAGCTCCCTATTCCTTTTCTAACCTATTCAAGGTCTTCTTAATCTCTTTTCATTTAGATAGCTCGGATCTAAGCTTGCATGTTTCTTGGCTTATCAATCCCTTAGAGTGGTTTCGAGGTTAATAAAGGAGGTCAAATGCTAAGCTCTAAAGGTCGGACTTTAGCCCCTTTAGGTTGCCTAAAGGTCTCCAACACCTTAGGATAAAATTCTTTATCAACATTTGTACCCCCTTAACCTAACTCTCCTTGGTGGTTATACCCAAGAGAGTAATACAGTCCATCATAGTGCTTCACATGTGATGGTTCCTAAACTAGAACCTACATAGCATAAACTAAGGGTGTTCGACCTTTGTTTATTTCAAGCTTACTATTTTAGCCCTACTCCTATAGGATCATGGTTGATTTTTTCTAGTATCGACCGGTCCTTAGTTTGCTTGTAAGGAAAGGGTAATGTCCATTCAGTGGCACTTTGTATTCTAAACATTAAGATTTGTGCTAATCATGATAGTTACTATATATGTCGTATGCAATCATTTGATTTCTAAAGGGCATTATTGTATGGCTACAAACTTTATTCAATCACTATAGACCTCAAGGCTCATACCCACTTAATGCCCTTATATTTTTATTACTTTTTCCCTTTTTCTCTTTCTTCTTCCTCCTTTGCTTTGCTTTTTCAAATAATGACCAGTTAGACTGTAATCTTCCTTGAAACTTTTGCTCTCTGTTCTTACTTTCATTTGGAAAATCCCCTTTCTTCCCTCTTTCTTGTTCATTTTAGCCATCTTCTCAAGGCATCCATGTTTAACAATGGTCAATCTAATGATTTGACAGATGCTCGAAATCAAAGTTAAGACTTGCTCATAACCCTTGAAATAGTTGGTGTCTCATCTATAGAGATAACCACCAACATGATGAATGATGAGGATGATTGCCCTTAGGATTTATCAAGCTACACTAAGTTGGCAAGGGTACGTACCCTTAGAGCTTGGCAAATCTAGCGTTTTCCATTCAAATACTATCCTTTTGATAATGAAGGTGACCTTCCAATTGTCCCCTTATACATAGGCATCAAATATGATTTGAGCCCTAATGGACTCTTAAGCACATAGATGAAGAAAGAATTTAATGACATGTGTCTTTATTTCCGTTTTGCTCCTCATTATTGAAGGATTGAATGACCTCAAGTTCATGAATGCGTAAAATCCCTTAGAGAGCATGAGTTTGCACTTTTTGAAAAGTATTTTAAGGTTAGTCTCTAATTTCCTTTCTTTCTTTTTGAAACGACCTTTTTCATTTACCATTGCATATGCCTAATCATGTTGACCCTGAGTCCCATAGGCTGATGATAACCTTCAAGTGTATTTGTGAAGACTTAGAGGTTAGGGCCATTTCAACTTTAAGATGCGTCTCCAAGGTTGAGCTTATAAAGAGGCACCACAACGAAGCAAAACTGAAAGAAACAAGAAAAAGCTAACAAAGTCCGAGCAGCTACTAAATGGATATGATACACCATTTGATCCTACTTGGCCAACAGCCCGCCGGATATGACACACCAGTCTGAATGGTAGGGTTAGTCGCTACTACTCTTTACTATAGGGAATAGATAAGAGTTTAATAATAATGAGAACACTAAGGTTGCTTAAGTGAATAATTTTGCATTGAAAATCGGATATCTACGTACAAGGAAAGTGGGGGTTTATATACTTGCCTACTAGGGTTATTTTACATGTATGAAAAGTCAAAAGGATATTTTACAATAACGTTACATGAATCATGCTAAAAAGAGGCAAAAAGGAGAAAGAATATTCATTATGGAAAAGAAAAAATCATTCTAAAATGTTATATCAGAAGGCACGTGTCACTTAATGACTATACGTTAGGAGTAAAATACAACATAGGTAGAAACAAGAAGTGTTAGTAGTCAGGGGCCGATTTGATCTAGATTAGGTCAGGAGCAAATTAGTCTAGTTAGGAAGTCAACTGAGTTGGACTTAAGCACCAGTGAATAGTTGGAGAGCTCAACTCGACTAGCTTTTCCTAAGTTACCTTTTAGGTCAAGACTTTGCAGTTGGAGAGCTCAACTCGACTACATTTGCACTTTCCTTCTTATGTTGGATGATATACGAGAAACCTTCCATGAACTCTAACCACTTAGCTTGTCTCTTTAAAATCTTGTTCTAACTCTCAAGATGCTTTAATGATTTGTGGTTAGTGTAAATAACAAACTCTCATAGTAGCAAATAATGTTGCTTGCTAGTAAGGACTTGGAAAAGGGAGTAGATCTCCTTTTCTACATAGAATAGTTTAGGGTTAGGTTACTCAATTTCTTACTGTGGTAAGTGACGGGCCATCATTCTTACATCAGGACAACACCAATTCTAACTCCCGATGTATCGCACTTTAATTCAAAGGGCTTGTCAAAATTTGGTAATGAAAGGATAGGTGCCAAGGTGAGCTTCTCCTTAATCTCTTTGAAGCTTCACTCAGCTCGATCACTCCACTCGAACCCTTTATTCTTCTTTATTAGCTCGATCAATGGGGCAGCTATTATGCTGAAGTTTTTAATAAATCACCTACAAAAAGAAGCTAAGCTATGGAAACTTTGGACTTCAATGATATTCTACGGCATTAGCCATTCTATAATAGCTTGGATCTTCTCCTCATCTACTTAGATTCCTTCTCTTGACACTACAAACCCTAGGAACATCACCTCCTTTTAGCAGAACATGCATTTCTTTACATTCCCATACAATTTCTCAGCTCATAGAATGCTAAATACTTCGTAAAGATGTTGAAAATAGTTGTTGAGTTCGACACTATACACTAATATGTCATCGAAGTACATGACTACACATCTTCTAAGAAGAGAGCACATCACATGGTTCATTAACCTCATGAATATGCTTAGTGCATTAGTAAGTCTGAAGGCATAACCAACTATTCATAGAGTACATGCCTAGTCTTGAAGGTGGTCTTCCATTCATTACCCGGCTTCATGCGAATTTGGTGGTAGCCACTTCGTAGATCTATCTTTGAAAATACCTTTATGCTATTAAGCTTATCTAACATGTCACCAAGCCTTGGTATCAGGTATCTACACTTGATAGTAATTCGGTTGATTACTTGGCCATTGATGCACATGCACTATGAATCATCTTTCTTTAAAACGAGTATAACTAGTACAGTATAAGGGCTCATGCTCTCCTTTACATATCCTCACTCGATGAGTTCATCTACCTATCTTTTCAGCTGAACAGCCTGCTTAAGGTTCATCCTGTATGCAGGTCAGTTTGGTAGGGTAGTACCTAGCTGTAGATTGATATAATGCTTTATGCCTCGGAATGGTGGTAGTCCTTTGAGTAGTTCTTTCGGAAATAGGTCAAAAAACTCATTGAGCAACCTTCGAATCTCTTGTAGAACCTTTTGTAAGTCCCTCATCTCCATCAGTCTCCTAATCAATAGGAACATTGGTTCATCAACTTTCTTCAGCTCATAACTAAGGCTTTCTTCTTATTGGCTTAAGTGAGTTGATTGTGGATTTCATTTACTTAGGATAGGGTTAAGGGTTGCAACACTATCCTCCTTCCATCCTTAACAAAAACATAGGTGTTCTTGTACCCATCGTATGTAAAATGTCTGTCAAACAATCAAGGTCATCGTAGCAATAGATGTGAAGCTCCCATGGAGACGACATTACACACTACATCATCCCTATATACATTCCCAGCACTGAATAGTACAGTCGCTTGCTTAGTTATGTGAAAAGCACCCTTATCATGAAGCCAATGCGGCTTATAAGGTTGAGGATGCTTTGAGGTCGGTAGACCCAACCTCTACACAAAGGACTATGCAACGACATTAGCACAACTTCCTCCATCCACGATGATTATACACAGTTGGCCTTTTACAGTACACTTGGTATGGAATAGATTCTCTCTCTAGTCCTCCTCGGTGTTCGGCAAGGAATTCAAGACTCGTCTCAAGACTAAGGTCATTACTTCCCCCTGGTTGGCATTGACATAAGTCTACTCCTCCTCTTCTACTTTAGGTTCTTTGACTTTCTTTTCATCCTCAGGGTTGCTCTTGTCGGAACTATCCACCATGTCTCTTTAGACTACCATGATATGTTAGTTCAGACATTTAGCAACCATGTGTCCGAAGCCTAAGCATTTAAAACACTTCACCTCATTGGTCTCCCGTCTAGATGGTTAGCCTTTGTCATAGATTCTTAAGGTCGGCTCGACTGTCCTATTTGGCCATGCTGGTTTGCTTCGCATTCATTAAGTTAGTCATTCCTTTCCTCGACTTGGTATGGCCTCCTCGGCTTGGCTTGAATAAGTCGGTGTGATACGAGAGCATAGGAGAAGGTTTGTCTAAGTTGGCTTAGGACATTTCTCCTTTGCTTTTTAACCCTCTATGCTATCTTGATGGCCTCTTCCAAATTATAAAACCTTTGTACTTCTAAGATATTACGAATCTCATACTTAAGCTTAGAAATGAACCTCGATACTATATGGGCCTCTGGCTCATCTACGTCGGCTCGAATCATCAACATCTGAACTCTCTAACATAGTCATCAATAGATCAACCTCCTTAGCAAAGCTCTTGGAACTTCGTAAATGTATCTTGCAGGTATGTTTCAGGTACAAATCTGCCTCTTAGTAACCTTTTCATCTCTATCTAGGTCCTAACACCTCATCTTCCATCGCTTGCTCGGGCTGCATTTAGATTTTTCCACCACATTATTGCATACCTAGTGAACTTTAGTGTAATAAGTCAGACCTTTACAGCATCCGCATATCTGTAATAGTAAAACACCATTTCAACCTTTTCTTTCTACTTTAAGTATTCATCAACATCTCCACTTCTACTAAAGGGTAGGATTTGAACCTTGACATTATCTAGCCTTTGAGAAGCTTGGCATCCTTATTCTTGTAATGGGTAATAGTCAACTTCTTCTTCTTCCCCAAATTCTTCAACATCCAACTCTTCATCTTCTTCCTCAATCTCCTCCAACTCTAATCTTCATCTAGTAGCTTAGTCCGCTACTCCTCTAGCTCATAGTGGTTGAACTAGGCAAGTGGTTCGGTTACCTTAGCCATAGGCTCTCTCAAGGGCATTATCTTGTAGGTTAAGTGGCTGTATACCTTGGGATTATTGCCTATTTACTTGCATTGTCGTAACTAGACTCTTAATAAGGTTTGTAAGCCTATTAAGTCTATTGTCAATAGACCTTAAGGTGTTACTACCATTATGACTACAACCAAGTTGAGCACCACTATTTTGGCCACCAATAACTCTTTGAACACTCGAATCTGACATAGTATAATACCTTTCTAAATAGATTAACAACTTACTAACAACCTTAATACACAATAGTCACTAAATAGAATAGAAACAAACTTGCTCTGTTTTCGTGATGAAAAAACAAAGTAATAATAAACCACACTTGTTATCACACTAATACACTTAAGATAGTAGCTGGCCTTACAACTACTATATAGACCTAATTTACACCAAGTGCACCCAGCTCAACTACTTTGAAGTATCCAATTCAGTACCTATTATTAATAAAACTTATGGTAAAGCTCTTCAAAACACCAATTCAATATAACTTATAGTATACATCTTAATGATGTGGTAATATATACAAAAGTATCCATGCAATAAAATTCTTAGCTTTTATAAAAAGTTGACAAAAGCTACAAGTATTGAAGTTTTTGTACATCACAATAGGAAACTAGTGAGTGGCCTAGAGGATCCCAATTAGTTTCCACAAAAGTCTATGAAAAGCCAAATCAAAAGATAAAATTCTAGTTAGTCTTTAAGTCTGCTCACTTCCTTAGCTCGACGTACACTATCGTGAAGGTGATTATAGCACTACATTCTCAATCCTATGCTTACACCTGCAAAAGGGTCTATAGGGATATGAGTACAGCTAGCTCAATAAGTATGATGGAGACAAAAAGTATAATAGGCACAAACATGGCTTTTAAACATTACATGTTCATAGAATGCAATGCAATGTAAATAACCAAATGAGTCATTGCACAATGTTATTCGATCCATTGTGAGGTTATAGAAATTACATATGCTCTAACTCAAATTGAAGAGTTTTAATGCCATACAAATTAGACCAAACCCAAGCTTGTGCAATGGAGAATACCCTTCTCTTGAGACTACCTTCAAATCACGACCCTTAACTTTGATGTGATGTTCTCTCCTATTACTTAGTTCGATTAAGGGTAGGAAAAGGACCAATTTAACTATTCTTATTGAAGGGGGTCAGTATTTGGTTTGACATACCTAATCGCTCCCTTAATGAATTGTTATGCATGCCCAATTAAGTTAAGGGTCAATTTTTAGTTAAGTCTAGTTAAGGTTAAGGAACAATTTCACAAGATAAAGCAATTAATGCATATTTAAGCAAAATAGCACCCCAAGTCCACAATTCAAGTAAACAATTATATACAAGGTACATACACATTCAACTAAGTTATAAGGATAGCTAAATGCACTCTTAGGTCTCTAAGTACTTTAAAACAATACTCCAACTTGTTGTAACACACATATGCTAACTTACCTACGCTTTGTTGGTTTACTAATCTTGATTGCCACCTTAATGGTCTTCAACTGTCCCTATACATAGACGGTAGATTATATTTAATCATTATTCAGCCCTTAATATAATAGTAATTAATTTATTTCATATGATTTCAATTGTTTTGGAATAAGTTTTATAAGTTATATTCATTTATAAGTTAGCTTTTCTTAAGTAGTTCACTAGTTTTATAAGTCACTTTAGGTTACGAAATTCCAATACCCTAAGATTTCAAGCCTGTATGATCACCCTAGGATCTGACCCCTTAAATTTAGGATACTAGGCTATAATATCCATTTAATTTCAAACTTCATAATAAGGTTAGAAAAATTAGATGAAGTAATTCAAATAAAGTTAATTTCTCAAAAAAAGCTATATAAAAATATTAATTTAAGCAAACGTCAATTTATCGCTAAAATCGATAAATATCGAAAACGTGAAATTTAAGCATTTAGATATGATGGGATATTATAGATAAGTTATTTAACTTATAAAAATAATCAATGAAGATGAATTACACATGTATTAATATAGAACATGCATTATGTGTATTAAATATACATATATAATAAGAAATTATTATTTAAATAAGGTAAATTAATATAAAAAATGGAAAATTAATAAAAAAAATAAAAGGATGAGTCATCTCATGATGTGGTAGCCAAAGATTAATTTGGATTGATGAGTCAAATGACAAATGATATGAAAATGACACCTTATGCTTTGAAAAATTAAGGAAATAACATGTGTAATCCACATGTCAAATTTTTAGTAATCCTAATCCATTTGGAAAATATAAATAAGGCATATACACTTCAAAAACAACAATTTGGGAGTTTAAAAACAAAAGAAAAATAATCAATAAAATTTAAAAAAAAATTACAAGAAAATAAGAAAATTAGAGTAAAAATAGAGCATGAAATCTAATTAGACCGGTTCAATAGGTTGTTGGTGTCTAGTTGTGGTTACCATTTAGGGTTAAGGAAAGCACCACCAGTGGAGATGTTTTGACAAGGTTGGGTAGCTAATTTAGGTGAACCAAATTTTCAACTAAAACTTTATAAATTTTGTAAAAATAACAAATGATATTATTTAATTATGAAACTTAGTTTTATGGAGACATTTTATGTGTTGATTAATGCAGTAATTTTATTTTAGTGAAATAATCATTGGAAATATAAGATCCTTAAGAAGTGGCTCTATTTGGACGAAAATTGAATTAAATTTATGAAATATTAAATAATATCCTTTCAAGTTGAAAATTTGTATGTAACATGCCTAATAGATATATATATATATTTAATTTTAGTAGTAAGAACTATTGATAATAATCATGTTTACTATTTATTGCAATTATTTTGGATAAAATTGGCAATTTTGCTATTTTATGGAATTTATTAGTTTTTAACAAAATCAAAGTATGAGCCTTATGTATTATGATTTTTGGATATTCATAATGATGCTTAGGACACTTGAATTTTATCTTGTGATTGAATTCACCTATTTGTTCGATTTTTACTAATTTCAAGTTAAAACCGTAATTTTTGTAAAAATATATAATAGCTAGTTTAGTATAATTCATGGTCAATAATTAAAAGACATTTTTGTGAGTCTATAGGATTTTTCATGCAATTAATTGAACTCGTATACTATTTATTATGTATTTTCAAATTATAAACCTATATATTAGCCTATTATATGATATAATAATTAATCATAGTGAGATATTTGTTGAATTTGTAAACAAACATATTTAGGGTTTATTCGGGTTAATTACAAAGTTATAATAACATAGAGTCAAATTGATAATATAAAAGGGTATTTTTTGATATTTAATAATATTGATTAATCATGATTCTTAAGATATTTTGATACTACTCAAAATAATGATCATGTCAATATAAAGTTTATTAAAATCTGATAAGAAATGAATAAGATACAATTGAAATAAGCTTGGAAACACAATAGTGAAAGCATATAAGAATTTAGTATTGACTTGTAGTTGACTTGGGGTTTGTGTATATTTTCCTAAGTACAATAAGTGAGTAAGGTCCTTATCATGAAGCTTAGGATTTTATGCCACTATCAAGCTCAAGTAAGTGGATATTTCTATTTTTGTGCAAGTAAACCTAGGTCTACTTGACTTGGAGTTAGTTGTGTTGTGAACTTTAATAATGTGTTAGATTAGCTGAATACATGATTCTATTGAATGTATGTTGATTGAGTGAAACATTTCCTTATATATGATTGATTTATTGATATGTATTTCTTTTGGAAAACTTAAAAACTAAATTATTCTTTAGGGTGTTCACCCAAGTGAACCCTACATGAAAAAATGTGATATAGAGTTGAAGAACAAAGCTAGAATTGAGATAGTTGAATTGTTTAAAATGTAGAACTTGAGATTTGTATCCAATACTAGGTTATTGTACTGTTTATTGCATTTATGGCATGACATGGCACGAAAAGACATATGGGTTGAGTTTTTGAAAGCTTAAACATTGCTGAGTTAGCTTTTGAGCATATAGAATGACATTACTTAACTTAGTTTAGTTACGATATGTGACTGACTATGTGTTGGAATTTCAAACCATAGTAAGGGTCCTACTCCCAAATAGCTCCTTGTTGCCTTAGGTTCTTAGACATAGTATCTAGATTCTTGGGTATATCAACTAACCAGATGAAGAATTGACAAGTATAGAATATCGATACCAATGCATGTCACATATATGAGCATGGCAATAACTTCTTGCATAAACAATTTGTATTGTAACTTAGATGATGAAATTGAATATCTTATGGCATTGATCTAGGTGAGTATGTATTGTGCTTATTTTGTGTTTTTTTTTATCCACTCTCACTGAGCTCATAAAGAGCAAAGGAGATACTTATGTATTCTCAAGTTATGAAGAGAATTGATAAGGTAACATCAGCTAAGGGGAAAAATCTTTTGAGAGTGCTTAAGATGAAGTCAGCTATTTTTGAAGGAGTCTTGTAGCATTTTGTTCTTATTTCTATAAAGGATCTGTACATATAAAAAAATACTATATTTTAGGTTTGGGTAAGTTTGATGAATATACCTTTTGTATAAATAGGTATAATGTTGAACTCCGTTGTGATATTCATTTGTTATAAATAGAACTTTTATTGAATATAAATAGGTATTCCTATGTGATGGTACATCTTGTGTTATGCCAAGATGTGACGTCCTTTACGTAGTATCAAAGCATGAATTGGGGACTAATGTACTAGATGCGTATCAGGTGTGTGAGGTAACTAAGTACCATATGAACTTAACTTTGTTAGTAGCGACCAATATAAGAAAACTGATTGTGTCTATTATGTTTGCTACTGTCTAGAAAATGGGGCAAACATGTACAAGTAAGGATCCTAGTTCATCAACCACTCTTAGGAGACAAATTAGGGAAGAAGAACAGCCTCAACCAAATCAAGCTTCACTTATATAAGAAATGGATGTAGTATGGCAACTTGCAATTGCTTTGGCTAGGGTTGGTGAAGTGAATGGGGATAACTTAGCTCGGGTGCAACGTATAGTGAAATTGTTTGATGGAACAAAAACTAACCCTTTAGTTGCAGAAGAATAGATTGACTTATTAGAAAAAGCTTCTGAAGTACACAATGTTGAACATAATAGAAAGCTAGGGATTGTTGCCATTTTGTTAGATGGACGTACGAATAATTGGTGGAAAAGTAAGAAATGAACAATGGAAGAACCCATAGATTGGAATGCCCTTAGGGATGCATTTATGGAGCAGTACTTCCTTGAATGTATGAAAGAGAGAATATGTGAGGAATACTATAAGTTAAGGCAAGCAAGAATGACTATTGAAGAATATGAACGAGTGTTTAATAAGTTGTTGAAATTTTCCTTGGAAGCAGTATAGAATAATGAACTTGCTAAGGTTGGTTAGTTTAGGATAGGACTTGATCTTTATTTTCAAGCTAAGTTGAAAAGGATAAGGCTGGTGTGATATGCTAATTTGATCAACGAGATTCATTTGATTGAACAAGCTTGTGACTTACGAAGGGCAACTGGAGAAATAGAATGTAAGAAAAGGAAATTTACGGAGAGTTCTAGTAGTAGCCATAAAATGATAAGAGGAAAAAGGACATATCAACCCCTAATAAGAACAAGAGGCTAAGTGGAGCTATGCCACCTTACTGGATATGTAATGGTAGGCATCGAGCTATGTAGTGTCCAGAACTACAAGGAAAATGTTTTAGGTGTGGAGAAGTTAGGTATATGGCTAAGCAATGTTAGAACCTGAACCCTAGAAGTATATACTATTATAAGTGTCATCAGACGGGACATAATGCTAATTAGTGTACTAAAGATCAATAAGCAAGATCGGACCAAACTCAAGCCAATAGGCCAAGACCCACCAATAGAAATAACTAAGCAGGAGATGTTGGAGCCAGCTCTAGAGTTTAAGGAAGGGTGTATGCAATCCAAGATGAAGAAGGTAAGGATGACAACATAGTTGCAGATACGAGTCCCGAACCTTATGATTTCTAAGATTTCTTTATATGATCATGTGATGCATGTTTACTTGAACTTTATACCCTAGAGTAATGATATAACTATGATTGTTATCTTTAGGATTGGTTTGCTTAGAAGATAACTATGCTTATACATTGTTTAATACGGGAGCAACACATTCATATGTATCCAAGGACTATGTTGATAAGAGTAGACTTCCAATAAAGATTCTAAAGTATGATATGATAGTGACAACTCCTTTTGGAGGAGAGCAAGTTGTGCAACAAAAGTTGAGGGGAGGTAATGTGTGTATAGATCTATATAAGTTGCCCGCAAAATTAGTAATATTGGATATGAAAGAATTTGATGCTATATTGGGAATGGATTAGCTAACTGAACATCAAGCAAATGTAGACTGTGAAGGAAAGATGGTGGTATTTAAGAAGCTTAAGGGAGAAGAATTTCACTTTAAAGGAAGTTCTAGAAAGGTAAACCCTTGAATAGTTTCAACAAGCAAAGCCTGGAAGCTTGTAAGAAATGGTAACATAGGATATCTAACTTCAGTAATAGATACCTAAGTTTAAGAAGTGAGATTTGATGATATACCAGTAGTGTTTGAATATCCTAAGGTTTTTCCTAAGGACTTGCTTAGACTAACACTAGATAGGGAGATCGAATTTACCATAGATCTTATATCGGGTACTACACCTATCTCTAAGGCACCTTATCGAATGGCTCCTACAAAATTGGTAGAATTGAAAAAGCAACTACAGTAGCTACTAGATAAGGGATTCATTAGGCCAAGTACATCTCCATGGGGCGTACCTATGTTATTTGTTAAGAAGAAACATGGAAGTTTTTAGTCATGTATAGATTATCGAGAATTGAACAAAGTAATGATAAAGAACAAATACCCACTTCTTAGGATTGATGACTTATTTGATCAGTTGAAATGATCCGTAGTATTCTTGAAAATAGATTTACAATCCAGTTACCATCAATTGAAAATTAAGGAAGAAGATGTGCATAAGAGTGCCTTTAGGACTAGGTACGAGCATTATGAATTCTTAGTAATGCTATTTGGGTTAACAAATGGTCCTGCTGCATTCATAGATTTGATGAATTGTATCTTTAAAAAGTACCTAAATGAGTTCATTGTGGTGTTCATTAATGATATCTCAATATACTCGATGAGTAAGGAGGAACATGTGGATCACTTGAGGATTGTACTCCAGATTATTAAAGACAACAAACTTTATGTGAAGCTAAAGAAGTGTAAGTTTTGGTTTGATCAAGTAGGATTTCTTAGGTATATAGTATTTGGTGTAAGAATAATAGTTGATCTTACAATAACAAAAGTAGTAACAGAATGGATAAGGCCAACCATTGTAACAGAAGTGAGGAGTTTCTTAGGAGTGGCTAGTTATTATAAGAGATTTATATAGGACTTCTCTAAAATAGCTATCCCATTGACCTAATTGACATGAAAAGGCATTAAATTTGAATGGAATGATAGGTATGAAGAGAGTTTTCAAGAACTTAAAGGAAGATTAGTAACTACTCTAATATTAATGATATCGGATGAATCTAGAGAGTATGTGATCTATTGTGATGTAAATCGCTAAAATTTTCAACCTAATACCCAAAGTAGACCCTAGTGTGCTTGAAGAGTCTAAGAGTTGACAAGGCTAGTTAAGATGAAAACCCTAATGTAATAATCGAAGAGTTAATCGCGTAGAAAATTTTTATACCTTAAATGTATATAAACACTAGAGATTATGCTCGAAAATGATAAAACCCTAAAACTATAACATTAAGGATATAAAAGCACTAACTCACTATAATTTACCCTAAAACCCTAATTGATAATATAACCTTAGCATTATACTAAATCATTAGTAAAAGATAAAAGATAACTTTCAATCACTCATAAATACATACAATACTAAAGTAATCAATTAGAAACTAAGATATTACATCATAGATCACATTCAACTTCTAAGTATATAACTAGGTTAATATTACATAGAATAAAGGGTTTAGTTAATGCTTAGGTCACATGTAGTAAACATTAATACCCTAAGTAACACTTTTCATCTTAATTATACTAAGTAGCTTACCAAATGGTATATATAGGATATAAATACCTAATGGAAGATCTCATTATCTATTTTTACTAATCAATTCACTAAACTTCTTATTTCCTTTCATTTCCTTAATCTTTCTCCTAATTTTCCCTAATTACTTCATTATGTCACAAAATGGCATTTATTTTTGGAAAGTTGACCTAATCAACACATGTTGACTAAAGTCAAAAGGTTGACTAAGTCAACACATGTTGACTAAAGTCAACATGTGGAAAAGTCAACAAAATGTCACTTTCATTTTAAAAATATCTCTTCTTTCTAATAATTTCTTTTCTTTTCCTTTCTTTTAAACTTTTCTTTCTTTTCTCTTCTTCTTTTGCTGTCCATTCCTTTTTTCCTTAGGACCCTACTTACTTTCACTTTCAAAAACACAAAACAACACAAAATCAAGTCCCTTCTTCTTCCTCCATAACCGTGACCTCCCTTTCCCTTTCACTTTTCCTAATTTTCCAACTTTGCAACCATATATCAAGAAGAAAACAAAAGTATGTTATCATGTATTATTCCATATTATCTAATAGTTAGATGAATAGGTAGGTTAGTTTAAGAAGTTTGTGTTGTGTACATATATGTTGATTAAGACTTAAAGATTCAATTTTTATGTTTAGAAGTGTAGGATAGCCTTGGTAAATGAAAGAAGAGTATGTGTACATGTATCTAAGTATGTGTATATAAATGTATATAAGTGTATACTAGATAAATACACGTATAAAGACCTTTGTACATAAGCATCCAATATGTACATAACCCAAAATAAGGCATATACCAACTATACATACATATACCATGATAAATACACCCTTAAAATACAAAAAGAATGAAATTAAAAAAGCTTTCTTAAGAGAAAATTTAGGCATAAGAAATTAGTATAAAAATACGTATGTAACCATATATATATATAGGTATATGTACAAATATAAATATGGTATAAGTATAAATATATGTATGAGTATACTAATATACATACAAGTAGAGTAATGGTATAAGTATAAACTTAATATATATATAAATATACATAAGTGTACATAATACACTTAGGCATAAGGTAAGAAATGATGATGTAAGCAATGTTGCAATTAAAAGATCACATAAGCCATGACATAAGCAAGTGATAACATAAGCGTTGACATAAGCAATGACCTAAGTGTAAGCTTATAAAATAATAACTTATAAGATTACATAAGGGTATAACATAAGAATGTATATGTACTTAGAGTCCAAAAATCCTTTAAAACCCTAACACACATCCAAAATTAAATTGAACTTAATTAAGTACATGAGTTAACAATACCAATATAAAATTCCTTATGTGTAAGAATCTAATAGCTAATTAAATCATTAAGTCTTAAAATAGGATATAAATATAAGTAATAAGAATAATTAAGCTTCCATAGTTAAAATTCTAATAAATTTAGTCTACATCGTAAAACACAGGTCTTAACATCCAAAACGGACATCACCATGTGAACGTGTGTCTAAAAACGATGAAAAACAACTATAAATTCATAAATATCAAAAATAAAATGAAAAAGTTACATACAATTAATGATAAAGTTTAACCGGATTAAAATTGACAAAAATCTAAGTAGAATTAGGTAAATAGATATTTAGAATTACTAGTTAATTCAATTACTTACTAGCGTTATTATATCGTATTGATCAGGTGATCCCGAGGTGGGCGAGGATCTTCTGATCGATTATTATGAATAGAGCGAGTCGTCATAGTCAAGTGAGTTCTCCCAATGACTCTGTACTTATTTATGCTTATAGTTAGTGCACTTAAATTAAATATCAATAACTTGATGCATGAGGTTTTGGGATATACGTGTGCTTGATATTGATTGATTATTGTGAGAAATATTGTTAAATACAATAATTGATGATTTGATTATATGATTGATTTTTATATGTTTTGGATGGTTTGCTAAAATTGATTGATCACCTCATAATTTGACCTAATTATATTTAGCTTCTCTTAAACTAAAAGGGTTATGCATTATCCATGCATTACATTACTTATTCCAACCATCACTTCATGCGGAGATAAAAGGAGGCCTTGCAGGGGTTGTTTATATATATTAAAGTGTTTATGTACAGTGTACTCATACAACATGACTTTATCCAAACCTACGGGCTTACTAGGCAATGGAGATGCCAGCCATATGGTTGAGGGTCGATTCTAGAGATCTCCGTTGTAGGGTGTGAGTGTGGATTATGGAGGCCACCTCACCACTAGGCATGGGATTTTGTGTACTATTAGATAACTTAGAAATGGAAATATATTTTACAAAATATGATATTCAAAGTTATGGGTAGAAACCTAGGTACTAGAGCCTGGTCATGATTGGTGCTGATGAATCTTCAACCCTTATCTGGGAGGGCATTAAAATCCAATATTATATGCAGTACCAGTCAATTACATATATTGTTTAGCATACTGTATGTGCATGCATTTATATGGCTATAACAATTTGTTTGATAACTTGTTTGCTAGTATGGTATGAGGGATAGCTCACTAAGCACTTATAGCTTATTCCCCAATAGTCTTTCTTTTGCAGGTTTACTTATAATGGGATTGGGATAAGTCTCGAGTGTTGGGTGCAAGATGAAGATATGTACATTAGTGTTAGAATTAATTGAGATCTTTATAGGTGATACATAAACATCCTTTGTAGAAAATATTCCCATGTTAGAATTTAATATAATTTAATTTTTCCTGCAGTTTTATAATGTTAGCATATCCTGTCCTATTATTTGGTAGGGGATACAGATTCTTTGCGGTTCTAAGGAATTATAGGATATCGGACATCCATAGTTATTTATAATTATATATTATATTATGTTATAATAAATTACTTACTTAAAAATCAGTAATCTTAGTGATTTATTATTTAAAGTCTTGCAATCTCTGACTTATAAGGCGATTTTCATATCATGGGTGCATACATGTTATGAAAATTTTAGGCAATCCTACTAGACTCCCCTTAAGGTCTTGACATGTGATGCTTCTAGAAGTAGATTAGGGTGCATATTAATGCAAATAGATATGGTGATTGCCTATGCTTCAAGACAACTTAGACTACACGAGCAGAACTACCTAACTCATGATTTGGAACTTGTAGTTGTGATATTTGCTTTAAAAATATAGAGGCGTTATTTATATGGAGAGAAATGTAAGGTATATACTGATCACAAGAATTTAAAGTATATCTTTATCGAAAAGGAGTTAAATATGAGGCAAGGGCGATGGTTAAAATTACTAAAGGATTATGATTTTACAATTCATTATCACCCTAGGAAAGTTAATGTAATGGCCGACGCATTAAGTAGGAAGAAGTTTGGTAGTTTGCTGCACTCATTACAATTTAATGGGAATTGATCGAAGAAATGGAGAAATTGAGCTTAGAAGTTGTAACAAGAGAAGAAAGTAGTATGTTGGCTAATCTAAAGGTGGAACTTACATTACTTAAGAGCATCAAAGAAGCTCAAAAGGGAGATGTAAAGCTATAAAGGATCAGAAATGATATAAGACAACACCCTAACTTTAGAATTGATGATGCAGGAATGTTAAGATTTAAAGAATGACTTTATGTGCCAAAGGATTCGAAAGTTAAAGAGCTGATGTTAAATGAAGCTCATAGTGCGAGATATTCCCTATACCCTAGGAATAATAAGATGTACAAAGACTTGAAGCAGAAGTTTTGGTGGATAGGGATGAAAGGAGACGTAGCATGATATATATCACATTGTATGACCTACTAGAAGGTAAAGGTTAAACATCAAAGACCGGGATGATTATTACAACCTTTACCTATACCCGAGTGGAAATGGGAGCATATGATAGTGGATTTTATGAGTGGTTTGCCAGGGATAAGGATACAACTGATATGATATGGATATTAGTAGATAGGCTCATGAAATCAACACATTTCTTAGCCACAAGGCAAACAGCTACATTCTCTCAACTAGTAGAAGTTTATGTTAAGAAGATAGTTTATTTGCATGGTGTTTTGGTGTTGATAATATCTTACCATGATTCTTGTTTTATGTCTCGATTTTGGCAATATTTACAAGCAAAAATGGGAACCAAGATGAACTTTAGTACTACTTTATCATCCCCAAAGTAATGGGCAATCAGAACGAATAATCCAAACTCTAGAAGATATGTTGAGGGCATATGTGATGGACTTTGAAGGTAGTTAGGATGACCATTTGCTATTGGTAGAATTCACTTATAGTAATAGCTATCATAGTACCATTTAGATGGCTCCATATGAAGCATTATATGGATGAAAATGTAGATCTCTTATGTATTAGGATGAAATAAGGAACAAACAAGTCATTGGACTGTCAATGTTACAAGATCTTAAAGAGAAGGTACACATAATAAGGAAACGGATACAAACTACCTAAAGTTGTTAGAAAAATTATGTGGATGTTAAAAGAAAGCTGTTAGAATTCCAAGTAGGCGATTGGGTATTTTTGAAGATATCGCCAATGAAGGGTGTAGGGTAATTCGATATTAAGGGAAAGTTAAGTCCTCAGTATGTTGGACCTTATCAAATTAAGAAAAGAATTGGGAAAGTTGCCTATGAACTTGAATTACCCAATGAGATGACAGGAATTCATCACGTATTTCATGTCTCAACTTTAAGGAAATTTGTAAGTGATCTCATAAGAATATTGGATGTACCTCTAGTGGAATTAAAGGAAAACCTTACATATGTAGAGCATCCAATTCGTATTTTAGATACTAAGGTTCAGAAATTGAGGAATTGAGACATTGAGTATGTAAAAGTCTTGTGAAGTCGACACACAAAGGAAGAAGCGACTTAGGAATCTGCCAAGTCGATGAGTGCCCAATCTTATTTAATTAAGAAACTTGGTTTTATGGAGTTATTTTATGTGTAGATTAGTGTAGCAATTTTATTTTAGTGAAATAATTATTAGAAATATAAGGTCCTTAAGGACGAAAATTGAATTAAATTTTAGAAATATTAAATAATGTTCTTTCAAGTTGAAAATTTTTATGTAACATACCAAATATATGTATTTAATTGTAGTAACAAAAATTGTTGAAAGTAATCATGTTTACTATTTATTGTAATTATTTTGAATAAAACTTGCAATTTCACTATTTTATGGAATTAATTAGTTTTTAACAAAATCAAAGTATAAGCCCTATGTATTATGATTTCTAGAAGTTCATAACGATGTTTAGGACACTTGTATTTTATATTACGATTAAATTCACCTATTTGTTCGATTTTTATTAATTTCAAGTTAAAACCGTTATTTTTGTAAAAATATATAATAACCAGTTTAGTATAATTCATGGTTAATAACTAAACTAAATATTTTTGTGAGTCTATAGGAATTTTCATGGAATTAATTGAACTCCTATACTATTTATTATGTATTTTCATAATATAAACCTATATATTAGCCTAATATATGTTATAGAAATAGTCATAGTGAGATATTTGTTGAATTTGTAAAAGAATGATATTTTAGGAACATAATAGGTGCTATTAGGTTTGGGAAATATGGAATCCCAGGATTTTTAATTTAAATTTAGGGTCTATTTAGGTTAATTACAAAGTTATAATAACAAATGATTGAATCGGTAATATGAAAGGGTATTTTGGATATTTGAAAATATTGATTAATCATGATTCTTAAGATATCTTGATAGTATTCAAAATAATGATCATGACTATATAAAATTTATTAAAATCGGAGAAGAAATGAATAAGATACAATTGAAATAAGCTTGGAAACGCAATAGTGAAAACACATAAGAACTTAGTACTGACTCATAGTTGACTTAGGGTTTGTGTATATTTTTCTAAGTATGATAGGTAAGGAATGACTAGATTGTGAAGCTTAGGATTTTATGCTACTATCAAGCTCGAGTAAGTGGATATTTCTATTATTGTGCAAGTAGACTTATGTTTAATTGACTTGGAGTTACTTATGTTGTGAACTTTAATAATGTGTTGGATTTATTGAATACATGATTCTATTGAATGTGTGTTGACTAAGTGAAACATCTCCACATATATGATTGATTTATTGATATGTGTTTCTATTAGGAAAACTTATAAACTAAACTAATCTTTAGAGTGTTTACTTAAATGAACCCTATATGAAAGAATGTAATATAAAGTTGAGGAACAAAGCAAGAATTGAGATAGTTGAATTGTTTAAAATGTAGAACTTAAGATTCATGCATAATATTGGGTTATTATACTATCTACTGCATTCATGGCATGGTACAGCATGAAAAGACGTACGGGTTAAGTTTTTGAAAGCTAAAACACTGCTGAGTTGGCTTTTGAGCATATAGAACGACATTGCTCAACTTATTCTGGCTATGATATGTGACTGACTATGTGTTGGCTTTTCAAACCACAATGAGTGGTTTTGTTAGTAGTTTTACTCCTAAGCAACTCCTTGTTACCCTAGGTCTTTGGATGTAGTATCCAAATGCCTAAGTATATCGACTAACTAGATGAAGAATTGGAAAAGTATAAGATATCGGTACCGATGCATATCACGTGCATGAGCATGGTACTAATTTCTTGCATAAACAATTTGTATTGGTAACTTAGATTATGAAATTGAATATCTTATGGTATTGTTTTAGGTGAGTATATATTGTGCTTGTTCTGTGTTTTGTTTTATCCACTCTCACGTAGTTTAAAGAGAGCTGAGGGGATACTTGTGTATTCATAGGTTATGAAGAGAATTGATAAGGCAACATTAGTTGGGGAGCTAAGGGGGAATCTTTTAAGAGTGCTTAAGATAGAGTCAACCGCTTTTGAACGAGTCTTGCAATATTTCATTCTTATTTCTATAAAGGATTTGTACATATAAAAAAAATACTGTATTTTAGGTTTACATAAGTTTGACGGATGTATTTTTTGTATAAATAAGTATAAAGCTAAACTCCATTGTAATACCCCTTTGTTGTAAATAGAACTTTTGTTGAGTATAAACAGATATTCCTATGTAATGGTAATTCTTGTGATGTGCTAGAAAGTGACAAAAATCCTTTAAATTCCCCTATGATTTTAGTTGTCCTTAGAGTTTTTAAGAAATTATCCTTTAATTTAGCTTCTGAACTCCCTTGTACTTACATTTCAACTTTAATTTTTCCTTTGATTCTATTTTAATGTAGGTTTTTTAGTATATTATTCATTAAGAATCCCCTAAATTAGCCTATGTATTTAACTATCTTGTTATAACTAGTGATTTGCCCATTTCTCCTGTAATTCTACCAAAATACAATATAGAGTAACATTTCACTCATTAGTACTCAACCTTATTACTTCCAAATTCCACATATAGCACGTCCTAATTCATCATCCATCAAATTTAAAAAGTAATAAGCTACTAAACCAAACTTATAAAGAAAAAATTTTGGCTTACCATAAGTTTTCGCTTTAAAACCTAATTCAATAGATTCAGCATGACATCAATACCGTAATTAATGATTGAACTTAGATCCTAAGTGAGATCCTTGTGAAAAATATATTTAATTTTACTCAAAACTTTATTTTAGGCACAATTTAAAGCTCAAAAACTCATGAAAAATGTAGAAAATATTTTTGTGAAAAATCTCTTCATAGAAATTAAATGTAAGTATACAAAAGTTTAGAGAAAAATTTTGAGGTTGAAACTATATCATTTGACAAATTTATTTCAATATTGAAAATAAGTTAGTTTCGCCAATTTCTTAAGAACGTATATCATAACTACTAAATTTATACAAAATAATATTTTTTCTTGATTCTACACATGAAAATGTGTAGGAATAAATTTTTGTATTATTTTCTAAGAACTTTTAATATTTTTACTAATTTTCAAAAAATTAGATGAGAAAGAGCATTCACTAAAAATTTGAGCTCTAGCTACCACTGTATTGATAGGCCTAGACATTGGCTACTTTGTCGTTTGGTCGTAGCCATTGGTCCTTGGCACCCTTTAAGTCTTTGAACTCCTTACAAGCTCCTTTTACACCCAGATTTGTATATTTTTCTTCAATTTGTTTCTTTCACCTTCCAAATCAACGCTTATTTTTCCCAATTCTTACTTTCAATGTGGCCTTCCATTGAGTGTTTTTTGGAAATTTTCAAAGTTTTTAGATGCAAAAATGAGAAAGTTTCTCTCTTGTCCTACACATTAGCCTTATATACTAAGCTTAATTTCATGCTAATGCAATTTGATTGCCCAACACTTGGCCTCTACTTTCCATGCACCTATTATAATCTTAATCTAGTTAGTATATGATTTTTATTAATTTTTCATTAATTTCCTTGATTCGTTTTAGCTTAAAATGTAATTAATCAAGTAATTTAATTAATTATGGATATATATTTGTACATAAAAATTACACATGATGTATACATATATATCCTACATGTTATTTTTTGCATATAATAATTATATTACATATATAATTTATCTCTAAAAAAATTACGAGCTAATGTAGCCTATTCCACCCAATTATACTAAATATTAAGTAACATAGTAAAATTACACTATTTAGTTATATTATTGTTATTGTGTTATATTTTTAAGATTGAAGCCATTGAAATCTCATCGACTAATGTCTCTAACCTATTTGTGAATTTCTAGGTCAATCAGTTTAGTTTTACAAACGTCTTAAATTATTCGCTTAAAGCGACTAGGTAAAATTTTGGGTATCACATTTACCCTTGAATTGCACTTTCCATTCACTTTGATTTGTAACTCTAGCTCGTAGTTACTTAATGACTTAAGGCCTTTAGTAACAAATCATCTATGCTAATCTCGAGACTTAAAGATTCTAAACTCATCACTATCTAATTGCTTAAGGCTTTTGGTAGCTCATTGTTCGTGTTTGTTATAGGACTTAAAAAGCTTTCAACACATCACTTCTTAAGGGCTTAAGGCTTTAAATAAACCATCATCCATACTTGTCATAGGAGTTAGAGAATTTTAGCCAAATCTTTTCAATCCTAAATTTAGGATGTTGTATTCCCATCATCTCTTTTTTGTTATAGGATATAGGGATAGTGTACTACATAGTTTACTTATCACCCATTATATGTAGGGCTTAGAGATATTTTACTCCACATGTTTTAGGAGAAGTTGGAATCAAGCGCATTAGCCATTTGCATTGGTGTAGCCTAACAATATAGACCTTAGCTTAGCCTTGTTTTCAATCGAACATTAGTACAAAGAACAACATTAAAACAAAGCATAATATTAGAGAATATCACATAATTAAAGTACTTCATTGTCAACTTATAACATGAAATCAACATATGTATTCTATAGTTATCTTGTGCTATTTTGTTTATTAATAAAGTTAATTCTATAGTATTTTGAGCTCAATTTGTTTAATTTTCAATTTCAAGGACTTAGAGAGGCATTTGATGAACTTTCAAGGTTTTTATCATGTTTTGGGAGCTTATTTGGACAAATTTGTTGATCAAGGAATAAGGCGAATGAATTTCAAGTGAGAAACAAAATCTATAAAAGATTACAATTGAAGACAATGCCTATGGTTTGTACTTATGTTCTTATTACGAACTATCACCAAAAACAGACAAAGTTGATTGTTGGATGGGTCTAATCTTGTAGAAAGCTCGAAAGACCTAATGGAAGAAAGTGCAAAAGGAATGAATGATGAATGAAAGGTAAGGAAAACCTACGAATAGCTCCAACAAATATAACACACCAATGGAACTTTCAGTGACTCACAACATAATTTGATATAATATACGAATTGGTCTACTAAGGTTAATCGCCACCTAGCCTTGCTCAAGGATTAGGATAAAAGTGATGTTAAGAGTAAACAGAGTGTCTCCACAAGGAAGGAAATACTTAAGTATATTAAGGATAACTTGATTCTCACAACTATAAGTATAAGGGTATTTATACCCATAAGTTAGAGCAACTTACCTAAAAAAGAAAAGACAAAAAGGGCGTTTCATAAGGAAGTAATGAACAAGATATAAAAGGGTAAAAAAGAAAAACAATCATTGGTGCAATTGATTCTATACATGATATTGTATACGTAGTGATGCTACATTGGCAAGGTTATTAGAAGATGAAGACAAAAAAGTATAGATAACTGGCTTGTCTAAGTAAGGATGGCTTAATCAATCAAAAGTCTCTCTTTCTTAGCTTCTCAGCAAAGGAGATGCCGAGTAACTGATCAACTTTAGTGTGAGTGAGCAATCTTCAATTTTGCACACTACAGAAACATGTAACAATTCGAGAGAGAAGCAATAGCTGAAGAAGAGAGAAGTAATATATTAGAGGCTACACTTCTTAGTACGCCTTATATCCACATAATCTCTTGTAAGAAGAGAGAAGCAATAGTCGAAACGTTGTTAGTTTTGGTGTAGAGCATGAAGTGTGCCATCTTACTGAACCTATCCATGCTTCAGGCAATTCGTAGCAGTCCAAGAATAAAGTCTATGCTCAATTCAATCCATGGACTCATTGGAATAGGTAAGGGCATTGCTCTCCTTTATTCGGCTCATCACTTGGCCTTCTTGCATACGGTACAGTTTTCAACAACTCAATACACATCCCTCTTCATTCTCAACCAAAAGAATTGGCCATTTAATAATTCATAGCTCCTCCTTTCTCCAAAATGTTCGAAGAGTCCTCTACTATAAGCCTCGTTGATCAAGAACTCCCTTAGGGAACAAGTCGATACGCAAAGTTTCCCACTTCAAAACAAGTAGCCATTCTCCACATGGTACTCATCCATTGTTCTTCTATCAATTCATCAAGCAAGTATAAGTCCTTAGAGTACTACACTTTAATTCCTGTAAACCCAAACAGCTGGGTTTGTAGTTCAAATAAATGTATATGCCTTCTCGAAAAAGCATCTAAAACTACATTGTTCTTTTCTTACTTATATTTTATTACAAAATTGAATCCTTTAAGGAATTCAACCCATCTCGCCTATTACTTCAACAACTTAGTCTGACTTCGGAGGTACCTTAGCGATTCATGGTCAATATATATGACAAATTCTCTCAATAGTAAATAGTGCTACCATACTTGTAGTGCTCATATCAGTACCAAAAGTTCTTTGTCGTATACGGAGTAATTCAACAAGGGTCTGTCATGACCCTAATAGGGACCTAGTAGGATTGCCTAAAATTTTCACATCATGTGTGCACCCATGATTTGAAAATCATCTTGCAAGTCAGAGATTGCAAGATATTAAATAATTAGTCACTAAAGTTTTTATTTATTTAACTTACGACCACATATATGTAACAATAGATATTCGATAAGCCACAGTCCAACAGAACCGTAAAGAATCGGTATCCCCTACCAAATAATAAGATTGGGTAGTAAAATTCTAAAACTCAAACTTACTAAAGTTACAAAATTTAAATATACTATTAATAACTATATACAAATGAACCATATAGTCTGTTCTCAGAGTCTAACTTATATGCATCTCGATGTTGGTACTCAACCATTAGTTCTTAACCCATGCCTGATCATCTAGCAACCTACAAGAGAAAACTATTGGCACGTAAGTTATAGGAGCTTAATGAGTTAATTTTCCCTCAACCATACAGCAATCAAGTTATACCACAGATAAGTTCAACAAAATGAATGCATGAACAAGCAGTATGCCAACCAAATACATTGAGGTGACCAAGTACTGCATGCAACTCAGATTTAACGCCCTCCGAAGTCAGGGTTGGAGATTCATCGGTACAGTCAGATCCGGGTATCATATTAGAACTTATTTCATAACGAAACTCCGCGTTTTGTATTTAAAATGTAATGGTACATCCATTACCAGCTTTATCAAAACGAGTTCTACATATGATTGTGAGTAGGTTCACGCAGCCCTTACTCACCCCTAAACGAAGGCCTCTAGACTCAACCCATAGCCA